>OY998173.1:10000000-10600000 GCA_963921995.1 Oxystoma pomonae | reverse complement strand
GGTCCTTGGGGTAATGAAGCTAAAAAGCTTATTTCGAACTTCACAAATAAAATTAAACATAAAGAAATACATAGCTTTATTACCCAAAGGATCAGTCTCGCAAAACAAAGAAAAAACGCGGTCTCAGTGTTGGGAACCATACCAGCAGATCATGGTATAGATGAGATTTTCTATTTATAATTTTAATTTTTATATTTCTAATTATGTTAATTTTCTTAAAATCTGAAAAAAACGCACAAGTAATGTTTTTTATTGAAAAAAAATCTTTCCTTTCCCTGTGGCTACGAATACAGTTCCACTAAGTTGATAAAAATAGTTTTTGAATCAAGGAAAAACTTGAAAACTCAACTTAGAATTTGTCTCTGTGCACTTGTGACTTTTGGTTTTTCGGATATTTTAGACACAGGCTTTAATAATTTTTTTGGTCTTGTCATTTCCCATCTGCGTACGTAAATTTAATTTAAAGAGATAAGCTCGTATTCTTCATTTGATAGAAATTTCGATGGAAATTATTGTTCTCACAGTTTCTCTTGCAAAGCTAGATGCGGTCACGAGTGGCGCAAGAGCCAATAAAAAATGCTTTGAGCTTTGCAACTGGTGAAAATATGTGAGTATAAGGGTCCACGTCTCCTTTAAACCTAAACAAGATTTTTTCCATTTGGTAGGCCAAGCGATTGTTTTTGATATGCATGTGATAAGTCACAATGACTGGACTAAAAGTCATTTAGCCAGGGTTTCCTGAGGCTCCATGAATCAGTATCCCTTTTCACAAAAGTTCGATTTGCTTAATCGCTTCTTGAATAGCTTAATTGCATTGAACATTGCTTAATTTGTGTATTCAGGATCTAAACCAAAATGAATTCAATTTAATTGCGTCGATCTACTTCCATTAACCCCGTAATGTGTTTGAGGCTTACTTGGAAGTTTAAATTGTTTAATATGGTTTTTCTCGAGATCAAAACCTCGAAAAATAAACCCCATTGCAGTTTGTAATTTATTATCTTATTTATTTGTTTAATACGTTGTACATTGACAAGGCGAACCCGAAATAGTATAACTTTTATATAAACGATTAAGCCTTAAGTATAGTATCGGGAAATTAAACAACCTTACGGACAAAATAATTGACATTTTTACAAGCTTTTATTTAACTTGCAATATATGTATGTATATCCATTGCTATGTTTTCATGGGTATTGAGTTCGTTTTCAAAACTCATTGTATCTTTTTCTTTTATATAGCGTGTTCTTTATCAAGACCAAGAACACGCTATATAAAAGAAAAAGATAGAATGAGTTTTGAAAACGAACTCAATACCCATGAAAACATAGCATATGTAACTACATACGTTTGTTCAGGTGGAATCTTGCAACTTCCCGACATCCGATCGGCTTCAAGTTTGGCATGCTTATATAGTTGCGGTGACAATACAAGAATATGGTGTGATAAAATTGACAGCTAGGGGGAGCTGTCAATTTTATCACACTCGAAGGCGGTGGAGGGGGTACAGCTGAAGTACGCCCGATTTCGTTGAAATTTGGTGTGTTGGGGCACTTGGGGATGGAGAAAACGAATTTCTACTCAAATTTGGAAAAATCAATATGGCGGATTCAAGATGGACGATTTTTGGTCATTTTTTGCTAACCAATTTTAACTAACTTATACACCTCCGACTGTCTTCACATTTGACACGCATTTATAGTTCCAGTGACAATACAATATTATATCACTATTAGGCACCCCGACTCTGTACGAGGGAAGTGGAGGGGGGAAAACACCTAAGTTTGTCCGATTTCAACCAAAATTGGTATAGGGGGGCTTTTGGGGCTAAGGAATACGAATTTTTGATCAGATTTTAAAAATTCAATATGGCGGGTTCAATATGGACGATTTTCGGTCATGTTTTGCTAACCAATTTTAACTGACTTATCCACATCCGACTGTGTTCAAATTTGGTATGCGTTTATAGTTCCGGTAAAAATACAATCATATCGTATTCTCAGGTACCCACCTCCCTCTAAGGAGAAAAGTGAAGGGGAAAAAAGATTAGATATTAGAAATATAAAAATTAAAAAAATAAATATTTATTTAAAAAACTTTTAAAGAGCAAGCTTTTATTAAATGCACTTAAAAGTAGAAAATAATTTTTTATCTCTCTTATACCATAATAAAAGCGATGGGCGCAAATTAAAAATTTTAACTTTACGGTGACAAAGAGACAACTACAAAAGAAGAACTAAATTTTTGTTCTATTCGAATGATAAACATAATGCTTTCATCTAAAGAAGCTGAGAACGGGTGAGATTGCCGTGCGTGCCAAGCCTTAGGTTATAGAGTAAGACAACTGTTTATTAGATTCTTTAAAATTTTTAATTGGCGCCGTTCGCTTTTATTACGGTATAGGAGAGATAAAAAATTATTTTCTACTTTTCAGTGCATTTAATAAAAGCTTGTTCTTTAAGAGTTTTTTATGATAATTATTTTATGGACCAAATTGTTAAATATCCTGGTCCAAATTAGTCGCCAAATTTTTAACTCCTAAACTACATCAGAAATTGTTTCATAAAACTTGGTATAGGGTCAGGGTGTGACTTTCACTAAAGCTTCAACTGGCATAAGTTGACAATAAAGTATCAAGCCTAAATCAAGTTTGTATAATTTGCGATCTTTAAAATCTCAGTAGATACCTGGGCACAATAGACCCATTTGAGGCCTCAGTGCATGGTTCAGCCTTCGGTAGAGAGCTAACCACCGGTTTTGAATACATATATAGGGTCAGGGTAGTTTTAAAAACTTTGATTAAAAATGATACAGTCAGTTTTTTTACTTCAAGATATTTTATTAACACGAAAATAGGGCATAATAATACCCACTTGTTGTGAAAACCTCAATATTGTGCTATAATAGGAATGTATTTCTCAGCACTTATTGTAATAAAATAATAATAATAATAATAATGTTCGGTAGGTACAACTATTTAGGCAAGTTAATAATTTTATATTATCACATTACATATTGCGCATAAAAAACTTTTAAAATCACTCGGTAAAAGTAGGAAGGTGTAAGCCTCGACGTGTATTCTTGAAACTCCTACGTATCATTTTCATGAGATCGGATCAGCGCTCAAGAATATAACGTTTTCATCCCATGTGAGCGACATAGATAGCTTTCTCTATCCAGCTACACTACAATTTAACAAACTATTTTTCTTTAAGTTTATAGTTTTGTAGGCAGTTGATTTAAGAGATTTTCTCAGCCCATCTAGTTACCAATTTTTTACAACGCGGCTTCCAAGATCTAGTGGAGAGCCAGAAACACATAGGCATGTTTTATCCTTATTAAGAATCATCAGGGAATCGTAACACTATCATGTAAGGTAAAATAAATTATTCTAAACGATCAGTTTCCTAAATAGTCTGGGTTGTCCTTCGAGTGTAGGGGCATATGTCGATAATTTCTATCCCGTGGGATTTTGAATGAAGGAGTTTTGTGACTATGTGGGATTGATAGCTCTTTAATCACACAATCAAGTGTTACTGGCTGTTTTGTTTGCATTCGTGTAGAAGGGGTTGATATGAGGTCATTTTTCAAGATGGCGGCCAAAAATCATAAAAAATACAACTTTCGCAACCGGGGCATGATTATACTCGAAGCCGTATACTTCGAGGACGAGGATTCCAAAAATTAATTTTTAAAGTAATCCGATCTTAAATGACCTTGAAAATCGTAAGAAACAAAATTTTTGCCAGTTTCTATTCAAAAAATCTTAATAACTCGACGTTTGGTTACACTAACTTCAAATATACCTCAAACTATTAGGCAGATATGCCAAATTCGATTCTTCGAGTTTGATGCAGTTTAAAGCTTTATGACCTTGAAAAATACCACAGTAAAATTAACATATTGCAAAAATAGCATACTAAAGGGCGCTATTAATCAACTATTAAAGCGAAGAAGACCTAATTTGGTAGGAAAGATAAGACTGTCAAGTCCAGTAACATTGTTAAAAAAATTTGGTTCAGCCATGATGGCGACTTATATATAAAAATGGTGACCTACAATCACATTTTATTTTATCCAATTTCGTGAAAAAACAAAATGACAAGGTGGCCATCAATTATTGTTGAATTATCGTCGCTCACTAAAAAAAAGTTTAGTTAATGTATGACCTTGATTGACCTTAAAAATACCATGTAAAAGTAAAAAACCAGGTTTTTGTAGTGTTTTTCCAATTAACCACTACGCAAAAACGTTAAGTGCTAGAGATGAAATTAACATCTTAGCCATAACTAAACACATCATTTTAAACCTCCCTATCATTTTTTTTTGATCTGGCGTCCAAAGTGTTTATGCTATACACATCCGTGCAGAAAGTTCCTAAACTTAATAAGAACGACAGACATATAGGTCATTTTTACCGGGATATGGCATAAACATCTTGGACGGCAGATCAAAAAAAAAATGGTAGGAATGTTTAGAATTAAGTTTTTAGTTATGGCTAAGATGTTAATTTAATTTTCGGCTTTTAAAGTTTTTACGTAGTGGTAAATCGGAAAAATTACAACAAAAAGCTGATTTTTTACTTGTATATGGTATTTTCAAGGTCAATCAAGGTCATTCATTAACTAAACTTTTTTTTCATAGTAAGCGGCGATAGGTCATTAGGAACTGATGGCCACCTTGTCATTTTTCCTTTTTTACGAAATTGGATAAAATAAAATGTGGTTATAGGTCTCCATTTTAATATATCAGCCGCCATATTGAAATGCGTCAAGGTTGAACCAATTTTTTTTTAAACGATATTGTTGGACTTGACCATTTTATCTTTCTTACCAAACTCTTGGCTTTAACAATGCGCCCTTTAGTATGTTATTTTTGCAATATGTTAATTTTACTGGGGTATTTTTCACGGTCATGAACCTTCAAACTGCATCAAACTTCAAGGATTGAATTTGGCATATATGCCTAATAGTTTGAAGTATATTTGAAGTTAGTCTAACAAAACGTCGAATTATTAAGATTTTTTGTAGAGAAAATGGCTAAAATCTTGGTTTTTGCGATTCTTTAATTTTTTTTTGGAATCGTCATCGTTGAACTATATAGAAACGGGTATAATCATGCCCCGGCTGCAAAAGTTGTATTTTTTATGATTTTTGGCCGCCATCTTTAAAGATGACGTCATATCCTCTTCTACACGGATGCGAACAAAACACCCGGTAACACTTGATTATGTGACTAAAGAGCTATCAATCCCACATTGTCACAAAAGTCCTTCATTCGAAATCCCACGGACTTACACTGTTTTTGGCGAATGCATTTCCGTTTGATGTTTTTCATACTATTGCTGTTTTAAAAAAGTGATCTATATCTGCAATGGAAATCCAATATTTTTGGTTAGAAAAACTAAAAAAGTTTAAAAAGTGAAGCTAAATCAGTCTGAAAACTGTTGTATAAACCCTTGGGGAAGTTAAATCCAACAACCGTATTCAAATGGATCTACATAATTTAAATATTTTCCGGAGCATTTAAACCAATGCCAAACATCCAATAAATTATAATTACGCCGGTTTTTAAATTATCTCATCCTCCATTACCTGGAATCCAAAACATTCCAGTCGAATGTTTGGAATGCCTTTTAGAGATAGCTGTCCGGCTCGTGAAAATCGTTAATACAGGGAAATCTACAAGAATCAAGCTTTATTCTTACATATTTAAGTGGATGAGAGGAATCTGCTCAGGGCCATAGATCTATGATTGCGTTAAGAATACATTATTTTACTTTACATGATAGATATAGATAGATAGATATAGATTCCCTGATGATTCTTAATAATAAGCCTATATGTTTCTGGCTCTCCACTAGATCTTGGAGTCCGGGTTGTAAAAAATTGGTTACTACTTACTCTTACAGTTTGATAAATTGTAGTGTAGTTGGATAGAGAAAGCTTTTATCTATGTCGCTGTTTTTTTAATTTTGGTTTATTGCGCCATAAACTCCGGCACAAAAGAACCGATAAAGTACGAGCCCAAATTTGGGTGCCCATAACTTTTTCCGTAAACAAAATTTAAAAAAAAAATAATAAAAAACGGTAAGATAGTTGAAAACTTTATCTTTCCAGATATGCCAAAACTTACACACAATTGTTAACTTTGGAGCTAAAAAAAACAAACTACGAAACCATGTTTTGGGCTTGACTTGTATGCAAAAAAAACTACGATTTATCAAACCAGGAAATTATCAAATAGTTTTTAATAAAAATTTTCATCGTAACAACGATTCACTATAAAAACAGGAATTCAATAAACCAATTTTTTATCAAACCCGCTTTTAATGAAACTACTATTCGCCAAATTATTTTTTAACAAATCTATTGAAAATGAAATCCGGAATTTTTAAAACCATTGTTTGGAAAATCAAATGTATGTTAAATTAATAGCGCATTTGGCAATAATACAGAACACGTATCAAGTTTATGCTTTATTGGCGATTCCGCAATAAATTTAACAAAAATTTGGTTTGCCAAACAACGGTTTTTTAAATTCCGGATTTTATAAAAAATGGTTTGATTAAAAACGGTTTTTACAAATTTCAAGTTGAATATTGAAATAGTTTCAACGGTTTTGATAGTGAACCGTTTTTTTTAATAGTTTTAATTTTATAGGGGTTTGATTTTGAAATTTCTGATAAAAACCGTGGGCTCCCTAACAGAAAAAATACAGTTTAAAGAAAAAATGCTTGATAGATAATTAAAAGCGGACTAAATTAAGCACAATAGCCAGGACACAGGTAAAATAGTCGTGGGAGTTGGAAGTGACCAGCAGGACTATTAGGGGAAAGGCGCCGGCTCCCCACTCAGCCCGTTTTCAGGACTTTATACCATGATCCTGTGGCTCGGCGCGAAGTTCGCACAGTCGTTTACGTCAGCCAGGATCGGCGCGTATTGGAAAAGTCCTGGCCACCGCGTGCGCGATTTCACGTCTATATCGACACGTGTTTTTTTCCATCAGAGCTCTTTTTTGAAAAAGTTTGCGTGGTGGTTTTCATAGCAATCTATGGGTCGGTAAAAGTGAACTTTACATAAAAAATTGTAAGTTAATTCAAAATATTTGATGTGCTTATTACTTGTCCTAAATGTTCTCAACAATTTATAAATTTCTAGGATGTTATGATTATTAGTTTTTTTTTCATTACGCACTGTCCAAATTTTTGGTAGGCCTCATCACTATGGGAAAAACTTTATGCACAACAATAGTGTACAGGAGATACAGAAAATCAGGACCTTCAGTCACAAAATTTAGGCACTTCTTAATAAAAGATATGCATTTTCCTGTGGTCATTTTTGAAGCTAGTTTTTGTTTTCATAAAAGTTTTGTGAACTGGACAAGAAAAAATAATTAAATTTTTTTGGTGTACCTATACGTTGTTCAAATCAAATTATAGAATGCTAGAACTTTGTTATTAATTTTTTTTTTCTTTTTAATCAGAAAAACTTATTTGTTGAGAATCATTATGCACTGTCCAATTTTTGGGTATACTTCATCACTATGGAGAAAAACTTAACTTTATGCATGACCTACTGCTTTTCACAACAATGTTTGAGAAGATTTGCCAACATTTCAGAAAATCTTGACCTTCAATCAAAAAATTGTATCTCTTTATTTACGTAAAACAATATAAGAATTTTGCATCGGGCCAAAAGATTTTATCAAAATTTGGGCAGTGTAGTTACTTATAGTCAATTATCGAAAATCTGTAACAAGTTTTAATTTGCACAGAAGAACAATTACTTGAAAACATTCCTGTAATGTAAGTCTTTGATTGATATTGTAGGCGGGTGAAATTAGTTTATGCAAATCCACTAGATCTAAAAAAATACGCAAAAATGTCTAGTAGTTAGATTCGTAGGTAAGAAATTGCTTTTTCCTACGACCACACTCGAAAGTAACCAAATCTGCACTCTACAACGCCTCAGAAAGTTTTATAGTTCACACGCATATCAATTTTATTTTCGTCTCTAGAGAAGAAAATGTTTTCTTCTCTAGTGGCGAAAATGAATGACAGCAAACCATCCAAACAATGTAGATATCTAGTAGGCTATGATTTGTAGAAGCATCGGAAATAAACCGAAACATTAATTTTTTCAAATAATAATGAATACCTATTCATATACCCTACGAAAAAACGCAAGATATAATGAAACACCCCTTGCCTACATTTTAGATTACTAATTTAATAAGTAAACATCATATCGTACACTTAATTTTGAACCCAATTTAAATTAGTTTCATCCAAATATTAAAGACGCTTTATGTATGCAAAAATGTAATATTCAGATTACATCCATTCTGAATATTCAATGAATAATAAAAAAGTGTACCGTTGAACATTCACACGATTTGTTTTGGACATTCCGAATATTCTAAGAATATCCATGCAATATAACAATATTCTTGCTATGTATAGCTTGAGTAACCACAATAGCCTGAGTAAACAAATTGACCCAAAACTTTTTTCAATCTGAGAAAATTTTTACTTAAAATTTTAACTTACCACTACTTTAGCCATCTCAACAAAGATGTCTCGAACGGGGTACATTATATGGATTATAAATTAGGCAAAAAAGTTAATATTCTTAGATAGGTTTTATCGTAATTTAAAAACGCGTCTTATTCGTAATTAAAAAGACGATCCTCTTCTGGTTCCTTTTTTCGTTTTTCGCATTATATTTTTAATTCTCCTGAGGACCTCATTGTCCATTTAGGGAAAACAAAACGGCGGAAACAAAAGTTTTTCTACCTTTGACAAGTTTTTTATTTGGCCAGAAAATTAGAAAATATTTTTCCTAAAATAGAACGAATTTTTTTTGTTTTCTTGGTTGATCATTGCGTTTTGTTTTAAAGCAGTTTTTTTACAGTAACTCCAGTGTGTAAGTCTGAGTTTTGAAATTCAATTAAATTCAATTATGTTTATTGTTTTAAGGACAGAATCCATGACATTTCTAAAAAAATAAACGAAAGTAAAATACAATTTCTTATCAATAGAATAATAGAGCAAAAAATAATCCACTATAATAATAATATGAACCCACTTAAATTTTAAAGTATTGTACTAGATTTAGGAAAATGCAATAACTATTCGTTTCTTAGAAATGAGCGCAGCTTCAAGATATTCAAAAGAGTGTGTGCCATACTTTTTGCAGTTAAGAGAGTGAGGTTGTTTAGAACTTCAAAAAAGTTAAAAAAACAAAAGGAGAAGTTAAAAAACCTCCAAATCAGTTACTTCAACCGAAAATAAACTAAAAGAAAAAGATCAAAAGATCTTAGGTGGCAATTAGAAGCATAACACGCCAGGACGAATCCGTATCCGGTAACTTGGATAAGTGCGGAACGATGCCTATTTGTGAGTGATTCAAGGTTGGAAATCAAAGTGTATGATGATGTTTAATGATGTATGGTGGAGGGTGACCAGTGAAACCACTGAGGAGCCCACGCTGTTTACCCAGGGCAAAACACCGTTTATTCATTTCTCTTTTCGCTTTGGTCCTTTGTGTGTTCCTTGTGGGATGCTAATCCAAGTTTAAATTTTCATTATTTCCACCCAAGATCTTTTGATCTTTTCTTTACAAAAAAGTTTTTAGGGTCCTTCCAAAGAGTTTGTCTAATGCTATTTGCAGGTTCATGCAAATTGCAAACTGAACAATTTTCATTGCAATAGAAAGGATAAGTTAGACCTTTAAAAGAAAATTGTAGAAATGCTTGTTAGTTAGTCGTAGCTGACTAATAATACGTGATATGTAAATAGGAATATTAGAATTAGTGAGATATTCTGCTGAATACAGAGTAACGAGCTGCATTTGGAATGGCCAAGTCTTTTTGGTAGCAATTTTCCTAAAATGAGTCTGGAAGCAGTTTTTTATGCTGTTTAAGCGATACTACAGTCAGATCATCCCAGAGATGCCCAAATCCACTGATCTCGAAGCACTCTTTGATTTGTGACGACCAGTTGTATTTGATTTCTGCAAAACCTATAAGTTGTAATTGAAGCATATTTTTGGAAGTCGGTTTTGATCTATATTAAGACTTTTTAACATAAAGTTTAGACAATGTTTAAATATTAGATAAGCGATATGTATGGTTCCTGTTTCCAATCTGACAAGAGCAGAAGATGTAGTTAAGGGCAGAAGAAGGAGTCGTTTGAAAAAGGAGGTCTGTATTTTTTCGAGGATGTCAACATAGCTTGGTGCCCATACAGGAAGACAGTCTGTGAAGGAGTTGATAAAAATTGAATCGAATAATTTAATTCGACTTTTCCATAAAATAGTTTTTGATCGAGAGAGTGTGGACATCACAGCACCTACTGCTTGATTAGCTTTGTCTACGTTTGTTTCACTCATTTGTCTGAATAGGCAGGTTGGTGTGAAAATCACTCCAAGGTAAGTATATTTTTTTAACTACTTCAAGAGGTGAGGCGTTGATTGTAAAGTGAAACTGTCTATTATTCGGACTTCTTTTGAAGCACTTTTGTTTTGGACGAGTTAATGGTTAGAGAGTTGATGCTTGCACAGATTTCCAAAACATTTAGTTTTTGTTGTAGTTCAATATCTATTGAGTCCAGGGCAACAATATCATCGGCGTACGCCAAAAGAAGTAAGCCGTGATGACCATCTATGTTGACATTCTTAAGATCGTGTTTATAAAAAAATCTATCAATATCGAAGAGAAAAATAGAAAAGAGATCGGTACTTAGCGACTCTCCCTGCAACACACCAGCACTTATATCGTAACGTTCGGTTAGCCCGTCTGGCGCTTTTACTCTGACTGCCACCAAATCATAGAAATTTTTTATTAAAAAAAAAAATTTGGGGCTTACACCAACAACATAAAGTTTGGACCTTAAAAGACTATGCGGAACAGAATCGAAGGCTTGTTTAAAGTCAATGAACGCGGCAAAAATATTCCTCTTCTTTAAACGTAAGTGAACATGTATGGTGGCAGTCAGGGTAAAAATATTGTCAGTGCAACCTCGCTGTAAGCGAAATCCCGACTAAGACTCTGGGATTGCCGCCGTCAGGTCAGGAACCTGCTTTACACGGTTCAGTAAAATCTGAGTAAACAGTTAAGTAACACAGTTGACAAGAGCAATAGAGCGATAGTTGGCTGGATCTTCCACACAACCCTTTTTGTGTAGCACGGTGATAACAATGTCACCCTAGGCGGACGGAACCGCACAAGTATCCAGAACCTGGTTGAAGAAGAAACATAAGTGTAAAATCCAGTTAGGTGGTAGGCTCTTAAGAAACTCGTACCGCACCATGTCGGGACCTGGGTTTTTATTGTTCTTGCATTTACTAAGGGTGATATTTATTTCATGAGAGGTGATTGGGGAATCAAGAGTGGGATCGCAAGCACCACGAAAAATTGATGTGTCTACTTCTCTTGGAGCATAGACGTTATTTAAGAAAGCATCCCAAGTGTGAGCAGGTAGGTTGTGATTAGTAGGTTATTGATTGAAGCCCTTAGTGCACTGTCAAAAGGATTTTTCGTCTTTTGTGTTTGATAGAATTGTGATGATGGATTTATAGTGAAGTTCGTTTTTGATAGCCAGGGTTTTACTATATTTTCTTCGAGTATTAACATACACAAGTTTGCTCTCGACTGAAAAGTGAGTGATTTTAGAGGCTTTTAGAGGCAGTTGGACTTTATGTTTAAGTTGGGCACACTCTGTATTTTACTTGGTCTCTTTGAACGTGTTCTAGTAGTGAAAGTTAGGCCTAGAGTTTTTGTGGCTTCAAGGATTGCCTGTATAAGATTATTATGACAAAAATTGACATCACTTTGCGGAACTACATGTATAGAGAACTGCATGGCTAGAGTATATTGCATTTTACAACTTTCGAGTTTTGAAAGTGACTGTAACATTTTTGTTTTTTTTCCCTGTTCAATTTTTAGCTTTTGGATATTAAATGCAGTAATTGGTTTTGCATATCGGACCAGCGTTTTGTTTTTCATTACGATGAAACCAATCACTTTTTTTAATTTTATTCGGTCGCGAAATTCCCTTTTATTATTAAATGTAGCATTTTTGAACGTTGTTGTCGAAAACAAAATTTTCATCATGCAAATTGAGCATTTCTAATCCGGGCTAAATCGTTTGTGTGTTAGTGGCGGTATAATTTGGAAAGAAAAGACTAATTACACTGTAAACATTTTTATGAAAAAAAACTTTTAAAGAACAAGCCTCTATTATCTTTTTTATACCATAATAAAAGCGATAGGCGCAAATTAAAAATTTTAACTTTAGGTATCGTATATCGGTCACATCGACGATTCACCTAAGAAACAGTTGTATTACTCTATAACCTAAGGAATTTTTCAAAGGTTTGGCAAGCACGGCAATCTCACCCGTTCTCAGCTTCTTTAGATCAAAGTATTATGTTTATCATTCGAATAGAAGAAAAATTTAGTTCTTCTTTTGTAGTTCTCTCTTTGTCACCGTAAAGCTAAAATTTTTAATTTGCGCCCATCGCTTTCATTATGGGATAAGAAAGATAAAACATTATTTTCTACTTTTGAGCGCATTTAATAAAAGCTTGTTCTTTAAAGGATTTTTTTAATAAAAAATTATTTTTTAATTCTTAGGTTTGTACCCTGGATCAAAAATTTATATCCCCTTCCCGAAAAACCCCTGTATGCCAATTTTGATTTAAATCGAACAAACGAAATGTTTTCCCCCCTCCACTTCCCTCGTTAGAGGGAAGTGTGTACCTAATAATACCATGTTATTATATTGTCGCCGGAACTATCCACGCATACCAAATTTAAACACACACCCTTAATTTTTGAATTTTCACATCTGATCAAAAATTCATAATCCTCCTCTTTAAAAACCCCTGTATGCCAATTTTGATTGAAATCGAACAAACTAAATCTTTTTCCCCTCCACTTCCCTTGTTAGAGGGAGGTGGGTACCTGAGAATATCATATTATTGTATTTTCACCGGAACTACAAACGCATACCAAATTAGAACACAATCGGATGTGGATAAGTTGGTTAGCAAAACATGACCGAAAATTGAATCCGTCATATTGAATTTTCGAAATAGGATAAAAAATTCGTATTCCTTTTCCCCAAAAGCCCCCTTATACCAATTGTGGTTGAAATCGGACAAACTTAAGTGTTTTCCCTCCTCCACTCCCCTTGTAGTGGGGAGGGGCACCTAATAATGACATATTATTATACTGTCACCGGAACTATAAATGCATGCCAAATTTGAAAGCAATTAGACGTGTATAAGTTAGTTATAATTGGTTAGCAAAAATGACAAAAAATCGTCCATCTTGAATTTTCAAAGTCTGATTAGAAATTCGTTATGTCCATCCCCAAGTGCCCCTACACTCAACTTTAACGAAATCAGGTGTACTGCAACTGTATCCCCCTCCACCCCCTTCGAGTAGGGAGGAGCTGTCAACTTCATCACACTATATTCTTGTGTTGTCACCGCAACTGTATAAGCATGCCAAATTTAAAGCCGATCGGATGTCGGGAAGTGGATCAAAATTAAGTTGCAAAAAAATATCTTACTAAAAATTGAGTGAAAGTAAAAATAGTGTAAGGATTATGTGAAAGGTTTATGACATTGAGAAATTCAAACATTATGTCAATGATGTCCACGCAAATTCAGTTCAAATGTCAAAAAATTTCTCTCAATTTTTCGTGGATTTGTTTTAACGAATTTTTTTTTCAAAACAAGTCCACGAAATATTGAGTGAAATTTTTTGATACTTAAACTCAATTATTGTGAACACCATTAAGACAATGTTTGAACTTGTCAATGTCATAAATTTTTAATTTAGATTAAAAAGCAAAACAAGAATTTAAATTTTATTACAGGCATCTCGGCTGAATGCGGCCCATTTTTATTTAAATAAATAAATAAAATATGCTCCGCTTGTTTTATATTTCCGAACAATTGAAACTAATTTCAATTGTACATTCTGTCTGGTTTATAGTATAATGTTTGAGCTCGAAACCAGTGAGGTAAACTCGCCTTTTAACGGCCCAGTTAAGGAGAGTGTTGGTTTCTGAGCATATATAACCATTTTACTGTAGTAAGTAGTCAACAACATTTTCTAAATTATTTGGGTCTTCTTAAAAAAAAAGAAAAAAATATTAATTTGTTTCATTCTCCAAGAGAAAAATATTATGTTTTAAGAAATATATCAATTTATTATTAACGGCCTACACCAAATCACTTATTCTTTAAATCGTCTTGGTAAAGGCCTAATACCGGCTTATTTAATCAAAAAGATGCAATATGAAAAAAAAAAAATAGAAATATAATCTGAATGTTTAAACAAAATTTGCACCAAGCTTAAGTTGATAATTTTGTAATTTCCTTCGGAAAAACTACTTCTTAAACTAAAAATATTTTTTATTGTTGGCTCGAAAAATACTTATGTTTTCTCTCCTTTAGTCTTTGTATTTTCTTTTCCTAGTTTTTTTGTGTTTTATAATTTGTTGTACTTCTTTCATACTACAAAAAGAATTTAAAAAGAAAACCTCCGAAGTTACTTCAACTGAAAAGAATCTAAAAACAAAAGATCAACAGATCTTGGGTGAAAAAAAAACGAAAATTCAAAATTGGATGAGTATCCCACAAGGAACATACCAGGAACCAAAGCGAAAAGAGAAATGATCAAATGATGTTGCTCCCTGGGCAACCAACGTGGGCTCGTCAGTGGTTCCATTGGTCACCCTCCTCAAACATCATTCAATACCATCATAAACTTTGATTTCCAGCTTTGAATCACTCACAAGTCACAAATAGGCATCGTTCCGCACTGGCACTTATCTCAGTCACCTGATGCGGGTTCGTCCTGGCGTGTTAATCTTTGTGTTTTCCTTGCGGCATCTTTTGTCTTTTCCTACTGTTTTAACAGCTTATTTTTTTCTTCTCTTCATTTGATACTTTCCCTGATTTTGTTCAAACATTTTGAAAATAGTATGTACAAAGAATTATAAAACAAAAACAGATAAAAAACACCAAAAATTGTACTAAAAGTAGGGAAAGACAATATAAGTACCAAAGAAGAGAAAACAGCAAAAAAGAAAAAACCTCCATTTTTTGTAAGACATAATATTCTTGTATTTTTTTAAATATTTCTTAACATATAGGCATGACTTTTATAAAATATTCTAAAACTATTTAAACAAAATAATAGGTCGGAAAAGCCATTTTTAAAATATTTAAAAAAAAAAGATTTTTATTTTAAAAAAATTGGATAAAAGTTGATAACAAAAAAAACAAATTCATTATACGGCCTTATAGGCCGTTGTGAGGTGTTTGGTTCAAACCTTGTATAACGGCCTATGAAAAAAAAAGCTTTAATAAATATTTAAGCGAACATTTCGCAAAAAACGATTTGATATAAAAAGACTTATACTGCGCAAGACTAAAGTCTTAGTGATAATCAACTTAATAAACTTTTTTTTAGAAATATTTGGACCTTAAAATCAATGAAAATTAAAATCATTAGGGATCCTCAAAATTTAATCAGAACTTTTAGGAAAATTTCACAATTCTTCAAACAAAAGGCAGGAAATAGTCAAAATTAAGTTTGACGTTTACCTAAAAAGTAAAAAAAAATGGGTGCTTACTTTACTTTAAATTTAGAAAAAATGGTTAAATAAAAAAGTGTCTGCGTTCTAATAATCCATTGCTAGGAAACAAAATTTAATTAGCTTTCGAACAAGCTAGTGATCCAGAAAATAGATTAAGAAATAAAAAAGTTATAATTATAAAAAATATGTTTTAAAAAATTTGTGTGAAATTCAAATAAAAAATAAAATGTAAAAATACCATGTGTCCCTAAATAATAGGGAACTTCCAGCATAAATTGAAAAGCTCCAACAAAATTGAATTTTTGGCTATTATGAAAAAGACCGAATTGAGGTTAATAACATATTATTTATACAGCTTTCTTATTACCTCCTTTCTAGGGCTAAAATAATCTACTCCGAGTTTAAATTACACCCTCTATACGTGTGCCTCTACAAGGTAATTTAAGTGGAATTTACTTGTTACAAACGAACAAGATATAAATGCTGGCCCTTTTTAATATAAGAACTCCTTTTACCTTGCTTCTTTTTTTTTTAGCTGAATAAGTTAAAATAACACGACAAACGAAAAAAATATGTGCTCACAAATTTTTTGTATTTTTTTCCTTGTCAAAGATTTGCTTTTTCTTTTACATTCAACACTTCTTATAAGCATTTGTTAGTACACTTGTAGGGCACACTCCATTTTTAAAATAAAAACACCTATCACACTGTTTTTAAACTGTTTTTAATTTGTAAAAACTTTTTTTTTATTTTGAAAAACACTTCTTTTAAGCCGCTGCACTGGGGAAATTTGTCGCGATACATTTGAGCTGCAAGATTTCAGTTCGTGCGAGCTTCACCGTATACTAATAGCATGTCAGCGTATTCCTGATTGGAGAAAATTTTTAATTCAGTTTAATTTCACACCAACCTGCAAAAAAACTCGCGAAAATAATAGTCAGGTAGACTCGCGCGACTGACAACCTTCACAATGAAGATGCACTCTGCCCTGTGCTGTAGAGAGGAGAGAAAATCGGAGGTCAGAGACTCACGTATGCAGCGAATTGTGTTGTTGCCAAGTATTTTTTAAATCTTTAGCTCAAAGGAAGTTATTATTATTTTTTTATTAATTTTTTTTAAAGAATCCCGCACGGTTAACATGGGTTTATGGCCTATCGTGAAAGTTATTTATTATATTAGTTATTATTTTACATATTTTGAAGATATTGTACTTTAGGTGAAAAAAATTAAATTCCATGAGGATCGTATGTTTGTGATAGGAGATATGAGCCATGAAAGAAGTCTACTAAACACCTAAGAATAATTTTTTTCGTAACTTGAAAAGTACTTTGTACATTTTCATGATTCGGGTGTCACTTAAAAGATACGTAAATGCTGCACAGAAGCGTAACCAGGATTATAATTTAGGGGGGCTTTAGTATCTGAGAAACTTAATTTAAAAAAAAAATCGTAAATGAGTCTAAAACGTTTTTGTGTTTTATTTTCTCTCGTGGTTTTTTTTAAGGGTTAGTCGTATTTAAAAGATAATTTAAGGACGTAGGCAGAATATAATTTAAGGGGGAGCATAGGCGTTCAAAAGTAAAAAAGTAAGGAAAATGTTAAAAACAAAAACCAACTTTTTTGCATTAACATTTTTTGTCTCATTTAATCAAATGAAGTGAGTACTCTTTAAAGGTAAAGGCAGTGGCGTATGCAGAGGTGGGTTAAGGGTTTTTTTGCCTCTTAGATCTAATATATTGAATCCTAAAGATTAAAGTCTCCCAAAAATCAAAAATAAATTGTCATCTGAAACTATGCTGTTACTTAAATCCCACCCAGAAACCTCAAGCCCCCCTAGAAACAAAATTCCTGCATACGCCACTGAGTATGGGATAGGTTTTAGTATTGGTTTGGGTTTGGTGGGAGTAAATCAGAAAAATGGAAAAAATCGGATTTTACACATTGTTTTGTTTAAATATTTTTGTGACGATGGTTTTAATTTTATTACCAGAGAAAAACAGTAGCATAGTAATTACTTATACTAGAAAGAACAAAAACTTTCAAACAAAACTATAAACTGAGACAAAGTTTTTTACTTCCTCGATCTGCAGTGTCTTTCTAAAACAAGAAACAATTTTCAATGACATTTACATAGGTATGTCCAAAATTCATCATGATCTACTCTTAATTGTTTTTCAAAGCAAAGTCAAAGCCCACTAAGTTTAAACTTACCTAAAACTCTTGTCTAAATCTCAATCCATTCGAATAGAATGAATATTATTTAATTTTGTATTAATTTATATGGAGCTCTCCAGGTATTTATGACTTCGCTAAGATAGAATTTTAGATACGCCACTGTAGCGTATTTGATTACCTTTAAAATGAGGCCAAACTTGCGGAAAACTACCAGCGAAAACAGGACAAAATAAAGTGTAACTCTGACTTTACGTTTTTTAAAAAAAGCAAATTGGCGCGGTTTTGGTCCTCATAAGCACGGCAACACAAAATCCTAAGTAAGCCTCCGTAGACTAATTCGTTACCTTTTAAATGACACCAGACTTGAAAAAACCGTTCCCCCAAACGGGATTAAAATAAGTTTTTGCTTTTAATTTTTATGTTTTTTTTTATAATTAACCCTTCCAGACAATCAATCTTTCCTAAAATATAATCCTGGATACGCCCCTGTCCAGTATTCAAGTACCTTCCAAATGACACCTCAATTACAAAAATCTACAAAGTACTTTTCAAATTACGAGAAAAATTCTCCGTATGTGTTTAGCAGACATACGTTCTTTCACGGTTCATACCTCCTATCAGAGACATACGATCCTCATAAAATTTTATTTTTTTCACCTAAAGTACAATATCTTCAAAATACCAAAATATAGTTAACTTTCACGGTATATTTATTTTTATTTATTTGGAAATGGCTCTAATGTAAAATGGTTAAAGTTAGACATGAACATGAATAAATTCTGGTAGGTATAAGCACCTAAATTTTTCAACTTTACAGTCATTTAGACAAAAATCTGTTGAGTTTTGCCCCATAAGTCATATGAACTTTTTGACTTGTTTTGGGCCCCTCTTTCATCAGTTAATAGGGTGACTATGCTTTTGTTTACACCCTGTATAAATATAGGTAAATAAATGACAAACCTCGAAATCTGCCTTTCATGAGTTTTTTTATCATTATTTTGCTTGATAAGTTGGCCATATAACCTGGCAATAAAAGAGTTCAGTCCCTACAAGTCACCCGGTCTGGACGGAAACTTCCCAGCGCTACTACAGCGGGGCCGAGAAACACTACTTCCTCACACGAGGAGAGTGATCAGGGCCAGCGTAGCCCTGAGATACGTTCCTACCTCATGGAGGAAGGCCAATGTAGTTTTTATCGCGAAAACGGGAAAAAAGGACTACATCACGGCTAAATCCTTCATACCGATAAGTCTCACATCATTTATGATGAAGGCACTGGAAAAAATGGTAGACAGGTACCTCCTGGAGGGAACACTGGCTAACAGACCATTTCATAGGGACCAGCATGCGTACAGGGAGGGAAGATCTACGGACTCAGGCCGCAGTAGTGCAAAAGACAGAAAAGGCAATTCAGCACAAACACAAAGAGTGGTATTCTTCGATGGCGCGGATTATAACAGCTACCCTTCAGGAAAGAGGAGCGGAAGCAAGTCTGATTCAATGGGTCAAATCCGCGTTAATGGAGAGGGAAGCACAGGCCAGCTTAGGAGAGTCCAAGGTGAAAGTGGATGTGGCGGGAGGCTGCCCCCAGGGTAGCTGCTTGTCTCCCCACTTGTGGTACCTAATAATGGATGATCTACTAAATCGCCTGACGCAGGAGGGATTCGACGCACAAGTATATGCGATACTGTAGTGAAAGTGAACGGCCGCTTTCTAGTCACAGTCTGCGAAAGAATGCAAAGGGTGGTAAGAATCATAGAAGCCTGGTGCAGACAGAATCCTCTTTCAGTGAATCCTGAAAAGACGGAGATGATCCTATCCACCAGAAAGAGAAAACTAGAGGGATTCAGAGCTCCCATAATGTATGGCAGACCCCTAACTTTGGTATCACAACTTAAGTATTTGAGGGTGACGCTGGACAAGGGACTCAAGTGAAATGAGCATATTGCCAGAATAACTGTTAAAGTCCAGGCAACATTGTGGCAGTTGCGCCGATTGGTCGGTCTAACCTAGGGTATTAGCCCAAGGATCCTACACTGGATATACACGGCCATCATAAGACGAAGGATCCAATACGGATCAGTGGTCTGGTGGCTCGCTGTAGAAAAGCTGACCATATCCAAAAAGCTTACGGGCCTGCAAGGGCTCTTCTGCAGAGGAATGACCGGCGCAATGAGGACGACCCTCATCCACGCCCTTGAAAGAATCTTGGGTCTCCCCTCGCTTCCAACTTGGATCAAAAAGGAGGCGATGGCGACGCATCTGCGATTAAGGGGCCAGGGACTGTGGAAGGGCAGGGAGGAAAGAGAAGTCCATCTAGCGGTCAAGGGACTGGCGACGAAAGAGTTGCCCCTCCTAAGACTGTCAGTGAAAGCACCGCTTAAACCATGGTGGTTCGATAAAAAGTACAAGGTCACAATACCAGAATGGAATGAGTGGCAAAGGGAAGAATTCCGAACGGAATTAAGCACAGAGGCGACGGTCTTCAACACGGATGGCTCTACACTACCACTACTACTACTACTGGCCATGGTCGGCCATAACTGGTCGACAGTCATCACTGAATTAGCTGTGTGAAGCTAATAGGTACTACACTATAATTTTTCAATTGTTTTTTACAATTTTGCACAAGGTAAAATTAATAAAATTATTTCTAACCACAAAAGTTTACTTGTTTTTCTTTAGTTTTGATCTTAAAAATTACTGGCCTAAGCGGTAATGGCTAACTAGCCAACAAGAAGCAGAAGGCTAACATTTTTTTATTAGGGGACTGTTCATAAATTAGGTAACGCGGCTCGGCGTTGAATAAAGTGATAGGTACTAAAATATTTTTTCTTTTGAAAAAAAAAGTACGTAAGACACACGACCGGAAAGTTTCTTTACAGGTCTAGTGACGTATACCTATTAAGCTTTACCCAAATTTCGGTCGCCCGCCATTCATTTAGTGCATATTTTTCTTTATTTGCATGACGATTCTAATGTCTGATGCCGTTGTACGCTTAGATTAAAAAGAGACAAGATATCTGGTCCAACGAAAACTCCTTGGCAAATAATAACCACTGTTTATCTACAAATAAAATCAAAACAAAACAAAGGTAAGAAATATCGATTATTTTTCTATCCTTTGACACGACGTTAGAACGATAGGGACAGATAATTCTGTGTCAACCACTTTAGGTCGCGATAGGCTTGTGGGCGTGGAAAGTCGGCAGAGCGCAGGCTGTCGGAGGATATTTTTATTGACATAAGCTTTTTCGTGTTATTTATCTTAAAATTTTAGGATGTTTTATGCAGTTTGGAAGTCTTTTTAAAACCACATTTTGTCAAAAAACGTTTATAGTGTGTTTTTTACCAGTAGGAGAATATTTCAGTGCATTTAAAGTCATATTTTGGAACAAATCGTCCAATGTTTTGAAAACAAAGGGGAGCAAGTGAAATCAGTCAGTGGCGGTACATGTCGGTAGGTAGGTACAGAGAAAATACAACACATGTTTTTTTTTTAAGTTTCAATGCATCAACTCAGATATTTTCAAAGGTTTTTGTCAGCTTTTTATCGAGCTTTTTTTCATAAAGACAATAAAATAAAGCATACGTTTGATGAAGAAGTTCATGCGCAAATGAGATATTTTGGAAGTTTTTTTTACACTATAAAATAAAGGAAGCTAAAGTCAACAAACTTGCAATCAACAATGAAAGTTAATTCACATGTGTTCAGGTTTGTAAGAATATTGAATTCCTACCTCTTATCAGAATATTAAGGCCCTATATAACCTAAGCATTATTGATTTTATTGTGTACTGAAGAAGTCAGTTTAAGTAAGTTTCTGCTAATGACCAGAAAAAATAACAAAATTTAAGTCATCTCCAACGGCGAACTTGGACAGCATAAGTCTTTGTGATACAAAGATGAGTGTGAAGGATGGTATGTTTGCCTCTGTTATATTGTTTAACGTATATCAAATCATATTAAGCGAGATAATAAGTACATGTATGTAGGTTAAGGTGTTCTTTATTTTGTTCATATTTTGACTTTTAGTTTGAAATTGTTGGAGAAATTGCACTATGTCTGGCATAATAAGAATCTGATTCAACTGAAATTTAGCACACATTTTATAGCCGTTGGTAATATAGTATATTATTATAAGGTACTATAAAAAAATATGCTTTGAATATTTTTAAAATTTTTCTTTATTTTCAGTAATCCTAAGACTTTTTGAAATTATTTTAATGATAATAAAAATTTTGAATTAAAATCACAGTTGGTTCCTCGCTTTGCTCAGGGTACAAATTTTTTATATACCTTAATATAATTCTTAAACTTGCACATTAACATAAGATGTACCAGTTTACTCCCTCTTGATATGTGTTGGGTTTGTTTTTTGAATAGCAGTAAACTTTAGTTAGAACTTAGATCTTTACAACAAGGTGTTAGATGATGTACTACTTACTTATATTATTGTAGGTTATAGTCATGGATCACGAGAGCAAAAATTACAATGTTTTATCTTATTTATAAGTAAGTACCTACTTAAATTTTCTATTTCAAATAAAATATTGCTTTTGTGGAATGAAATAAACATAAAATCATTTCGTGTTACCTATATGTTTCCCACGTACAAAAGGCTCCTATAAGCATAAATTACCAAGGTCCTCTGTGCTATACAGGAGATTATAAAATGACATTTGCTTGAATGAGGAATATTTCACACATAATAACATAATTTTTAGCTAGTACTCAATATCATATTTTTTTTTTCTTGATGTTCCAGGTGCTTTGAACTGTGTTTGTTTTAATGTTTGGCATAATTTTATTGTGTTGAAAATTGAAATTACAATAAATCATATGCAAATTTTCTAATAAATTTATTTTGTATAAAAGCACTACAAACATTTATTATCAGGGAGCTTCCAAAGCACAAATTGGCAGAATTATTTTTTGCATGTTATTTAAATTATTTTGCACATTTCATATTATAGTAAAATTTTAATAATATAATTCATGTGTAAATTTATATTTAAGTAGGTAGGTACGCCACTGGTGAGTTTACTGTAAACAAGAGAAAGGTAAACATCGTTCCATATAATATAGCCAAAGTCTCCGTAAGTGTCAGGTATCTTGCCTCTTGTTAATCTAAGATTGTGCGGCAAGATTCCCCCCAAAACCTAATTTTACCCCCCCCCCTATTTAAAACCGCGTAGATGGCGTTAAAACGCAGATATGGGGGGTGATTTTTTTTCGAGATCTCTCAATTACCGAACCCCCGTGTTGCGCTGTGTGTTGTACGTTGGATATTTTTCGCACGTATATTGCCATTTCTCGTGATAGCAGACTATAAAGGTTTCCGATTTGTGTGCTTCGAGCTTTCGAGCCCATATTACCAGCCCTTTAAATTAGGTTTTGTTTAACCCCTCAAGAAGGGGTTTGCTTTTATTAATACTTTTATCCAAACAGAATTTTGTTTACCATAATAACAAGTAAGTTCGTTCGTAGTCTTTTAAAACCTTCCATAATTTGCTTAGCTTCCTTATTTGCCTTAAATGAGTGTCTGAGAGTCATTTAGTCAGTAAAGGTTAGCCATCTTTCACGATTAAAGCTCTTTTTAAATCAGCTTACTATTAAGAGAGACCTTTTGACACTTCAAGGCCTTGTTTACACTTACAGAACAAAAAAATTGATTTAAGAAAATTTTTGTTTTATACTGATGAAACCTTAGATTAAATAAAGAAAAGATATCAGATGCTTACGGAGACTTTAGTTATATTATTATCTCATAAATCTTGCCACCTAATTCTTGAAGCCGCGAGAAGAATCGATCGCTAACAGCCGAAGCACATCAAATGCATGCTCACAGTTGCGGAAAAACCGATGCTGGTTCTGCCATTCACCTGTTCATTTGGGCTTGTTTCGACTGCGTCATCCCTACATATCTCCGTCGCTTTCCCTCTCTAACATTTAGAAAACTCAGTCAAGCCACACCCTCCGCGAAAGATATTCGAGTTTTGATATGCGTAGTAGTAGTAGTATAGGGGCGGCCCGTAGGCCTGGCAATTAGGCCTCTTCATGGGCCCTTTCTGCCATATTCCGTTCCTTACTCCTATGCCTCTACTTTCGCTGCACCTCTCTCTCCGGGCCTCCCTGTCTTCTTTACGAAGTTTAGTATGTCGGCCTATTTGAGCAAGTGCAGCTCTTCTTCCTCTATCGTGGTAAATCCCCACTTCAGCTGCCTTAATCTGGCATATGCATCACACTGTGCTATCAAGTGCTGCGCCGATTCCTCTTCGAGCCCGCAAGCAGGACACACGGGATCTCCTGCTACTTGTATTTGCGTCAGATGTTTGTTCAACGATTGTGCCCAGTCAGCATCCCTGTCAGCAGTTCAATGTCCTTTCGGGTCTTGCCTAAGAGCCATTTAGTTCTGGCTACATTCGGACCATCCACGAATAGCTTTGACTGTCTGCACTTTGACTCTTGCCTCCAGGACGTCTTCAGTTCATTGTTCGCCCATTTGTTGAGCTCACCCTGCACCTGTTTCCTTGTTATTCCCAGAAGAGGTTCTGGTCGAATGTATTGGGTTTCGGCCCCTAGTCTGGCAAGTTCGTCCGCTTTCTCTTTTCCTGGTATTCCCTCATAATCTGGGACCCACATCAGTGTCACCCTTTTGTCTTGAGCCAGTGTATGCAGTGCTTCAGCGCACTCCTCCATCAGACTACTGACTATTTTGTGTGCACTTAGAACCTTGAGGGCACCCTGGCTGTCGGAGCATATGTATATGTCCCTCCTGCAATTTCTGACCTCAAATAGGGTTGCTGCCATGAGAATGGCATACACCTCCGCCTGAAACACCGTAGCGTGTTCTGTGTTCTCCAAGTGGATAACTCTTCTGAACTTCTATGCTTTCCGCATACACTCTTGCGCCTGTTGTCTGCCTGGCTGACAGTTTAGAGCCATCCGTGTAACAGACCGTCGCCTCTCTGCCTAATTCCGTTCGGAATTCTTCCCTTTGCCAATTTTTGATATGCTTATAATTTCGAACCAATTTTGAACCACTTTTAAAAATTAGTTCGAAATTAGTTCAAAATTATAAGCATATCAAAACTCGAATATCTTTCGGGGGGGGAGGGGGGTGTAGCTTTACGTCCGGCTGCACCTCCCATTTTGAATATGAAAAAAAACCAGGAAGGAGTGTAGTTCAAAATTTTTAAGAGTGGTTCAAAATTAGTTCGAAATTGGTTCGAAATTATAACCATAGCAAAACTGTGGCTTGACTGACCTGTTTGGAACGATATGGTTGGCAAATTTTGTAAATAAACCAGTGGTGGTCCCAGCTATTTGAAAACGGAGGGGGCGGTTTCGATACGAAAAAAAAAGTAGAATAAGCATAGCTTTTATGAGGAATATATCAATATATGCAAACAAAACTTAGTAACTACAAGCGCGGATTTACCCTCAAATCTAGGGGGAGTACTTATATTTTAAATTGTTATTTCGTACATTTTTTATTTTAAAAAATATTTAAATACGCCGAAATTTTTTGAGAAAATTACATTAAAAATGCAATTTTTGAGTCAAATTAAACGAATACCGTGTTATATAGCGCCGCAATTTATGTCCTACTTTTGATTGTCTAAATGTTTTCGTAAAAAAATTAAATGCAGGATGGGGGGGCGGTAATTACCCCCCTACCTCCCTGAAATCCACGTAACTACGTATAATTTCTAAGTCTAAAAAGTTGAAACATTACCTTTTATATTGTACATGTCAAATATAAGATGCCTATCTCAAAAAAAAGTTCGTTTCCGATGTTTTTGGGCGAGACTCGCTCAATGTCAATTTCAATATGTCTGTTGATATGCAGCAACGCTAAGCCCTTCAGACAAATTTCCCTCATAGTGTTTTAGTGGCAGGAGAAGCTTCTTTCTGACAAAATTTTACTTACTGACAAACATCTAAGAATGTTTTATCAACGGCACACTTGTTCGTTGCCTCGAAAACGTTATATGTTTTGATTTAAGCTTTTACCTACTTCTGACTTCTTCCAATAAAAGTTCAAGAATTTGTATTTTGGATTAATCAAGCAGTTTATGGCATTTTTCCTTTGATTTTGGCTTTATGTTGTATAAAACTTGGTATGAATATGTTCAGATCAAAAATGCTTAGAGTCTCTTTATTGAACCTTGACTTTATGTCTTTAAGTCCGTCATGCGTTTGTTTGTTCTTGGTGTGACGAACAAATTGAAGGTTAAACTGTCCCAAAATACTGGAGAGGGATTGTCTTTAAAGGAATGTTCTGCAATTTCTCGTTTTTTTCTCCAAAGACTTCAGGGTTATCATCAGCAACTTTGTTGTCTACTTTTTTCTGGAGCAAAGGAGGAAGGACAATCGCCCTCTACCCCCTCCCCCCCTGGGACCGCCACTGAATAAACAGCGGTTATTATTTGACAAGGAGTTTTCGTTGGGCAAGTATTTTTTCTTTATTTAATCTAAGGACGAAACCAACATAATTTTTTTTTATTATAAATAAATAGTTGTGTTTCACTAGGTTGACACTTTATTACTGCATTATTTAATAGAACACAAGCTGGAATCCTTGTGGACAATCATGGCAAAATCGTATCGGATACCAAAGAAAAACTAAAAGAATGGTCTAGCTACATAGAACATCTCTCTACCGATAACCGATCCGAACAGCCAGAAGAATTCTCAAACCAAGGCATAGATATAAAACCAAAGGAAGTACAACACGCAATCTCTTCAGCTAAGAGCAGAAAAGCTTTAGGGCAAGACGAAGTATACACTGAGGTTTTAAAGCTAATAAAAAAACGGAGATTCGGTAAATACGCTGGTCAAAAAATTCAACCTTTGTTACACTGACCAAAAAACATTAAGAAGTGTAGTGATTACCGCCTAATCAGCCTAATAAGCCATATGTTAAAAATATTTCTAAAGATTATCCATAAAATAATTTATAGAAAATGTGAACTTTATGGATGACACGCAGTTTGAATTTTGTGGTGGGTTAGGGACAAGAGAGGCACATTTTGGCACTCAAGTCTTAATTCAGCGGTCTAGGGATGTGTCGGTGCCAGTATATGCCTGTTTCATAGATTATGAGAAAGCGTTTCATCGAGTACAACACAAAAAGCTCATAGAATCGCTACAGTAAGTTGGTCTAGATGACCGAGGTTTCAAGATAAACGCTAATCTATACTGGAATTAGTCTGCTCAAATAAAGGTTGATGATTAACTGTTCGGAGAGGTCCAATTAAGAAGAGGTGTGCGCCAAGGGTGTATATTGTCTCCGCTGTTGTTTAATATCTTTAGTCACAAAATAATAGAGAATGCACTTCATAACTGCGAAGAAGGTGTGACCATAATAACATACTACGATATGCCGATAACAGTGTCATAATAGCAGACACGCTGGAAAGACTGCAAGAGTTGTTGAAACAAAATTGATGGTCATATCCAAGGAAAAGAACATCAGAGGTATGTTAGAAGTAAATGGGCAGCAAATTGAACGCGTGGATTCATCCAAATACTTGGGTTGCCTTCTCAATGAGAACTGGGACAACATGCAAGAAGTGCGTGCAAGAATTGAACAGGCCAAATAATCTTTGTGTGTGTTGTGTAGTCGCGATCTTAATACCACCCTCCGAATCTTGTGCTTCGGTGTTATGTTTTGCATCTTATATTATGGCATGGAAGCATGAACACTGACTAAGGCCATGTGCAAAAAGTTAGAGGCATTCGAGATATGGTGTTATCGTAGAATACTAAGGATATCTTGGATAGACAGAGTAACTAATGTGGATGTTTTGCTTAAAATAAATAAAGATCTTAAAGTTTTATTTACCATCAAAAAAACAAAAACTTGAATATTTGGAGGAGGCAAAATTGAAGGCAGAAGAGGTCCGGGTCGTAGACGGATGTCATGGCTTAAAAATAGTAGACAATTGTATAGTGTTAGTACTACGACACTTTTCCGAAAAGCAGTGGACAGGGTACAACGTTTGAAGAGAGCATGTCATTTGAAGAAGAAAATAATTGCCAGGCTTACGGACCACCCCCAACTACAACTACTACTAACCACCTATTACCTACACGCGTTCACGTCTTTTTATTTATAAAGAATTATTTCATGGAGTAGAAAGGTTTAAAGAAAATCAAAACAAAATCACCCCCATTTTTCCTGAGAAAAATTAGGGTAATCTTGTTTTTTGTACTTCCCAACATTCTGTTTGTAGACAAGAAACGCGACTTAAATGGAAATAAATATATGCTCTTTCAACACGCGATCTACCCGAATTTGTTTCTCGTGTTTTATACTGTACACGGCAAATTAAAAATGCTTTAAGCTTAGCCTTACTTACTTTTCCTGGTCGCGTATTTAAGTAATTAGATCATGAAATAATACAACACTTTTTAAAATGCGTTTTAAACCACTTATTTACCCTTAGTAGGTATGGCGATTGGTCATTTATTTTATTCCCATTTACATCTTTCTTTTGATCACGGGTGCAAAAAAAGATTTCTGTCCGTTTTTCACCCAAAATTAAAGAGAAATAGTAATGTTGGAAAAATCTAATTATTCTTGCCTAAAAATTAAGCCATTTCCGGCAGTTTTCACTAAGTATTTACAAAAAAATCATTTAAAAATATCGTCAAAACATAATACTGTCAAAGATTAAAATGTCGCAACAATGAACGTCACCAACGGAAACCATTGTTATTTTATTTACCAGCCGCCTTGATTTATAGTGTAAATATGGTGTGTTCCGAGAAGTGCACTTCGTTCCAGATTTTTAAAAGTACTTTCCTGTTTTTCTTGGATCGTTTGAAAAAAAATATACGCAGTTACTTAAGCGTGGATTTCAGTGGGGTAGATGTTTAATTATTTATTAATTTAATTTCACCCTGCATTTAATTTTTTTTACGAAAAGATTTACAAAATCAAATGTAGGGTATAAATTGCGGCGTTATAACACCACCAATATTTACGGTATTAGTTTAATTTTGTGTTAAAAATGGCATTTGTAGCGTCACTTTCTTAGACATTTTCGGCTGCTGCACTTTGAAACCATTGATATATTTACAATATTAGCTTAATTTTCTTAAAAATTTTTAATCATTATTCATATTTACGGTTTTATACCAGTGACGATGCCTATTTGTGAGTGATTCAAAGTTGGCAATCAAAGTGTATGATGATCTTTAATGATGTATGGTAGAGGGTGACCAGTGAAACCACTGATGAGCCCACGCTGGTTACCCAGGGCGAAACATCGTTTATTCATTTCTCTTTTCGCTTTGGTCTTCTGTGTGTTCCTTGTGGGATGTTCATCCAAGTTTCAATTTTGGTTATTTCCACCCAAGATTTCTTAATCTATTGTTTTTTGAATATTTCTTTGTCACAAAAAAATAATGTGCTGCCTTTAACTGCATTACTTTGGAAAAAATTTCGATTTATTTGTTTCAAAAAAGCCAAATTTGAAGTAAATTAATGAAAATATTTATTTTGTGCTTTTTTTTCTGACAAAAAAATCTTCCAATCAGTGTAGGGGTGGGTTTGAGTAAAAAATCCAAATTTATAAGGCCAACTTATAATATTTATTCAATTTTGCCCTTTACTATCAAAGAAAGAGAGTTTAACGCGTGATCGAACGCAGGGTGTATTGTATGTTCCGTTTATCGTTTATAACTTCCCGGAAAATGATATTAGGGATAATCTCCTTCAGTTTTTTCGTCGGTTTTCCGGCGAACTTGCTCCGCGGGATTTTCTTGAATTGTTAACGTTCCCGCTTTTTCCGGACAAAGCAATTTTAACAATAAAAGGAACGAACATCGCGAAGTTTTAATGTAATTTGGAACATTTTATATCTATTTGATATGCTTTGATACCGCCCCGAACGAATTCAATTCGTATAATGGGTTACATTTGTATTTAAGGGGGCAGTTAACAACGAGGTCTGACAGTTTCGACATAGTTTGGGAAAGTTTAACCTAACCCTTGTGCTTAAAACTGTAATACAATTGAAACACTTATCAAAATGCGGTCTGTCATACACTGAACCCAAAAAAGCACCGTTTTCTATAAAAAATACATTGAGCCAATGTATTTTGTATATGATTTTAGCTGCGATGTAAAGTTTTATTAATATCATAATCAAGTTTACATGAATTTTATAGTCAAAACGAATTATTGATTTTGCTGCTGCAAGACACAGTTGCAAAAAAAAGTTGTTACAATATAAAGAGTCTTCAAGAATGATTTTTATGAAGGCTGTTATGAAATCAAGGATTAAAAGACATGTTTTCATAGATTTTAGTTACACCTAAGAATAAATTTAGTAAAAGACTGTTACGTACATAAATCTCATAATCTTGTTTATGTATTTTATATGCCCGGTTCATAATTTCCATAAACTTGTTTATACATTCCATAACAACTTTTAAATGACAGTCAATTTTTTATTTATTTCATATGCTCTTTTATTATCTCCAAAACCTGTACATACATTAATAAAAACTCTCGATAAAATGTCAAGAAAGAGTTTTAATTGATTTCGTAACTTCCGTTTATGAATTTCATTACTGTATATGACAATTTTTATAACTTTCCTCCGATTTTTGTAACGGTTACGTGTTACTGATGTACGAATATCTATAAAAAATTAATAAACGGCCGTTGTAAATAGTATGTATGGTATTTTTTTCAGTGTATAGTAATGGTAGTAGAGAGGGGACGGCCTGAAGCCTGACAACTAAGATTACTTTGTCACAAATAAATGCTGTTTTGAATATGGTTACGAATAGTTTTTTGCTCTAAATTGCATCAATTTGACACAAATTTTATTGATTTGGCCCAGAAAAGGCAAATCTCTGATAAGTTGATACAATTTATTGCAAAAATATTGGTTAAGTTATATCCAAAAGAGCATTTGTTTGTGACAAAGAAATATTTCTATCAGTGTACCAACGCAGATGACTACTCCACCTTTTGTGCAGCAGTTGACCAAAGAACATACTTTTGAAGAAACTAAGAGAGATGTACAGAAAAAACACTGTAGGGCTGTCTTAAACCGCCCCCTTTATATCAATAACACGCGCCATTGAATTAATAAGCTATTGTTATTCTTTACTTATTGACTTGTTGAACGGATTTAAATAAATTAAGGCAATTTTTAATTGTCATTTACAAATATTGATGGTCACTCCCGTTGAGACTACCGAAATGTAGGTCCCTGACATGCCAAAACGTTAAACCGGGAAACTACAATATTGATTGATTAAAAAAATCAACGGAAATGGTCAAGCGTACTAATACCCGAAGTAAATAAAGCGTCAAAAACACCATTGGGCAACATTTGCACCCTATTCCAAGGTAAAACGTATGGCATTTTGATGAAGGCTACCCAAAACAAAGTATTAAATAAAATAGAAACTAAGTGTCCTGGTAAAAGATCCTGAATCAATTTTACCAGTTTCAGATTCATGGAGATTAGGTTTTAACAAAAAAATATTTAAGCATCGTTTATGATCCCAACTAACATTTAAAGTTGTCACGACGTAACTGACACCACATAGAGTGGGGAATAATTTTCCGGTTATTATTGCATTGCCACGACTTCAAAGATAGGTACCAAATACCACACTGCTAAGTCGCAACCACGTTTCTGATACCTCGTGGAGGCGTTTTTTACATGATGGAGTCGAAATAGGAGTGGATTATTTCCATAATTTCGATTCGGTTCTTTTTGGTAACAGAAATTCACACATGACAAAGTGATTAACAAAACAATCAATATGGCTAGTATGCGTTATATACGCGATCAAAAAATGTGAAGTTTTACAAGAAGAGTCAAAATTCAACTGCGAAGGAAATTTTAATGTGAAACATACGTCACGTTTATTACAAAAAACGAGCACATCCTTGCAATTCTGCCATGTTCTGGTAGCTGACGAAATGTTTTTGTTGTGGTTTTTGGGGTTATGTTTTCACAACCAGCAGCTGGGCATCTCAAAATGTGTTGGATATCGACATTGGTTGATCATAATTTAATTTGGGAATAAAACAAATTATTTCTTTAATATTAGGGCTCAAAAAACGAAAATAAAAGAGATGCGACTTAGAAGTGGTCTTAAAAAGTTAATTCGTCCACAATGCCACATCATTATGCAACTATGATGTTGCAAACTTTTGTAGTGAAATTTAGAGTAATTTCCTAGTTGTGACGTTCAACTTCGGCTACTTCAATGACGCTTACATTTATGGGGGCAAATAAGAACGAATAAAAGTCGGGGCTACTACAAATTTACGAATGAAAAGGAACCTTGACACTATAAATGAATACGACTAAGAAGTCATTTCTGGGGGGTGATTGTTACGTAAGGTGAATTTTTACGGTTAGACACTATTCCAAACTTATAAGTCCCAAATTGATGTTCTGACGACCACACTACTACTATAGGAAAGTAGCAAAGCCTTTACCTATGTATCTGTTACTATAAATGTCAGTTGGGATTTTAGTGTTACTTGTAATCATAAGAAAGTTAAAAAACACTGTTTGAAATGGGAGTGTTCATATTGCAATAGTCTCTGTAATGGGGGAATTTTCAACCCTTATGACATATTGCAGAAACGAAAAGGCGCAGGCGCGAAAATATCGATTAGTCCGAATCCAAAGTGATAGTGTCTTTCAACATAACCTAAAAATTATATTTGTTTACACTGAATATTTTTTTAATTTTTGTATAATTTTGTTGTTTGGAGTTTCCAGGCAGCCAACAATGTAATGTAATGTATGGTCAGTTTGAAGTTCTCAACTGACCAAAATTTTATTCGGTGATAGTTACAACACCTTGACAGATGTTATTGCAAATACTACGACAAGTATGAATACTGGTAATTTCTTATCACTAAATTTAGAACAAACACTTTGCAATAGTGTTTGTTCTAAATTTAGTACTACGAATTATCAAGCGACTACGGATATTCCAATTATGAACGATACATTAACCCAGTTCTTCTCTAGTCACACAGTGTTAAGGCGCCCAAGGTCATTCAGTGTCCTGGCAGCTTCTAACGGTTTTCAATGAGCACCTACAGGATTCAAGAGCCTTAAGGGTTGCTTAATTTCGGTAGTTCTTTATGACCAATTTTAACCTACTAAATAGACTGCTGCTGTTTAGTTATCGACCGAAGCAAACTGTTATTTAGTAATAATGAAAGTTAATAAGCAAATGTCAGAAGGTTACAAAATGATTTACCGTTTTTAGCGAGTCAACAAAATACTGTTTTGAAATCAGCAAGTATTTCCAATTATTTCGAAATAAAATCATTTAGAGTTTAATGGGTTTTGTCAAACGGTATCTGTTTCCCGAAAATGTATAATTTATTATATGGCTGTCTACAATTTGCACGGGGATGATAATTCCGTCTTTTATCATAAATCTATATAAAATTTACATTGTTAAGAAGATAAAATTAATTTATTTCTTACCCTCTAAACAATAAAACTTTTTATTTAACCAAAACAAATCTTTACAGATGTCCTAAGCTCGCGAGGTGATAAATTTAATAAATTTTTATCAAAAAAAACTTTTAAAGAACAAGCTTTTATTGAATGCACTTAAAAGTAGAAAATAATGTTTTTTTTTTACCTAAGAAACAGTTGTATTACCTTATGACCGAAGGACGTTTATAAAGGCCTGGCAAGCACGGCAATCTCACCCGTTCTCAGCTTTTTTAGATGAAAGCATTATTTTTATCATTCAAATAGACGAACAATTTAGTTCTTTTTTTGTAGTTCTCTCTTTTTCACCGTAAAGTTAAATTAATTTGTGCCCATCGCTTTTATTATGGTATAAGAAAGATAAAAAATTATTTTCTACTTCCAAGTGAGTTTAATAAAAGCTTGTTCTTTAAATGTTTTTTTAATAAAAATTTATTTTTTAGATTTGTACGATTTGAATCCGCAGTATCGAAAGTTTTAAATCAAATCAAAAATTCATGTCCCCTTTCCGAAAAACCCCTGTGTGCCAATTTTGATTTAAGTCGAACAAACTAAATATTTTCCCCTCTCCACCTCCCTTGTTAGAGGGAAGTGTGTACCTAATAATACCACATTATTGTATTGTCGCCGGAACTATAAACGCATACCAAATTTGAACACACACCCTTAATTTTTAGATTTGTAACCTTAGTCGTCCATTTTGAATCCGCCATATTGAAATTTTCAAATCTGATCAAAAATTCTTAATTCCCCTCCTTAAAAACCCCTGTATGCCAATTTTGATTGAAATCGAACAAAACTAAATCTTTTTCCCCATCCACTTCCCTCGTTAGAAAGAGGTGGGTACCTGAGAATACCATATTATTGTATTTTTACCGGAACTATAAACGCATACCAAATTTGAACACAATCCCACGTAGCAAGCCTTGGATATTGTGTATCACAAAGATATTTCAAATTAGAATATACGTTTTGTGTGTTACATGTATATTTTATAGAAAAAACACATTCAAAAAAAGGAAACATGAACGGATATTTACTGTGTAATCAGTGTATCGTACATCCTAAAAATATGTTTTTTGTATACAAGCCTTATATTTTTTAACCAAATATAAGTTAATATTTTAAAATAAAACATTATGGATACGAAAAGATTATACTTTTATGGATATACCGTTCTTATATATTGACTAAAATTTTGACAAATATACATTTTGTATATCCTGATGGATATCGACAGGATATACTATATAAATATATACCATAATGGACATACCATATAGAACATCAAATTTGGTGTAATAGAAATATAACTCGAATATTCTTGTGGAGTAATTAATACATGTTCAGAATATACTTATACCGTATATTCAGTTGATGTAACCTAATGGGTACCTTTGGATCTAAATTGGATGTTTTTTGGAGGTCCTATGCACGTCTGGGTGATATCCAGGGCAATATCCTTCTCCGTTTTCATATATACGCTGGATATACACGCAATATATTTTTGCTATGTGGGATCGGTATGGATAAGTCAGTTAAAATTGGTTAGGTTAGGCCATATTGACTTTTCGAAATCTGATTAGAAATTCTTCATCTTCAAGTGCCCCAACACACCAAATTTCAACGAAATCGGGCGTACCTGAACTGTACCTCCCTCAACCCCCTTCGAGTAGGGAGGAGCTGTCAATTTAATCACACTATATTATTTTGTTGTCACCGCAACTATATAAGCATGCCAAATTTGAAGGCGATCGACGAACAAACATATCTCATTACATAGATACATAAATTGCAAGTTAGCTAAATGACAAAATCAATGAATAGCGAGCTTTCTGCCAATTTTGCAATTTGACAGACGACTTTCTTTTACATGAATCCTGTGTCAGATTTTTTCATCAACATTTCATCTCCTAGTATGAAGATAGGAATTACCTACTACTACCACTACCACTACCGATACTATCATGGTTACTAAAAAAATCCCTCAGATCCCCTGTGTCGATCCCTGCTCTTATTTTCGCCACCAATACTTATCTAAAAAGAATTTGAACCTTTAGTGTGGCTTGCAAAAAAAATATACATATATTTATTTTACTGAAATTAAAATTTCAAATTCGGACATCTACACAATTATTTAACCCAGGCATTTAGGAGATAAAATTGGCTTAATTCATTTAGGGCCAATTAGCTTTTTAAACGTTTTTAAGCTTCCGGTCGTTTCTGATTAAAATTTTCATCCATTCAACTTACTAAACATTTTTTCAAACTAGTAAAGAAAAATTTAAGGACGAAGGATTTTAAAAATATTCAGATGCTCTTTTTATTGCTTTAATTTAACAATGCATTAAGACAAGAAAGTAACAAATCTCCCTCCTCTCCCCGTTAAAAGAGTAAATTTTTCTTTTTAATAAAGTTTTAATTGAAGTCTATAGCCAAATCGAGTTTCATGTGCAAGCATATATCAGGCCTTCACCTGTTCTCATTCTGGTAAATGCGTTTTTTAAGAAATATGACGGAATCAATATGGCTATTATCCGATGAACCAAAGTTTGAAATACTTGGCTTGTAATATATTTTAAGGGGTCAACTAAAAAAAATAATTTTTTTGTACTTCAGGGACTAAAAACGTATGTCACTCCCTCATTTCAGGGAATAAAATTATACTTTTTATCACCGGGACTAAAATATTTTAGTCCCGCTCCTTATTATCAGGCTATATAAATTAACTTTTCCGCAATCCGGAATCAGATTCGATTTAATCATTGAATAATGGAATCAAACTGTTGAAGCCTTGAGATCGATACCAATGAAGGAAATGGTTGTACTGTTTTTCGTATATTTTTTCTGATTTAGCGGGCAGCAGCGCTTTCATTGCCTCTGCGGCAGCTTCGTCGGTGTCCAATTTTTCCACTTTTAGATACACTCGCAAAAATCTTGACAGCTATAGGCTTTGTTTGTATCTTACCATTTGTTTTCTAGTACCTTGGCTACACCCTGGCAACTAAGTATTATCAGATAAATATGAATTGACTTAACGTCAAAGAGTGAATGGTAGTTTGGTTGTCACAATTTTATAGGCCAGTATAATGAGGATCTGTTTTTTTTTTTTTTAAATTAATAAAAATTAAATAAAAACGGTGCCCAAAAGTTCAAAAAATAGTATATATATCATGTGACTAAAGTGTCTTTTTATCTTTCAGCGAATTGTAACTACAAACATTTCGCCTCGAAATAAAAAGTACCACTTTAGCCCCTAGGTATATAATGTACTATTTTTTGTGTTTCTCAAGAAAACACAAAATTGTGTTTTCTATTAATTTAAGAAAAAAATATTCTTAAATTTGGTTTTATCAAAATCGGATAAAAAATAGCATTATTTGAAAAATAAGACATTTCGCCTTAGTGCGCCATATTTGTTTAAAAAATGCATATTCCAGGATAACAATAAATTAAATTCTGATCTACTGGAGATATCTAACAAATTTGGGTTACTTCTCAAAAGTTGTTATAGTTTTCGCAAAAAGCGTATATTATAGATATAGCACAAAAACCCACATATTTTACTCGTTATCTGCAAGTTACTCAAAAACTACTTAACCGATTTAAACAAAATTTAAACTTAAGATCAAAATTCCTATGTTTTGTTGATATAATTAATACTTTAAAAAAATCATAAATTTTTCATGTTTTTTGTGAAGTAAGAATTTTTTTTTTATTTTTCTAAAGCGCTTAAAATATATTAAAAACCAAATATTTCAAAATTTGTTTCATCACAATCGGCTAAGAAATAAAAAAGTTGCGATTTTTGTAAAATACGCCTTTCCGCCATGTTGAATCCGCCATATTTCTTAAAAAACAAGTGACAACAAGTAAAAATGTGATAAATGGGTGACCCTTAACAGTAGTGTGACCATTTATAGTCTTTTTGAGTATTATATTGAGTATAGCACTCTTTTTCAAACCTTTATACCCTATTACATTGGCAAATGTATTTTTTTTCTCCATGTAGGTACGACAACAATATATAATAAAGATATTTTGGAACGCTTCAAATTTTGTTTGTTGTTTAACAACCACTGCCACTACCTCGCATCGACTTTACCAGAGTTTTTGGAACGCATTAAAAACTGTCACTTGTAAAAAAATTTAGAGATGAGAAAAAACAAAAAATTGGACTTAATTTTACAAAATAAGTGTTTTATATGTTAGAACGTTTTAATAATTTATTATTTTTAAAATTACTTGCGACAAAATCCTCTAAAATTAACTAGAAAAATAACCACAACCACAACGAAATGAATTCGTAGCTTACGGCAGTGGTAGTGGTTAATTACCACAACGGAATGACGGTTAGCTATTGCGTAGACGCAGTAATTACTACAACCACTAAGAAGTGTCAAATAAGCGTTCCAAAATATCCCTAACAACTGTAATAATTTTTTCTAAACTTAAATTTTTCTCGAATCACAGTTTATTTTTAAAGCGAAACTCACACCCGACTCAAGTCTAAAAATAAAACATAACTGCAAAAAAATTTTTCCTGCGGCTCTGTTATATAACATAAAACTTCTAGAAATACTAGTTTTAACAAGTAGTGGCTAAAATAGTGCTTTTTTACAAGCGTTTGTTTAAATAACGAGCGCAGCGAGGTATTGAAAAACGCGAGTAAAAAAAAGCACAGTTAAGCCGCGAGTTGTTAACACTTTTTTTTTTCATACATTTATCAAAAAATCCAAGAGAAACAGGAAAATACTTTTTTGATGTTTTTAAATGATTTTTTCGTAAATACTTGGTAAAAACAATTTTACTATTTTCCGCTATTTCTCTTTAATTTTGGGTAAAAAACGGACAGAATTTTTTTTTTGCATCCGTGATCAGAAAAGAAGTTTTTTTGCATCGGTAACCAAAAAAGCCATGCTTTAGTTATCTGCAGACAGTTAGTAATATCATGTTTTTGATGAAGGTATAAAAAAACATATTTTTTACAACTTTTTGCTTAACAAACAACACGAAATCTAAAAACAAAAGATCAAAAGATCTTGGGTGGAAATAACGAAAATTCAAACTTGGATGAGCATCCCACAAGGAACACACAAAGGACCAAAGCGAAAAGGTAAATGATTAAACGATGTTTCGCCCTGGGTAACCAGCGTGGGCTCATCAGAGGTTTCACTGGTCACCCCCCCACCATAGATCATTAAACACCATCATACACTTTGATTTTCAACTTTGAATCACTCACAAATAGGCATCGTTCCGCACTGGTACTTATCCAAGTTACCTGATACGGATTCGTCTTGGCGTGTTAATATTTCCAGTAGGATTATGCTCCTAAGGCAATTAAAACAAAAAAAAGTTAAAAAACCTCCAAATCAGTTACTTTAACCGAAAAGAAACTAAAAAACAAAAGATCAAAAGATCTTGGGTGGAAATAACGAAAATTCAAACTTGGATGAGCCTCCCACAAGGAACACACAAAGGACCAAAGCGAAAACGGAAATGATTAAACGATGTTTCGCCCTGGGTAACCAGCGTAGGATCATCAGTGGTTTCATTTCTTTCTTCGCTTTGGTCCTTTGTGTTGGGATGCTCATCCAAGTTTGACTTTTGGTTATTTCCACCCAAGATCTTTTGATCTTTTATTTTTTAGGTCATATTATTTTTCTGGGTGCGCCACTGGTACAATCATTAATTTTGGGTACTATTTCAAAAATTAACCATCATATTTTTTTATTTTTTTTTTTCGTCTAAAAAATTATGATAACACTATTAACAAAGTTAGCTTATCAGCAGAAATACGACTTGCACGCGAAACCCCTTTTTTCCCGATATGGCTATAGACTATTGTGTCTTACTCCCTTACTGGCGAGGTACAGGATATTTTAAAACGTGTTCACCACGCTTTACTGGACCATCCTCTTAAAAACCATATTGATTCATGTTAGCTTGCCTTCAAGCTATCGCGGTTTTCATGCCACGCAATACAAGTGTTTTAAATTTTTATCTAAATTAAATCGAGATTTATTTCCCAGGTACAGTTAATTTCAGATAAAATGCGTACATGGAAATGCAAAATACAACGTTTTTTCTTCGTGTAGATGCGTCATTTCAAACTATTCATTTTGCACCCGTCATATACCATGACATATTTTATTTTTGATTTAAGTCAATCATTGTCTATAATTTTTGCAATCTGCAACTTTCTGCCTTTACGAAATCGCAGATAATAACTCGACTGCAAGATGGATGGTCAGTAAGAAGGGTCACAGAAAATTTTGATATTAATAAAACCAATGCAGAGAACATCAGTCTTTGGATCAAAAGCGGGGTACCGTTTTGCAAAATAAGGTGAGCACAGAGGAACAAGATAATTTTTTGCGAGAAAACCCATTTTCCACAGCTGTCGAAGCCATCAAAACAAATGGTTTTCCAGGTTCCCGATCTACAGCATGCAGATGAGTGAAAAATTCTGATCTTAAATGTCGGATTGCAGCAAAGAAGCCTCGCTTGACAGAACAACAAGAACAAGCACGACTGATCTTTGCTCTCAATCACGCTGCAGAGGATGAGGAATATTGGGAAAGGGTGATTTTTACTGGTTACCATGTTAATAGAGCAGGACACTTCTTAGTGAACATGTGGGGTTGGATGTCTGCTACAGGGTTAGGTGTTTACTGGCAAATTAAAAAAAAGATTTACCGCAAGTAGATATTTGGAAATTTTGGGAGGGGTAATGGTGCCGTCAGTTGATTTTTTATATCCAAACAATAAAATAATTTTTCAGCAGGACAATTGTCCTGTTCACACATCTAATGCTGTGCGTCGCTGGTTTCAAGACCAAAATAGAGAAGTGCTGCTTTGGCCATCGAACAGTCCCGACCTTAACCCCATCGAAAATATTTGAGGAATATTAGTCAAAATAATATATGAACATATTTGGAAGCCCCAAAAATGCCGAAGAACTTTTAAACGCTATACGTAATGCATGGGATTATAGTTTCTAACGTTGAAGAATATTGTCGAAATTTGGCTTATTCTATGCTACGTCGATTGGAAATCATTATTGAAAAAAGTGTAGCCGCCGTTAAGTATTAGTTTCTTTGGTTTTCATCTTAATATAACATGAAATTAAAATAATTTGTTTGTTTATGAAAACGCATGCATAAACAACTCTGTGTAGTTCGCTTTTGACTAACTTGCCTCGCTCGTGACAAAGAATTGTTCTTTAGCCTTGTTTAAAAATACCATTTTCTATTGCTAAGAAGTTTAAATTAGGTACTGACAAAATAATAAATAATCCTCCAAGAGTTGCAGTTTTTAATAATTAGGTTAATTAAATTTTTACAAAAATCATAGGTAAACTATAACAATAATAGAAATATCTTAATTAGCAGATAGTGCCCCAGGTGCATACTAAGAAGCATAGATATAGCTAAATACACTGAAAAAAAAAACTTAGTTGGGTTTTTCATGTACGCATTAAACGGGCATTTTTAGAAAAATATTGCCTTATTGTAGAGAGAGAGAGAGAGAGAGAGAGAAGCTGTTACGTTCCATCTGGCATATTTTTTTTTCGATATCCTAAAGCTAAGCTTAAGCTACTCTTAAAATTATCACGACGACATGATTTTTAAATCTAGAAACAACAGATTTTGGAGCGAAAAACATAGTAGGCTTTTTACCAGCTACAGTTCATTCCATATTCTGCAGACGAATTTCAATATGGCGGCTAATATTTAAACACAGAAACTAAATGAAACTGTTAGTGCCACTGGACAAAAATTGATTTTGGGAATTCCAAATACAACAAAACCTCTAAAAAAAAGGGCTGCTTTTTATTGTAACCTTTTAATTTTGACTTACCATGCAGATGGACGGATGAATATCTAGTTAAAAGAGCTACGAAATTATGTACGGGTAGATTTTTTATTGAACAGATATTAGGAAACCAACCCACAGACTTCTTCTTCAAGTGTCATGCTCTTTTTGAAACTTGGGTATCATCAGCGCGATCTGCACCCTGTTCACTGCTTCTCGGAAAAGTGTATTATTACTAACACCATACCATTGTCTAAGATTCTTAAGCCATGATATCCGTCCGTTTGCCTTCTATTTATTAATTTTAAGAGTTTATCTTTGTCATTTCTCAAAATATGGCCAAAATATTTACGTCTTAGTTTTTTTAAAGTGAATAAAACTTCCAGAACTTTATTTATTCTGTCTATTCAAGATATCCTGAATATTCTACGATAACACCACCAGTGTCCGTAATATAAGACACTAAAAACTCAACAACTAAGCACACGAATTCAATTCGGAGAGTGGTATTAAGATCGCGAAGACACAGTACTAGTAGTAGTGGATGGGCGGCCGTGGGCCTGAGAATTAGGCTGCATAATGGGCCCTTTCTGCCATACCCCTCGTTCACCCCCGACTGATGCACTTGCCCCTTCGGATGCAGTTTTCTTTCTCTAAGAGGAATTGACACCTCTTTGTCGCAGGCAGGGATCTTTAGACTGCGTAGCAAGTATATACATTGGACCGCCGGCTTTACACCCCCTACGAAGGGTGGTCCTGCTACATGTTAGACTTGCAACTATCTAACATCGCTACCGTTCCAGCAGAACTTGGTTGACGGTAGACTTTTCTCCCCAGCAGCTCGCCGTCGTATAGGTTGACCCGAAAATCGAGGTTTAGTCCCGATTTCGCTGATCGAGCTCGCCGTCGGAGTCTTCAGACGCATTCCTTGGAGTGGTCCTGATACCCGAAAGTGCTACCACCTCTTCCAAGTCACCCTCTGTCGACTTCCGCTTCAAATCTGTCGGAGTCCAGCCGCGTCCCATGGAGTCCCGTTCTCGGAGAAGTCCAGGTCTTCCTTTGTTTTTGGGTCACCGGCAAGTCTCCTCTACCTAGTTTTAGTAGGGTTCTCGGCCGTCCACTTTTGAGTCCCTCAAAGTTTTCGGTGCAGTGTCAACCGTGCCGCGTACTTCTACCTCGTTTGTTGTTATTCTATGCACAACGTCGACTGCGGAGCTGCTGAGAAGTGGGGCGTCGTCGTCTCGAGTCGCATTCGGCATTATTTGAAGCAATGTGTACTTGCCGAGATCCGATCTCTGTTCTGTAGGCTAAAATGGTGTTCACTGGTCTACGGCGGCCCCACAACACTGATCTCATTTTCATAAAAGATAATCTGGTGTGTTCAAATCTTGCACGGAGTTTTTGCATGTTGTCCCATTTTTCATTGAGCTGGCAACCCAAGTATTTGTACGAATCAACGCGTTTCTAATATACATCTGATGTTCTTTTCCTTGACCATGACCATCCATTTGGTTTTTCCAACATTTAAGTTAAGCCCAAATTGGGCACTTTTGTTAGCAATTTGATTCAACAACTCCTGCATTTCTGCTCTTGTGACAGTGTCGTAAGCACATCGTAGGTTGTTGATTTTTATAACGTTTATGGTTAGATACTCTTCGCAGTTATGAAGTGCATTATCTAGTATTTTGTTACTGTAGATATTAACCAACAGCGGATACAATATGTAACCTTGGGGCACAACTTTTCTGATTCCGTTCTCTTCGGACAGTTGGCCATCAAATTATATGTGAGCTGTCTGATTGCATTATAGGTTAGCGATTATCTTTAGATCTCGATCATCTAGACCAACTTCTTTTAGCGATTCTATAGCTTTTCGTGTTGGATTCGATCAAACGCTTTCTCATAATCTATGAAACAGACATATACTGGCACCAACACTTCCCTAGACCGCTGAAATATCTTGTTCCGAACCCTCAATGCATTTTCCATAAAGTCTTTAATGAATAATTTTTGGAAATATTTTTTGCATACGGCTCATTAAGCTGATAAGGCAGTAATCACTATACTTGTTTGTTGAATCTTTTTTAGCCACTGTAACAAAGGTTGATTTTAGCTTGTCAGCTGAGATTTTACCGATGCCCTAAATCAACTTAAAAAGTTTGATCACCGTATTTAGCCAATCTTCACTTTTTATGAGCTTTAAAACCTTCGTGTATTCTTCGTCTTGCCGTCTTCTGTTTTTAGCTGAAGATATTGAGTGTCTTCCTCTGGTGGTATCTCTATCTCCTATATATTCTCTGTAGCTACTCCATTCTTCTAAGTTTGCTTTGGTATCCGACATGATTTTGCTTTGATTGTCTACAAGGATTCCAGCTTGTCCTTTATTAAATAATCCGGTCGCTTCTAGATCTTCTTATTTCTTGACATAGAAGAGCGCTGCCTTTTTTACTGCATCTTCTATCCATCAAATACAAGATTTGGTCAGTCATCCAAACTTTCTTTTTATTTCTTGTTTCCTCTTTCCTAAAACTGTTAGGGTTTCAATTATGGCACTTTTAACATGTGTCCAGACCATTTCTCCATCTTGCTTGGTAGACTCATTGATATATTTAAGCTTTTTGTTAAGTTCGACTCTAAGTTTAGTTGCTAGCATGTTATCTTAAAGTTTGTCTATTCTAGGTCTGGATATGTTCTTTGCGGAACGATTTTTCTTAAAGATAAATTTAATTTTGGTCACAACTGGATTGTGATCCGAGCCCACGTCTGCGTTTTTTGGGATAAATTTAAGCAGTTTGTATTAATAGTGATTAGATTCTGTTTGCCAAAAATCTGATTCAAATGTTTTAAAAAAGATCAAAAGGATTATTTGAAGGCCGCTTAAATTGACAACCTTTGATGTTGTTTTTAAAAGTGCTGCCCAAAAATTGGGTTACGCGTTCATTTTGCTGGCGAGTGTAGTTAGGCAGATAATATAAATATTAAAAATACAGGGATATTTTGTATGCGCGGGCGTGCATGTAGCATTACATAGAAAGTGCCAGTATCAGCGCTCCATTAACATAAACAATGGGATGAAAGAATTACCATTTTTCGCAACAAGTTCAATTAAAATTCAAACTGTGTGATACTCTGGACCGGACAAAAAAGTAAACGGGTAATCTCTTTTAATTCTCATTCATATGCGCGCAGCTACGGCTCTTGTATTTAACGACCGCAGAAAAATTTAGAATCTTTTATCTGTTCTTATTAAGGCCTCCTTCGCCCCATAACGTAAGGCCCGTGTGATTTTCCAGGCCTGAATTTACCATTGGTGTTAGGTTTGTTCTATACAATTTACATAAAACAGAATATTAAATATCTAAACGACAAACTACCATATTAAAATACTACTAAAAAAAATGCTTGGTTGCAAGCTCCTGCCTTCCCAGCTCTTGGAAACCCTTTAAATGAATCTTTTTGAGATTAGGACAGTCTGTATGTGAGACCCACGACTGCCCTTGTAGCAAAGCTGTAGACATTTTTGGTCATCATGCCTTAAGCTGTGTAAAAAATGCAGGCCGTCTCATCTGTCTCGTCATGGGCTACTCAATAATATTATCAGGAGGGCTCTAGTATTTACAAAAATCCCTTCAATCTTGGTTTATGTCAGGAGATGCTAAAATTTGTTTCCTTGGACTCGGAGCAAATTTTTAATTTGGGACTCGACATGCTCCTTCGCTTGGAAAAAACACCTCAAAAAGTTGGCAGTGCTGCTTCCATCAGAGGAAAATTAAAATCAAAAAAACATCAAGAATTAGAAGCTAAAGGTTACATTTTTGTACCCTTTAGTGTCGAAATATTGGGTCCTTGGGGTGTAGAAGCAAAAAAAATTATCAATAGCACATTATTAGGCAATAAACACGCTCAGTCGTTTTTAATTCAACAAGTATACCTGTACAACGAGGCAACTGGGAACTATTTCTGAGTATAAGAAAATAGAAGAAATTTGTTATCTGTAGTTTGGTTGGAGTTAGGTTAGTTTTGCATGAGTAAGTTTATTTATTTTTGTTTAATTTTATAATACATATTTTATTAATATCATTACCTTTTAAAAAAACAAAAAAATTTACCCACTGAAAACCCCTGGGTTTAAACAAGGCCTTATACTTATAAAATTATACAAAATAAAGTCATATTTATTTAACATAAAAGCACAAAACTTTTTAAAACAGAAAACACATTTTTAGGCAAAACATTTGTATTTATATTTAAAAAACCTATAAGGGGCAAAAAGTACATGGGGTAATTATACATAATATCGACATTATAACAGAAATTTTTATTTTTATAAATTATATAAAATTGTTCTATACCAGTAACAAATTAAAAATTATTGTTTACAGAAGAATAGAGAGTTTATTTGATCATGTTTATATGATTTTTTGAATATTTTTAATAAAAATAAATAAATGAAATATCCAAATGTCTCTAATACCGACATTTTTAAAAAAGAAGGGATCCTAAAATCGACACAACATTGAACAAATTATCGACACAATTCCTTTAAAAAGAAAGAATAATAAAAATCAGTTTTTAAACAAAACAATGCTTGTAAAAAAAACACTGGTTTAGTCGCTAGTTGTAAAAACTACCATTAAGTTGCTTTTAGTTGTCCTCAGCACGTTATTAATTGTTTCCAATAGGTTTTAAGTTATCTATAAATCGCATTAGCTGCCTTAAAATTGTCCCCGAATGTATTATTTTCTCGTTTTATAGTCTTTTATTTTATAGACTATGGTAATTGAAATCCGGACCTTATTGTGAACATAAAGTAAAATTCAAGGTATGTGGACATTTTCTCTTGTATTTTTGGGGTGAAATTGAAAGAATTTCAAGTTTCAGGCACGACTGGGACTTCGGAATCTCGGACCGGCTACTCGACGCGACCAAAACGGTATGTGTCGGGAACGTGAATTTTTGTTTTTGTTTTCCTCAACTAAAATACGTGACCCATTTCCACGAAAATACACAAGGGATACACACATTCGCAGACAAAAGAAAAGGGGTAGACAGCGCCTTATTTAGAATGGCCAGTGTGCCACTTTCCAGAGTGACTCACTTTTGAAATTGATCTACATTAGAGTAATAGTGCTTTCCCTTATTGGTCTAGAACCACTCTCGCGTACTCGAAGGTCGATCCGAAAAGCATTTTTTATTTAATTTTTTTGCTGTTTTTAAACTGCTTGCGGGTCAAAACAGAAATAAATTTTTATTAAAAAAAACTTTTAAAAAACAAGCTTTTATTAAATGCACTCAAAATGGGCGATGGGCGCAAATTAAAAATTTGAACTTTAGGTCTCGTATATCGGTCACACCGACGATTCACCTGCGAAGCCATTTTTTAGTCTTCTTCTTCTTCTTCAAGTGCCATGCTCTCTTCGCACGTCGGCTATCATCAGCGCGATCTGTACCCTGTACCCTGCTTTTCGGAAATGTGTCGTAGTACTAACGCCATACCATTGTGATTTTTAAGCCATGATATCCGTCTACGACCCGGACCTCTTCTGCTTTCCATTTTGCCTTCTATTTATCAATTTTAAAAGTTTATATTCAAGTTTTCGTATCTTGACCTTTATTTATCCTAAGCAAAACATCCACATTAGTTATGTCCATCCAAGGTATTCTTAGTATTCTACGATAACACCATATCTCTAATGCCTCTAACTTTTTGCACATGGCCTCACTTAGTGTCCATGCTTCCATGCCATAATATAAGATGATAAAAACATAACACCGAAGCACACGAATTCGGAAAGTGGTATTAAAATCGCGACTACACAACACTGATTTCATTTTGATGAAAAATGATCTAGTCTGTTCAATTCTTGCACGAACTTCTTGCATGTGGTCCCAGTTGTCATTGAGGAGGCAACCCAAGTATTTGTATGAATCCACGGGTTCGACTTGCTGCTCATTTGCTTCTAACATTCCTCTGATGTTCTTTTCCTTGGATATGCCCATCCATTTTGTTTTTTCAACTTTTAAGTTAAGCTCGAATTGCGAACTTTTGGCAACAATTTGATTTAACAACTCTCGAAGGCCTTCCAGCATGTCTGCTATTATGACAGTGTCGTCGGCATATCGTATGTTGTTGATTTTTATGCCGTTTATGGTCAGATCCTCTTCGCAGTTATCAAGTGCATTATCTATTATTTTGTTACTCTAGATATTAAACAACAAAAACATTTTTTATTACATTTTAATATTGACATCTAAAATAACTGAACTCAGACAAAATTAACGACCATTAAAAAATTTTATGTCAAAATAATGACATTTTAAAATTGTATCTTTGTCTGATCACCAACGTCCTTAATGATAAGATATTCTGGGATACTTATAATAGAGGAAGGAAATTATTAAAAAACAAAACAGAAGGTAAAAAAATCTACAACAACTCTTAGCATAAAAAAAAGAAGTTAAAAAACTTCCAAATCAGTTACTTTAGCCGAAAACAAAACTAAAAAAGAAAAGATCAAGAGATCTTGGGTGGAAATAACGAAAATTCAAACTTGGATAAGCATCTCACAAGGAACACACAAAAGACCAAAGCGAAAAGAGAAATGATTAAACGATGTTTCGCCCTGGGTAACCAGCGTGGGCTCATCAGTGGTTTCACTGATCACCCTCTACCATAAATCATTAAACACCATCATACACTTTAATTTACAACTTTGAATCACTCACAAATAGGCATCGTTCCGCACTGGCACTTATCCAAGTTACCTAAATCCGGGGTTATTTTGATGTATAAACCCACAATTAAATAAGTTATATGACGAAAACTGCCTAGCAGTGTCCGAATCTACCTTTAAGAAGAATTATCCCAATTGAATTTGGCACATTATTATAATGAAAACACAAATAAAATAGCCGGTGCTCCATAACCCAACACTGTCTTTGTATTCTGAGAAATGATAACTCCCGCCATATTAGAATCGTGATTGAAGCGCTTTCGAAACAGTCCGAGGACGTCAAAATGACATTTCATGCATGATTTCGAAATGGTTTCGAAATCTTCTCACGCCAAAAAACGACTATATATATGAAATAAGAATAAAAAAAATTCAGGTAAGAATACAATTAATTTTAATAAAAACAATTTACTTAAAAAATTGTAAAACTCACTGCTTAAAAATTTATATTAAAAAAAAAACTTTTAAAGAACAAGCTTTTATTAAATGCACTCAAAAGAAGAAAATAATTTTTATCTCTCTTATACTGTAATAAAAGCGATGGGCGCAAATTAAAATTTTAACTTTAGGTATCGTATATCGGTCACTCGAAAATTCACCTAAGAAACAGTTGTATTACTGTATAACCTAAGGATATTTTCAAAGGCTTGGCAAGCACGGCAATCTCACCCGTTCTCAGCTCTTCTTTTGTGGTTCTCTCTTTGTCACCGTAAAGTTAAAATTTTTGATTTGCGCCCATCGCTTTTATTATGGTATAAGAAAGATAAATTATACTTTTGAGTACATTTAATAAAAACTTTTTTTATAAAAATTTATTTTTTAATTTTTATATTTGTACCCTAAATCGTCCATTTTGAATCCGCAATATTAAAATTTTTAAATCTGATCAAAAATTCATATCCCCTTCCCCAAAAACCCCTGTATGCCAATTTTGATTTAAATTAATTTAAACTAAATCTTTTCACCTCTCCACTTCCTTCGTTAGAGGGAAGTGTGTACCTAATAATACTATATTATTGCCGCCGGAACTATAAACGTATACCAAATTTCAACACACACCCTTCATTTTGAAATTTTCAAATCTGATCAAAAATTCATAGTCCCTCTCCTTAAAAACCAATTATGATTGAAATTGAACAAACTAAATCTTTTTCCTCCTCCACTTTCCTCGTTAGAGGGAGGTGGGTACCCAAGAATACCATATTATTGTATTTTTATCGGAACTATAAACGCATACCAAATCTGACCAAAAATTCGTATTCCTTATTTCCAAAAGCCCCCGTATACCAATATTGGTTGAAATCGGACAAACTTAGGTGTTTTCCCCCCATGTGGTAGTAACTGTGCCTAATAATAACATATTATTGTATTATTGTAAAAATGACCAAAAATCGTTCATTTTGAATTCGCCATATTGTGTTTCAAAATCTGATTAGAAATTTGTTACCTCCAGTCCCAAATGTCCCAACAAACCAAATTTCAACGAAATCAGGCGTACTTCAACATTACCCCCTCCACCCCCTTCGAGTAGGGGGGAGTTGTCAATTTTGTCACACTATATTCTTGTGTTTTCACCGCAACTAAATAAACACGCCAAATTTTAATCCGATCGGATTTCGGGAACTTGCTCAAAATTAAGTTGCAAGATTCTACCCGAACAAACATACATATTTACATAGATACATTGCAAGTTAAATAAAAGCTTTTAAAATAAATCTGCTAAGCACCACCACCAGAAGTATTTTGCTCCAAATTGGCCCTGGTTGGTCCTCGTATCGAATTATGGAATCTGGTTTTTGTCATCTTATCATTTTATATAGTCTTTGATCAAGTAAAGTGCCTTGTCGAACATAATAAAAAGGAAACTAAAAATCTTTAAAAAATAAAAGGCAAGCAAAAAGGGGATGTAAGGTCAAATATCCCGGCCAAAGAAAGGTTAATAACAAAAATCTTGTTTACGCCAACCTTTCGACGACCTGTCCTGATAAGGTTTGCCATTTCTGTAGTGAATTTTCTGTAAAAGAGGACCATTATACAAATCTTCTTATAGATAGATAATTCCTCTAATAAAACTACTTTAACTAGATAGCTAGATTGGTGTAGGTGTTGTAGCAGACGACTAAAGTGGTTGTGATGGCATCAAGAAATGACCTTAAACTCTCCAAAGGAGTTTTTGGGAGTTCATGGAAAGCATAAAAGCGATATCCCTCATCGGAGAAGTCAACAGGTAACGTACTTTTCAGACAATCAAGCAGCAATACTTGTCAATTTAGTATGGGACTGCCCTGCCTGCATATCCTCGCCAGGATTGGAGCCAAAACCCCTTATATGAGACCTGAACGAAACTGACCTGGACTAGGAATGAGAAGACAAGCGTAAAGTCGACTAAGTAGCGGTTTTCGGTACACAAAGTTGTCATAGCCTGATTTTAATAAACTTGCAACTATTTTTGACAATTCTGCATGAAGATTAAACAAATACTACATATTTTTTGGCACTTACTTATCTGTTATGAAATCCCCGCATTTTTCTGTCCTTCCGCTGATGGCCCCTAAGTTGTTTACCTAACGTTCTTGCTACTATTTCTCTCACCTGTAAAGTTGACATAATTAAAGTTAATGCCGTCCTTTATTAAAGGTCGGAAGAAACCTTAAAACATCGTAAAAGTGGACATTATTTTGACAGCACCGCGCCCAAAAAAGCTCTGGCCGGATAGACCGAATGTAGGTTTCGGCAACCAAGAAGAGCAGAGGGTGCTCAATGTTGTCATGAGAATTAGTCCTGATAAGATGAGAGACTATGGGTTTTAGTGCGTTTTTTGCGTTCCACGTTTTTATTGCTCGGCTCAAGGTTACATGAATATGAGGTTATAGATATATTTTGATTTTATTAATTTTCTCCCTCCTAGTAATTAAAAAGAAACAAATGATAAAAAACCCGCAACCAAAACCAATCAAAACCAACCCTACCCAACGAACCAACCCGGCCCAACCTTTTTGGAATCTAACCAAATCCTGCTGGGGTGCGATTGAAAATAAAAGATGATGGTGAGAAAGATTTAAGCACAAAAACCCTAACCTCACAAACATGTAACCTTGAGTCGGCCACTGAAATCGTGGAAGGCAAAACCCACTTTGCCGCTTCTCTGATAAGAATAACTGTATTTTCTATTTTATAGTTGGATCAGAGCATTTAAACGTGAAAATTAAGTAAAATTTTCCTGAAAAATGCGAGGAATTGCTTCAGTCATTTCATGACAGATAGGTAAAGTACCTGAAAATATGTAGTATAAGCTTCGTGCGAAACTGTCAAAAATAGTCTCGAATTTATTAAAGTAAGGCTATGCCGACTTTATGAACCGATAATTTTCTAATGACTGGACCAATGAGGCACTCAGAAGGTCATGTAGCTTAGAACAAGAGTGTAGACAATCCAGGAAATTTGCTGGCAGACCAAACGCAGCCAGAAGCAAATGGCTACTGGGACGAAGCCGCAAACACATTTGATTGCTCACAAGCATACTAACCAGACACAACCGGTTAAAGAAACATCTCTTTCGCATGGGTGTGGGGGACGACTCCATGCGGATTAATAGAAAATACATCTTGGCACCTAGTGAGAAAGTTTGCGGCGGTAAAATGGATAGAAAAACTGGACTTTGTACTACTACTAGATATTCAACGGAATCAGTAGGAGTAGTAGTAGAATAAGGGGGAAGGGGGGCTCTCGGTCCGCCATGGTTGAACCTTCCCGTCCTTTGGATAAATCCGACGATTCCGTCTCTGATTCCTCTGTAGGTCGGATTCAACAGAACCAGCAAAGTGGTATAAATATTTGGGATTCTTTGCCGCCTCAAAAATACGTATTTAATTTCACTTACACCCTGTATATTAATCTAGTTTGTAGGTATCACTTTAACGGGGATATTAGGCTTTTCTATAATGCTTATCTTAAACACTGCCACTCTGTTTATGTCCAGCGGGCGAGTTTCGTGTTCCGGTTAGACACCCGTGTTATTGAATTAGTTATTTTGCTCTCTACTAATTTGATTTGTGCACAGTCGTTGTTATCATTTAATTAATTTTTGCACGGTTTTCTTGAGCCGCGATACCCTTTCCGGTTTTAGGCGTCCATTTTAGAAACTATTTAGCCAATATGTAAATTAAGGCAAATTAATTATTAATACTAAAAGTAGGTAAGTACTATCTAAGGTTTTAAAAATAAAAGTTATTATGTTATGTTTATGCAGATATTTACCTGATATTTTAAAGAGGTATTTAGACAGACGTGCTTTCCTTTCATGTTCGAAATGCCAACAAACGTTTACGCGAGCCTAGGTGACAGAATGTTCAAGGAAAAGCTCGCACAAAAGCTCGTGAAATAGCTCACCGAAAAGCTCGCGAAAATGCTCACGAGAATGTTCGACCAAAATTTGTTTGGACGAAAAGTTGGTATAGAAATTTAATAAAAATTCAAAATATATATTTTTATAGGAAACTGAACTGAGAACAGAAAAACTAAAAGTTATATTTTTAAGTTTAAAAACAATAGCTATTTTTAATAAGGTTCTTTCCGACGCCATAGGTAACCCTGGAACAGCCGGTTTATTTGTAAGTTTTCTGGGGTTGTCAAAACAGGTTAGAGAGAAAATAATAATTAAAGGCGCTGTGAAATGTAAAAAGAGTACTACGTTGCGTAGGGTCAGGAGAACGTAAATAAGTAAGTCTTTTCAAATTTAAAGTTTAAAAATGTTTTTTAAACCTCCCCTCAACATCCTAAAAAATAACTACCTACTCTCCATAACACTCCTCTAAAAATATACACCTGCATTTTAGTAAGTATTTACTTGGAAGGATATATTTTGTTTTCTTTTTTAATGAAACAAAACCAAAAAAGTTATAGAATAGAATATGATTTTATTATTTTCATAGTAAACTATTAATAGTTGTAACGAAAATTACAAACTTATTCAGTACCTACCTCCGAGCATTTTCTCGAACATTTACCCGAACAAATTGTTCAAAGGAAAGCTCGCGAAAATGTTCGCGCAAAAAATTTCAGATATTTTGCCCGAGCTCTTGTACGCACCTCTTCATTTTGTGTGAATTCTCCTTAAAAGACGAAATAATAAAATCGTATTCTTTTATTTCTATCCCTTTATATACGGTGCAATTTTTTGAATTGGCAATTTGTTTGCCTGGATTCTATGCCATAGTACAGTTAAGAAATCTTTAATTTCAAAACATAGCTTAGCTACGAAGCCAGCCACCCGTCGATTCCATCATCACCAATGCTACCTTGTTTTAATTGACTAGAGACGGTTGACGAAAAACAAAAGATCCAACGATTATGGGTGGAAGTAACGAAAATTCAAGATTGAATGACTGTCGCTCAAGGAACACTCCAAGGAGCAAAGCGACAAGAGCCATGGGCAACCAACATTGGCTCATCATTGGTTCACTGGTCCCCTCCGCAAACAACATTCAACATCGTCATCCACTATGGCTTCCAACTTTGAATTACTTCTGAAAAGGCATGGGTTGCCAGATTTTATGACAATTATAAAGCGATATTTTTTTGGATCCTGTGTTCTTCTTTCTATTTTTTGCGGCTCTGCGGGTTCCGTAGTTACCCTCTCAAACCTATTACCTTTTACTGCAATTTGAAGAAATAACTTTGGCAGACCTTATAAAGTATCTGCAATTATCACGGTGTCGTCACCATATCTTAGCTTGTTGATTTTATATGGTCAGACCCTTTTCGCAGTTATAAATTGGATTCTCTCTTATTTTATTACTATAGGTATGAAACAACACCGGAGACAAAAATAAGTCTCATCTTTGCAGTGCAGCTAGCGTAACCTAACCATTTTGGTGTCTGTGGTTTTTCATAAATACCACAGTTTCACTTCTTCTATTTGCCATTCTATTGTCCTCTTACTTTTTTCGACAGGGAAGGAAATAGAAGTGAGCGGCGTGAAGTAAACTGTGCATCAAGCACTGAACAAGAATTGGTTGATTACGACGTACGTTGTAAACAGAACTTTAACTCTTTTTTTAAGGACGCTTTCACAAACACATAAATGATACGCTAACAACAAGGAATCAAAAATAGCGTGCCAACTTTTACAGTGGGATTTACTAAGATCTAAAATAGTACCCTCCACAGGTCTAAATATTTACACCTGTGGAAGGTACTAAATTTTAAAACCAATTTTCAAAAAACACCCTTACAGAAGAGACACAAAGTTATTGATTATTATATATTATTATTTCAAAATATCACTGAAAAACTGCCTTTTTGCTCAAAATATACCATATTTTAGGAGAAAATGCCCTAAAACTATTTTTTTTTTGACAGGTTTTAAAATGGAAACTGGTGAATACGTCAAAAATTTGGAACATAATAGCTTCATTATCTGTATTTGAGGTTATAAAGTTGGTGCTTTTTAGACCACCTCTGGGTAGTGGTTTAAATTTATAGCCCCCAGAAAGGATTTTTTTTGTGGCAATTGGTTTATAATTTCCCTAATTAATCGTTTTTACAAGAACTAGTTTACCTTATTTAATATCCCAAATAAAACTTTCAATTTTTCAGCACAAAAATATATTTATGAGGGCACTATGAGGCAAAACAAAAATAAGTGAAGGTCACTGATTATGCACAAAAACTGTTTTCAATTGAAAAAATCCAAAACAACTGTACCTATTCATTTATATACAAACTGAAATTAAGACATTGAGTTTATCTAAAAGCTTAATCATCAAACAAAACTTTCCACTGAAAGATCCCACTCAAAAGTCTCAAAGCTCCAGTTTTCATCGGTACTTCGCTAATGGCCATTTCCTCATGTTCTACCAAAGAACCGGGTACCGTCTAGTTCGTTGAGTCGACATGACTCTTTTGTGAATGCATCAGTGAATGATCGTTGGATTCAGGTCTGTTTTCGCCGCATTTGTTAACATGACTTCCTTTGATGAAATATCTTTATTTGTGGCTTGTGATTGCGATGGGTTTGCCCTTATAAAGTTTTTTCATACTTTCGATAGATGAAAACCCCTTTTAAATAAATACAAAGTTAATCTAATCCTTATATTATCATTACATATTGAAATGGTTTTGTTACAGTGAGTATTAATCGCGAAAATCAATAAACAAGGGTAAGGTTTGATAAGAGTGCCATAATAACGTCAATTTTAATTTGCTCAACAGAGTGTTTACCATTTAGATCCCCCCTAGGTTTAAAAGAAACTTCTTTTAAATTGGAATTTTCTTCTTATATCCAACAAAAGCTTTTTTTAAGATGATTCTTCACTAAAAAAATAGTTAAAATTATTGCTATAAATCCAAAACTCAAGGAAATTGCTATAAAATGCTTAAAACCAACAGTTTCACTTAAACTTGGGACCTGCCTAAAATAGGCTAAACCCTTTTAGTAAATCACACTGTAAGTATCTAATATGTAGCCTTTGTGAACACCTATCCTGATTCCTTATAAGGTGCAGCAAAACACTTAATTATACAAGAATGGTGAAATAGTCTATTTTGATTGGTCTATAGAGCGCAGTTTTCCCAGTTTCGATTCGCTGCAATTAATTTTAAAGTTTTTAACATAATTTATTCAGCCGCATAGCTGAATAGGCGATTTGTCGGTGGAAAAATATTCCCCGCATCGGAAAAATGTAATTTCAAGAAACCGAGGTTATGTTTGAGGAACACCCAATTTTAAAAGTTTGTATTAGTTTACAGTTTTAAAACACAGGCAGATTTCTTACTAAAAACTTAATATTTTACAACCACAAAAATTATTTTATGCATGAAAATAATTTTTATCAATAACGAAAGGGAATTTCCTATTTAGTCCTAATTAAATTTTACCCAAAATTGAGCCTTCAATTTGTATATCGAGCTCTTTACAGTTTATGGAATCCGAAGGAGTAAAAGTTCTCATTATCAAACTTTTCGTCAAGCTATTTTGCGTAATAATTAATTAAGTAATTTAATTAAGTCCCCTCCTTCTTTAGTCCATTGTTCGACTTTCTACCAGCAGCAGCCGAAGAGGGTGAAAGCTCGACACCTAAACTTGCCTTTTAAAGGCGAACTTCTGATGAATGCACGTCATTTGTAGTGCCAATTGACTTGGAATTATTAATGGGACCCTCGGGAAAAATTTCTGTGATTTTTCTTAAAGAAAAACCATGTACACTTAATAAAATGCCTTTAAAAGGGATAGAAAGAGCTGTGCGTTCAGGAACTCTTTTAAAACTTGGTTAGTTAGAAATAACTTTTTTGGTTACCGATGCAAAAAGTTTTTTTTTATTCCTTCATCAAAAACATAATTTTAGTAACGGTCTGCATATAGTAGTAGTGGTAGTAGTAGTAAGGGGGCGGCCCGCAGGCCTGGCAACTAGGCCTCTTCATGGGCCCTTTCTGCCATACCCCGTCTCGCACCCTTATCCTCCCACTCCCTCTACATTTCTTGCCTCTCTCTCTCCGGGCCTTCCCGCCTTCGTTACGAAGGACAGCACGTCAGCCCATCTTAGAGAGTGTAGCTCCTCCTCTTCTATTGTGGGAGCACCCCACGTCTGCTGCCTCAATCTGACGTACCCGTCACACTCTTCTATCAGGTACACCGCTGATTCCTCTGCCCACCCACATGTTGGGCAGAGTCCAACACTCTGATGCATGTCAAGTGCTTGCACAGCCGATTATGCCCTGTCAGCATTCCTACTAACAATCCATTGTCCTTGCGAGTTTTTCCCAGGAGCCATTTAGTTCTGGCTGCGTCTGGTCCACTAACGAACAGTTTGGACTGTCTGCACTCTACCTCTTCCCTCCAGGACGACTTCAGTTGATCGCTCGCCCATTTAGCTCGCTCTGCACCTGTTTTCTTGTGATTCCCAAGAGCGGTTTCGGTCCAAAATATTGGGTTTCGGCACCAGCTCTGGCAAGTTCGTCCGTTTTCTTATTCCCTGGTATTCTCTCGTGGCACGGGACCCACATCAGTGTCACCCTCTTATCTTCAGCTAATGTCTGGAGCGCGTTAACGCACTCTTCCACTAGGCTACTGACAATTTTTGGAGAACTAAAAGCCTTGAGGGCAGCTTGACTATCGGAACATATGCAAATGTCCCTCCTGCTATTTCTGACCTGTGGTAGGGTTGCCGCCATGATATTGGCGTATACCTCCGCCTGAAAGACCGTAGCGTGCTCGCCAAGCGGATAGCTTTCTTGAACCTCTAGGTCTTTCGCATACACTCCTGCGCCTGTGGTCTGCCTGGCTGACAGTTTTGATCCATCAGTGTAGCAGACCGTCGCGTCTCTGCTTAATTCGTTTCGGAATATTTCTCTCAGCCACCAATCCCGTTCAGGTATTGTCACTTTGTACTTTTTGTTAAACCTCCATGGGTTCGAAGGAGTCCCTACTGGCATCTTTAGGAGAGGTAACTCTTTTGTTATCAGTTCCTCGATTGTCAGATTACCCACTTTTTCCCCTCTGCCCTTCCATAGGCCCTTATCTCTTAGTCGTAGGTGCGTCGCCATCGCTTCCTTCTTGATCCAAGTTGGAAGCGAGGGGTGACCTAAGATGGTTTCTAGGGCTCTAATGGGGGTAGTCCTCATTGCGCCTGTTATTCCCCTGCAGAAGAGCCCCTGCAGGCTTTCTGGAAGTGGTCAGGTTTTCTACTACAGGCTACCAGACCCCTGACCCATATTGGATTCTTGGTCTTATGATGGCCTTGTATAACCAGTATATGTTCCTGGGGGTGATACCCCATGTTCGACCGACCACTCGGCGTAACTGCCACATTGTTGCCTGGACTTTTTCAGTCATTTTGGCAACATGCTGCCTCCACGTGAGTCCCTTGTCCAGTATGACTCTCAGATACTTAAGCTCTGATACTAAAGTTATGGGTCTGCCGTACATTATGGAAGCTCTGAAATCCTCTAGTTTCCTTTTTCTGGTGAAGAGGATCATTTCAGTTTTTGCAGGCCGTTCTGTCTGCACCAGTCTTCTATGATTCTTATCGCCTTTTGCATTCTTTCGCAGTGGCGAGGAAGCGGCCGACGACCTTTACCACGCCGTCATCTGCATATGCTTGCGCGTGTCAGGCGAGTTAGGAGATCGTCCATTATAAGGCACCACAGATGAGGAGAAAGGCAGCTGCTTTGAGGGCAGCCCCCCGTCACATCCACCTTGACCTTGGACTCTCCCAATCTTGCCTGTGCTTCCCTCTCTGTTAACGCAGAATTTACCCATTCGGTCAGACGTGCTTCAGCTCCTCTTTCCTGAAGGGCAGATGTTATTATCTGCGTTCTTGCCTTGTCAAAGGCTCCTTCCACGTCAAAGAATACCATGAGTGCGTACTCCTTGTAATGGAGGGCCTTTTCTGCCTTGTGCACTACTGCATGAAGAGCCGATTTCGTTGATCTGCCCTCTCTGTATGCGTGCTGGTCCTTGTGGAATGGTCTGTTGTCCAGTATTCCCTCTAGAAGGTACCTGTCCACCATCTTCTCCAGTGCCTTCATCATAAATGACGTGAGACTTATAGGTCTGAAGGATTTAGCCGTAACTGTCTGCAGATAAGTAAAGCATGGCTTTTTTCGTTACCGATGCAAAAAAACTTTTTTTTTCATAACGGATGCAAAAAAAAGATTTCTGTTCGTTTTTTACCCAAAATTAAAGAGAAAGAGCGAAATATAGTAATATTGAAAAAATCTAATTGTTCTTGCCTAAAAATTAAGCCATTTCGACCAGTTTTCACCAAGTATTTACGAAAAAATCATTTAAAAAAAAGAGACATTGCTATTGCAATCATTGTTATTTCATTTACCAGCCGCCTTGATTTATAGTGTAAAGATGGTGTGTTGCGAAAAGTCCTCTTCAATCGAAAGTTTTAAAAATATTTTCCTGTTTTTCTTGGATTTTTTGATAAAGATATTAAAAAAATAGTGTTAAAAACTCGCAGCTAAACTGTGATTTTTTTACTCGCGTTTTTAAATCCCTCGCTGCGTTCTTTATTTAAACAAACGTTTGTAAAAAAGCACTATTTTAGCCACTAGTTTTTAAAACTATTATTTTTGCAGAAGGGTGCAAAAAAAATTGACCATCCGTTTTTTACGCAAATTTAAAGAAAAATATCAAAAAATGGTAAAATTGGAAAAAACTATTTATTCCTACCTAAAAGTTTCTGTCGAAGTTTTCATAAAAAAATCAATTCGAAAGCACAAGAAAATAAAAAAACGTCAAAACTAAAATGGCTAACAGTGTTGTAAGGTCACTGAAACAACCAGCCTTAAACTGTGCTTTTTTCTACTTCGCGTTTTTAAATAACTCGCTGCACGCGTTGTTCAAACAAACTTATAAAAAAAACACTCTCTTAGCCGCTTGTTGTAAAAACTACCATTTTTTTTTATCAATTTCAGACCTCAAAATATTTCTAAAGATAATAATTATACCTGTCTTCGTAAAAGGCAATTTTTTTTTACATATTATAAATGACGAGTGTGAAGTTAGCGACGAATAAAGGACATTGATATTTGCACCAATATTTTTATGCAAACTAAAATATAAATATATATATATATATATATATATATAAAAGGTTCTTTACACACTTTAGGGATTTAAAAGTTGCTTTAAATCCGTGTTTTCACGGATTTAATATCAAGTTTTTCTCTACAGGGATTAAAGTGGTACTTTAAATCACTAGGGATTTAAAGTGATTTTAATAGGGATTTATAGTGAATTTGTTTGATTTTTTCCTCCTGTCAAAAAAAGTGGAGCAGCTAGAAAAATACTACTAGTTCTTATAATCCTAAACGTCGAAGGAATGAAGGTTTTCTGGAAAAATAAAAATAGAAAATTTCCAAAACTTTACCTCAAAAATGATGCTTTTAAAAAAATTTACATACCACTGAACGGTACTCTATTTACCACACAGCCCAGGTAAGTGCCGCTGAGATTTTCCTATCCTACTTCTCCATTTGTTAGAACCATTTCGTTTTTTACATATTTCCAATTTTTTTCACAGACGCTCCAAATTAACTTTAAATCCTTAAGAGGTTTACAAGTCCCTAGGGATTTAAAGTACCCATTTTAACCCCAAAGATTTAAAGTACGTTTTAAATCTCTATATATTTATATTATAGTTTCCATAAAAATATTGGTGCAAAGGCCAATGTCCTTAATTCGTCGCTGGAAATTCATCGCTAACTTGCCACACGTTTAAAAATGCATAGTATATGTATAAAAGAGTTATGTGTATAAAAAAGTGTGTGGCGACTCAAATGGCACGATCGATTCGGGAAATTAAATGTCATTAAATATGTCAGTTTAATGAAAAAACAAATAAAACAACTTAGTTAACAACAGATTTTTCGAAAAAACATGGTTAAGTATATTTATATTATAGTTTCCATAAAAATATTGGTGCAAAGGCCAATGTCCTTAATTCGTCACTGGAAATTCATCGCTAACTTGCCACACGTTTAAAAATGCATAGTATATGTATAAAAAAGTTATGTGTATAAAAAACTGTGTGGCGTCTCAAATGGCACGATCGATTCGGGAAATTAAATATCATTAAATATGTCAGTTTAATGAAAAAACAAACAAAACAACTTAGTTAACAACAGATTTTTCGGAAAAACATGGTTAAGTATTTATTTAAGTTGGAGGAAATGCTCTAAAGCGTCTTTAAATTGTTTATAACGATCATAAAACAAGTTTTTAAGCGATAAAATGCTATTCCTAAATCGCTTTAAAATAAAATCGATTTAGTGCTTAAATCGGTTTAGTGGTGTTTATGCAACAATATTTTGAAACCGTCCTTATATAAAAGCGCTTAAGACGTCCGTATAAACAAAGTAACTGTCTATTATTTATATTACTCGATGCTCAGATACAGGGTTCCTAAGCAAATCCTTAGGGGGCCAAGCAGCCGTGTATAAGACGCAGACAAACGGAAAAGCACATTAGGCAGAAAAGGATGGACATGGGGCGATGTTGTCACTACATCTTACACGTAGTAAATCCATTCCAGGTTGTTGTTTTCTAATGTTTTCCATTTTCATACCTTTAGGACTGGAATAAAAATTGTTTTTGCTCGACTTTAATACCAAACTGATGAAAGATATCGTAAAAAAAAATATTTTTCGGCTTTTCATTTCGTAACCATTGGTCCTTACGCACTGTATACAGGCTGGGGACTGAGATACATGCAAATGCCTAACCTAAAGCGTTCATACACGGCCGGAGAAATCGACTGAGATATTTCCGTAGAAACTTTATCAAGCAAATAAGACGGGTTGACGCCTTCGAACGTCCAACCCGGGTTTTGCACTTTGATTCAAAATCAAAAAGGAGGAACAGTCAGATGTGGGGCCGTGGACAAATTTTATTTTACCAATTTTTGACCCCCTCCCTATGTAATGTTTTGTAACGGTTTGGCAAGCCACTGCCCTAATATTACGTAACGATTTCAAGACCACTACCACCCCCAAAAAAAAACTTTTCACTTATTTTCATTCCAAATTTTCTTAGTTTCACACAAATGCAAACGCTGTCGAAAACCCCCCTCCCCCCTACGTAACGTTTTGTAACCCCCCTCCCCCCTATGACCATTACGTAATTTGTGCACGGCCCCTGTAGTCCCAGTGGAGGAGGGCGAGAAAATTGATATTTTTTTCTTAAAAATTATACTCTTTAGACCTATTTCTTTGCGTTCCCGAAATTACGTAATTTTTGAAAAAAAATTGTGAGCGGCGCCATTTTTATTTCGTGCTTTGTTTTTCTAACATTTTTGCGTTAGGCTAATTTAATTGAAAAATTTTTGCCCGCGGCGCCTTTATCTTCTCACTCGAAACCAAGATCCCCCGTTTTAGGAAAACTGATCCCGTCTCTGTTTCTAAATTTTTTCGAATAAAAGTAGAGTATGACCATAGGGGAAAAGTTTTTCGTAAAAAAAAACGTTTTTTATAAAAAAAACAGAGCAAAATAAATCTTTTCACCCCTTTTTGGGTGTTACAAATATTGGCAGCCCCTTATTTTTCGCTTTTACCCTCCCACTAGTTTTGAAGAATTGGTTCGCTACATGTTTCGAGATCATGTCATAAAACACCTCGAAAATATCAAATGTAGTGTAGGGCCAGCTTTATTTAAAATCAATAATATCGCAAGCAAAAAGCTCTGCAGGAAAAACAGCGCCGTTTATTGATTTCTTTGGCTGCTAGTGCTAGCTGCATGGTTTGGCCGTTTCCGGATAGATGTCACTAGTAGAACAGAATGGAAAGAAATTTAATTAAAAGCGAAGATATTTCTTTCTAATGTTAACAACCTCACGAGTTTATCGCTCAGTATCGTAAATAATGGACCCTGCCGCCTCCTTTAAGCAAGAAAAAGCTGTGGTTTGGACCTGAAAACATCTAGTTTCATCTCATCATCATCTCATGGTGTGGCCGCCATCTAGCGGAATTTGCAGACATCTTGTCAACGGTTATTATTGCAACTATGATTTATGCTACAATGAAAGAGTGGCGACAATTTTTTCTCATGAAAGCAGTCCGGAGATAATAACAAACTGGCACCATTGCTCAATATACCTGTTTCTTTTGTGCGCGCAGAACTTTCTATGCCATTTCTGTTTGATTTATTGAAATCCTATCCCTAAGGAAAGTCTTAGGAACCCTGTATATCGGTCCTTTTTATATGCATCTTGCGATGTCCAGACTTTCGCTGTCTTACCCTGTATTTATAGATTAGTTTCTACTGTAAGAAAGTAAAAAATAGTGCATTCCATAACAGTGTCCATGAAAGTTTTCCATGAAATCCCATACAATTTTTTCTTTGAAATAAATATCAAACGAAAATATCCGAAGTGTTAAGAAAGGCTCAACAAAAAACTGAAAGATAAACCTCTAAATAAGGGATCCAAAGCCGTACATAAATTTATTTTCATCGCGGCGATGGAAAATTCCCAAACCGGCCCCAAAGGAAAATCAAAGATTATCCGGTGTGAAAATGGGGAAATTTATATTTTTAAGATTAGTATTTTCTTTAGAGCCCCTCCTCATTTATGCATACCTAAGAAGACAAAACAACGTAAAAGGAAAATTGGTAGCATTTAGGATAGCGTCTTTCCGTTATAAGGTAAGTTACTAGATAGTTTTTGGTCCTGCCAATTTAGATCCCGATAACTTCGCTGACAACGATAAGTTTAACACTATATGACAGTTCAAAATAACCTTTCTGGTACAGGTTTTACGTTTGACGTTTTGGATACTTTCTTAGTTTTTGTTTTTAATTTTCAAAATAAAATTAGCTTACTGTGATTTTTCATTCAAAGCCAGAAAGTAGACAATATAAACTATCCAAATTTATTACATTTATTTAAACCAGTTAACCGATTTCACGCACAATTGCTCATGGCAATCTCAACAGAGAATACCAGGTTAAGTTGGCCTGTAGCCAAAATAATGGTTTTTTCCTACTTTCCAAAATACTTCCATCTACCTTTATTGCTTATGCAATACGTTCTAAAGGGAAAGCGTCTCAGCTCCAAAAGTCGATAAAAACATGGCGTCGGGGGTCGAGGTGACGCTTGTTTGTTTACGTTATGTAGCAGGTCGTTTTTCGTGTTCTGAAAAGGTGAAAATCATTATTTTTGGCTGTTTTTCAGTCTATGTACTATTAGTTTCTATTTTTATAGAAGTGCTGTGTTTTGTGGTATAAATACCTAGTGAAATTATAATTGATTTTGTCAAACATTATTAAGAATTTTTTATGCATGTTTTGTGCCAAAGTGTCGGACTGTCTTTTGGTGACACTTTCCAAAAGGGCTTACCTTGTACGGTCGAAGTGTGGTATTCTTGAAATTTCCAAGTTGGTAACTACCTACCTATTTGTGTTTGTGAACTACATTTTAAAGCCGAAGACATTGAAGGGTTCACATAATTTTACACAGCTACAGGGGATGTTTTGAAAGTTCCATTGAAAACACCACGCTTAAAAAAAAGCGAGTTTAAAAAAATACCTACATCCTACACACATTGTAAAATGTGATTTTATTTAAAAACCCATAAGTTTGCACAAAACTTAGAAACCATATCCTCTTTGAGCTATAAGTAGTAGTTTCTGTGATGATATTAAACAATTTTTGAATAATGACTTTTTTCCCAAATATTTGGCACAAATATGGGTATGTGTGCAAATATATAGTAGTTATTTGATTGACATGTATTTATATTTATGGCATGCATTTTAGTCTACAATTTAACCTGACCCAGGCACCCATATGCACCAAAAAAGCTTTTTTTTACATTGATGATCAAAAGCAAATGTAAATTGCTTGCAGGGAACAACATTATTTTCTAGAAAGAGATATCAAAAGTTTACTTATTAAATTTTAGATGTTATATCATCAAAGTAGTCAGGATGTCCTGAATTTTTGACAAAAGAAGAAAATGTATGAGAAAGTCCAAATACAAAGCGACTGAAATTAGACAGTGCTGCTCTCTCTAAAGCTATAGAAGATAGCATTGAAACAATCACATTAGACGATATTTGGCAAAAATTTCAAAATAAATGTCAGTTCATGGACAATTACAAAAACGGAAAACTATAGTTTTTGGTTTTTGTAATTGTATATATTTGTTTTACACATATTGTGGAAAAACCTGAACTTTACTTCATGTCAAACTATATTAGGACCAACATTTTTTATACTTTTTAGTTGGGAAAATCTTTTCATGAACTATTTTAAAAATCGAGAATTTTTCATTACTACTTATTTCACCAATATTTATTTTTCTTTTAATTTATCTGTTGCATGATTAGCGCCGCTTTACCCAACCTCACTTTTCAACTAACTATTTTATTTTTTTTAGCAAAATGGCTTTGCTAGACAAAGACATTTAACTAAAATATACCTTTATGGACGTCCATAAATTATGTACCACCATTTTTTGCCCAATTTCAACCCTCCTCTCCCCTCTTCACGCTCTTTTGCAACTCCGTCTCCCTAAAATTACACACTTAATTCAAAAACCTGAAAAATACGTGTTTTAAATTTTTTATGCAGTTGAACACCTTCCTCCCTCTCTCGTTACACTTTTTAACAATTTTACCTACTCCCCCTCCATTCCTGCGTTAAATAACTTATGAATGGTCTTCCGTGGAGGTGGTATTAACTTATGTATCCAAATTTGTCCTTAATAGTGTCTTTTTGCAACTATTTTTAAAGATTTGCACCATTTTCCAACGCTACGTACCAATATATAGTTATCAGTTGACAGAACACGATCAATCTCGGCGGCTTAGCTTTTTTTTAGTACAAAAACATCAAACAAACAAAACATCAAAATTTAAAAGTGACAGGAGACCGTAAATACAGAAATCTGTACTTTTCAGCAGGTAATAGGAAGAAACCTGTAAAATATAAGGTAACATGAATCTTAAAAAGAAACAATGATCGCAGTAGCACCACCCCCACCCACCAGTATATATTTTTTTCCGTGTATATGTGAAAGTTACGCGATGCATCACACGACCTCGAAAATTGCCTACTTTAAGGTGGTTTTCCGAGCCCTTAGGTACAATTTCGAGGAACGAAAATGGCAATTTCGAATTGAGAGCAAAAACTGGTGATGTGTATAATATTTTGTACTTCGAACCGCTGTTCTATTAAAATTGACAAACTGAAATAATAGGCATAGGGTGAACCACAAAAAAATCGGACTGTTTTGTTTTAACTGCCAATTTTTTATTTAATGTCGGATTTTACCGCAAAGAAGAGTTTTGGAAGGGTATCAAAATGTACTTTTGGCAAGTATGTCAAAAAATGTTTGAAAGTTTGAGACAATGATGTGTTTGAAATTAACTCTGTGTTTCGGACTTCCATTGTCTATTTTTTATTTATACACGACGTTTCGATCGGTACAATCTCTGATCGAAACGTCGTGTATAAATAAAATATAGACAATGGAAATCCGAAACACAGAGTTTATGTCAAAAAATGTCCAAAAGTTTTATGCATCTTAAAAAACCGTTGGGTTTTTTTGAGACACTGGATATTTTTTTTGCAACTACAAAAGCTTCTATCTATTTTCTGTAAACCGATATATCATTTGATAAATTCTATTGGGAAATAAAAAAACCATGGGTTTTTTCGTATACCAACTTCTTCCATCAAATAAAAACTGCTAATATAATTTGAGTTAACCGAATTTCGCTATATTTTCGCCAAATTTGTTGACAAGGACAATCTGCAGATGCTACCAATAAGGCTTCTTTTTCTAAATGTCAGATAATGACATTTTGTGACAATCCAAGATGGCGCATCCCTTACAATTTTGTGCATTTTAAAAAACGCATTGGCTTTTTTCTTAAACCACTTTGTATATTTTTTTGCTATAACAGATAAGTACCGTAAAACGGGGCATACCGACCTACCTCATGGGTAATTGGTGGTTGGGGCTACTTAAACACAAAATTTATTTTGCATTAAAATGCCGATAAAACTTACCGGGTGATCATGTTACCCCGAAATATGCTAAATTTGCTTTAAGGATAGGGTCGGGGGGTCATTTTGGGTTAGATTAATTTTTTCTTAAGAAACGTATAGTAAAACTCATAAAAGTATTACAAGCGAACTTTATTCAAACACATACACGTTTTAAAAATTAAACCCACGTACTTTAACATGTCAAACATAAACTACAACGTATTTTGGTCAACGTAACTAAAGCTAAATAAACAAATATTTAAACTTCAAAAAACAAAATGCTAAACACAGCCTAAAACTAAAAATATCGAGACGTGCGAGAGGAAATCCCCATTTCGCTAGCATACCAAGGCTGCTTGCAATGGTGGCCTCCTCAGCAGAACTCAGGACGGTTGGATGTCCCACAGGCTTCGTATGCTTTCCATCTACTCTTCGACCAAGAGTTATCCGTGGTACTTTGTATGTTTCGGCCGCTGTTTTTTGTGACATTCCATCCCTTACTGCCTGCACTGCTTTTTCCATATCTTCTTCTCTAAAGTTGTGGTAGGGTTTGGACTCCGGGGTTTGTTGGTAGTTTCTGACCATTTTTTTAGCTAAGTTTAATACCTGTAACAAAAGAAATACCAGTGGGTCAAAATTATACTCACCTTATATGTAAAAAAAATATATAAAAAAATGAGTCACGCTATTCAAATAGCCCCTGGGTGTTCAAGTAGCCCCAGTTCACGGTACCAACTATTATCATTGTTGTCACAAAATGTCATTTTTTTGACATTTAGAAAAAGAAGCCTTATTGTTAGCATCTGTAGAGTGTCCTTGTCAAGAAAATTGGTGAAAAGGTAACGAAATCCGGTAAACTTAAATTAATAGCAGTTTTTATTTTATGCAAGAAGTTGGTATACGAAAAAACCTATGGTTTTTTTATTTCAATAAATAAAAAATTGGCAGTTAAAACAGAACAGTCCGATTTTTTGTGGTCCACGCTTTATATAGTACAAAATAAAAAAAAAGAAACGGCCTGACTTGCCCAGTATGCCACAAAACTCTGTTTTTTTTAAAGTCACTTACATAATGAAAACAAGTCATTTAAAAAAAAATATCCTTAAAATCTTCAGTTACTTTTAGGTTTTTTGCTCTTTAACATGTAAAATAATACATATTTTCCTTACTAGCAAACTCTACTCTTCCTGACAAAAATACGACAAGGGTGCAAAAAGAAAATTAAATATTAATAACAATAATTCCAATTTGAGGCAAACACGTTACGCCTGGATAAGTTCTGCGCTGTACAAAATCGTGTATGAGACTTGGGAACACATGGGGAATATCAAATAAGACGATCTGATCCCCTCGCGAAATTGTTGGCTCGCTTTCTCTCTTTTTCTAAATCCTTGGGCTAATGAAGGGGGGATCGATCAAGACGGCAAAAGATACTGAGATTGGAATCGGGATAACTTGAGCTTCACTAGCAGCTGGAAAGCGGTTGTCAACCGCAACTATGCCCGCCCTTTAAGAATCCGCACCTTCTTGCGTGGGAAAGTTATAATAAAAAAAAAGTTCGCAAAAAATTCTGCCTTATTAGAAGTTCAACTTTCGTACCGGGATTAAAAACGACCAAAGTTTAAAAAAGGGCATTTGGGTTTTGATTTTCTAATTTGCTAAAAGAAAATTAGTTCCATTGCGAAGGTCAACAGAGTTTTTTTGATGTTCGGGACCCTAAAAGCTGCCGCGCAAATAAAAACTTTAAAACAATTAGGGTATGCCGTGTGTTGAATTTTTGAAAGTTCAAAAATTATCGATTGGCAAGACCTTTTTACAGATGTAGTACTGTTTAGGAGTAATTTAAAAAAGAAACAGATATTCAGGGCATTTAAAGACCTTTTAAGTAGAGGTTAAGGGGTAGTCCGTTGGCCTTCGCCTTACTCCAATCCTTTTACTGATGCTGCGCGCCTTGCTGCACTCTTTCCAGGTCTCCCAACCTCTTTTTATTTTATTTTAATTTTTAATTTCATTTAAATTTAATTTATTTTAATTTTAATTAATGTTCTTCACTAAAGTATGTTTAGTCCCTTAAAAAAATTTGCAACTTCTTTTGCTAAAGCATCATTCAGATCCACTGCGTCGATCTCTGGCTCGAGAATACATGCTGACACTGACATTCAATCACAGGACATTCGCACATTATAACCATATATAATCTGGATTCAGTGTCCTCACTTAGACCCATCCTGTGCAATGGTACTGTCAGCTTGCAATGTACGCTTCCGGCCACATAAAATTCGTACAGCAAAAGTTCTGCAGGTCTGTTAAATTTAGGTTTTGCTAATTGCGTTGCCTATTGTAACTGACTTTGATGTTTTCGAATTACAGGTTAGATCTTTTGACATTGTAAACACAAAAATAAGGAGACGTAGCCAGTCTTTACTATAAGACTAATATAATAATGAATAAAACAATTTTTTTTAATTATTCAACATTTTATTATAAAAACTTATTCTTAAAGCTCATTATGGATGAAACAAGACCAAAATTGTGCGAATAAGAAAAAAATTATCAAGAAGAAGGAACTGTTTGGCGAAAGAAAGCAATAACTTAATCATAGTCAGCGCACCTCTGCAGAATCGTTAAATTTGAATAATCTAAGTCTTTGCAGACAACCAAAAATGTTCAAAATCAAAAAGAAATTATTAAAGAAATACTACGTAAACTAAAAAAAAACAAGAAACCGTTTCTTCAGTAGCTGCGTGTCATTGCCCCATCAGCCTCGATAATGTTTGCCAGTCTAAACGAACAGTGCTACAGTGCTAAATGAAACCTCAGGTGTAAATCTTCTATGGATTCTAAAAAAGAGCCTCATGTCCACACATTCACGGAAAATCTTACAGCCCGGTCGTCGTTCCCAGTAATATATTTTTCGAGATAGCGTGTTCGTGACGGGCGATAAGTATACCAAAATTTGTTTGCTGTCAGTATGGGATTGAAAGATTTTTTTATCTGTGAAGACCGCCAAAATTCTTCTTCTTGTAGTGAATAGTGTAGCACAAAAATTAACCTGGCTTGCTTCTTTTCCGCACTAGGTAAGATTTTCTTGGCAGCAACGTGACATCTAAGTCTAGAACGGCTTATCCTCTGGGGCCATCGCAATGGGTGGTCTTCAAGAAAGTCGACTTGGGTCAAGCCAGTGCCTCGCCTTCGTGGAACAGTTCCTCCTTCTTGATACTTTCTTCATATTCTTACAAATTGTAGCCTTGTTTCGACCATATTGGGCTGCTACTCTTCGATCCGATCAACCAGCGTCCAATTTTGCCCAAATTTGGGCTTTTTCTAATGCGTTTAGCTGTGGCATTTTTAAATATAAGCGCGTATGACAACAAAAAAACCTGACGGTGACATTTTTTTGTCAATTTGAAATACTTAAAAGGTTACTGAGTTGCGAGGTCCATAACAGACTATACAAAATCGGCGTGTGCATTTTATGTGACCTGAAGTGTATGTAGGTTATATAATCTTGAATTTTCCAACACTCTTTTATCAAGGTTCTAGGATGAAATCTTTTGTATGTTGTTTGAAGATTAGTTCCGTATATCGCAAACAAACTCATACTGGACAACATCTTAGCTTCAAATCAAACCACTCCACATCAACCAAACTGGGAATTGCAAAATCTCTCATAGATCGGGCCAACTACATCTGCAATACAGAAGAAGCTTTAAATAAGGAAAAGTTAAAAATGAGATCCGATCTGCGAAGGAACGATTTCTCCAAATCTTCAGACCACAACAACACAAAGGACGACAGACGTAACGACTGTCTTCAATACGACCACAACAATAAAAAGTCAATTAACCACGACACCAAGAACTGCATTTACTAGGTGCCATGCAAGTGTGGGAAATCTACATTGGAGAAACCAGCCGACCCATGAAAGTTTTCCTTACAGAACACAAACGCCAAACTCGACACGAGAACACAACTGGCTCGAAAATAGCTCAACATTGCTGGGAATATCAACATAATATGAAATGGAAAGAGGCTAAGATCGTCGTCAAGGAGGAAAATCTATTAAAGCGGAAATTTAAAAAAAAACAGCTTACGTTCTGTGAAACCAGAATGTATGTACCAAGCATCATCATCAGGAATATTTGGAAACCCACACTTTTCGGAGTTAACAGATTTCAGTTGCGAAAAAGTGGAAGCAACCATTTGTAAACTTTATGATTCACTGAATACAATTAGTTTTATGAGTAGTCTTAGTTTTTGTAAGAATTTGAAACGTTGTGAAAAAGTAAAAATAAAGAAAATGGAAGTTCCTTCTTATTTTCATATTCTCATCGTCTTTCACTCGAATTTTGGGAAGTCCTCACAGGCTGAGATTTTAAGAATATCCGTTCAGGCGATGTAGATAGATTTAATCTTTTTGTGGTGGAAGACCCTTTGACTCGTGCACAGAAAACCAACTCCTGAAGCGAGAGGTCCCATCTACACGCTCCATCTTGGCCTGTCTCGCTGTGCCTCAGCGAGAGTGTGGAACCGGCATAAAATTATTGCTATCCCCAAAATGTCTTGAAACTAAAAATGTTTTCAGAATGCTTACAAGCTGCATCTCATGCATTCTATTTTTCCTATCAAAAAATTTCAAGTGATTGTTCAACGTTGGTATCAGAAACCCAAAATGTGGTACAGTTGAGGTTGGTGTTGAATTATTTCAATAAAAAACTTGTAATGAGTAAACACTTTAACGAATAAACAGGGTATATTTAATGTGTTAAATTGAGATTTTATTGTGGGACGAAAAAATAGGGTTGTAACAAATTTTTCAATAACGTTCAATTGTTGTATGCTAAGAAAAAACAATTCTAAATTATATAATACTAGAAAAAACAGAGAACCAAAAAAATTTCGGTTGATTGTCAAATTAAAAAAGAAACACCATAACTTCTAGGAGCCCTAAAGTCCTCCGCATTAGAATAGAGTGTGTTAAATCTTCAACATGCTATATGTATGTGGAAGCATAATGAGTCAATTACTTACTAAACTTGCTAAAGGTGCAAAACAACGAAGACTTCAAAAATGAAATTTGAGACGCTCTGTTGACGGGAAATTTAAATTAGAGAACGAGAATGTGGCAGAATAAACAGACTGCGAGCCTTTTGCTTATATGAATATAGTCTAGTAGCTATATGGCCAAAACAGTTAATGTAAAATTGGGAATTTTTGTAAAACCTGGTCAAAAGCAACAAAAACTTTTTTCTTGTGAGGATCTTCAAAAATGATTCAGTAAAAAACTTCATAACATCCACCATAAAACAACTGTAAGTCATGTCTATTAACTAAATTAATATTGACGTTAATGCACTTATTTTGTAGGCCATTAAATTTTGATTTTTTTTGTTTATCTTTGGTTCGGTCAACCGTGCAAACGTTACGAGACAATAAAAAAATACTAAAAACAATGAACTATTCATGTTTCAACCTGGTACCTCCTACCCTACTGACTTTTTTAAACCTACATTTTTTAAGGTTAATACAAATTAAAACTAAATCTTTAACTACTTCATTGTGAATATTTTTATCCAACTTATCTAATTTTTTACTAGTTTTGTAATCTACTAGAGCGATATTTTAATTTTCCAATATATACCTTATACATTATGCAACAACTAAATGAACAGCATTGCGTTTTTGCTTATTTTTTATAACATAATTAACATTTGTAATATCTGAAATTGAAAAATATTGTTTGGTTATACCAAAGATTAATCTTGTTAGAAAATTAGCAATTGATTTACAACTAAGAGTACACAAAAACCTATGTTTTATATCATCAACTTCTACATTACAATGAGACCATTTGTCTGTATCAGCTTTCTTTATTTTAATTAAATTCTGACTAAATTAGTACGAATTGTGAATTACTGTATATAAGAGACTTTTACAGTTATGGTCTAAAATATTGCAATTATTATTTCTAAAAATATTTTTTTCGGGATTCTTTTGTACTACTTTTGGCTGATAATCGTCTTCTAAGAACAAAATATTATACAAAATTTTGGAGTTGGTTTCGTCATTCCCAAAAACTTCTTGAGGTAAATAAGCACTGACACTAATTAATCTTTTTAAATGGGGCGCATGATGTGAAACCAAGTTAGGAAACGGTGGATTTTTTAAATCTTCTATTTTGATGCTGCTTTAAATGAGATCATGATAATTTAATCCACCAAGTTTTTTTGGGAGAATAATAGATTGCCTCGCAATTCTTATTGGTAAGTTTGCCCACAAGAAAAAACCAGTTATGGACACAAACCTTTGCGCAACTGGTTTACTTAGGATATAGTTTGACACACGTAAATCATACTGCACTACTGCGTATGGACCGCTATTCTCGTAATATGTAACCATTTGAAGTAACTAAGGGCCGGTTTCTCAATAGCGAGTTAGCGTTGACTCGAGAAACATAACCTTGTAAACATCTGTACGAAGCGGGTTAACATTAACTCCAGGGTAACCAGGGCTTCAAAGTGAGGTTAAATTACCTTACCTCAAGGTTGACCTAAAAAAATATTAATAAGAAAAAGAGGTATACCAATAGAAAACTATTTGATTTTTGGCGTCCTCCAGTTCTACCACTGACTGGTTTCTATGACAAATCGATAGCAAAAAAACAAACTTTACAAAATACACCGGAGTACCACAAGAATACATACCAGGTGCGACTTGGAGACTAGACGCCGACACGTGTTTCACCCTTGTTAGGGATCTTCAGTTCAACATAAGTTTTTATAGTCGAATAATATAAACGATCAAGTCAACAAGTCATGGACAAATGCTCGGCAAAACATTAGATAAGGGGATGAGAAATAAATTCCCAATGTCCATAGTGGAGTTAAGTATAAACTCTTTTTTTTATTTATATTTAACTCCTCATTGGGAATTTATTTCTCATCTTGTTAAAAAAATATTGACTTAAAACAGCAAAAAACTGAGATTTATAGCACGAGTTAATTTAACTCTCTGGTAACCCGTTATTGAGAAACCGGCCCTAAGCCAAACGAATAGCGAGAGGCTCGCTCAGCGGCACGCTGACCGACGACTTTTCGTATTCGTTTCGCCGAACGCGCTGCCCTGCGAGCCGAGAGCATCAAATTCTTGGTTTGGCACATCTTGGCATCACCGCATTTTGCATTTTAATTTTTTGTTAGCCTTGTTTTTTTCTTTTTTATGTGTAAGAAAGGGACCTTTACGTGATCGATTTCGATCCGGAGTACAGAAAGGATAAAGCAAATGGTGGTTAAACTAATATGCAGAAATGCTAGTTTTCGATGGATTCAGCTTTCTTTTACTTTTACAAGTGTTATCCTTTAAAAAATTGCATTTTTACTTGTTGGTTTGGTTTATCCCATTTAAACCCGACTTTTAACCCCGTAATATAAATTAAGTACCACCAATATACTAATATAAGCTAAGTACCAAAAAATTTAGCTCGAGACTTTAAAAAAATCTCGTATTCAGTGCGTGAAAGTCTCGGGTTAAATTTATTCCCGCACTCAGTTAGGGAAAGTGGTGTTTCCCCCACGGTCGTGAAAAAACTAAGATCTTATAAATTTATTTATTTTATTTTATAAAAACCCATTGAATACTCAAGCAAACTAAAAAAAACTACTATATTTACCGCATCACTGTACAAGGTATTGTAGAGTCGGCAAATAGTACGCGCGCAGGGCAAAACAGCTACCAAATGGTAGGTGTTTCTCAAACGGTCTGGGGCTCGATTCTGGGCGTAAGAGAACGATCATACCCTGAGAAGTGACCACTTCTATTAAAATCCAAAATTTCGTATTCTGGGACCGGCCGATCGCACAAAAGTCATTCGAACAACGCACGGTGGTCGATTTTTCGGAAAACGCGGACATAAATGGAAAAGTTCAAAATGTATCTAAATTTGCCCCTCTATGGTTGTCAAGATACTAGGCGAATATATAGAAGACCCAGAGTATGACAGTATTCAACTGTTAATATCTCGAAAACAGTTGAAGATCGACATAGGGTACGTTATATAAAAATGCATAGAATTTAAAAACAAAATGCAGAAATGCAATAATATACTGGGTGTTTCATTTGAAAATTTCGGATGGCATTCTTTTTAATATATTTTCTTTTTCTTTTTCTAAACTAAGATTTTTACTTTAATTTAGCTAATTAATAAATATATATTTTTTCCTCTTAAAAATGTCTTAAGATAAATGTGAAAATTCACACGATCATCCTGTCTGTTTGTTAAAACTAAATATTTTTTGTTTAATGTCCGCGTTTTTACAAAAATCGACCACTGTGCGAGTCCTACTCTAAAAGACGGTCAAGTTTGCCGTAGCATGCGCATTAGCGAGTAAAATATCGATCGGTTGTTCGTCCAATAGCGTACTCTGAAATAACACAAGTGACGTTTTTCACACGAGCTTTCCTACAACTCCCAACTACTGGGTCTAGTCGAGAGAACGGCTTCGCTCAAAAATTGTTGTTCAGGGCAGCTCTGCGCGTGCCCATAATAGTTTGGTGATTATTCGATCGTCTCGTCACTGCTTTTAAGCGCGTTTATTGGTTGAATTTACTTTTCTTCTCTCAGGCGAACGATCACTTCCTATGACTTCCAGAATCGGTACCCTGGGGCGTTTCGTTTTGCCGTCTTCGCCTTGCGTTCAATATACGTCAATACCATTTTTTTTACTTTGGTCACGTGGTATGCGAATATTGCGTCATCACACGGTCAGCAAGTACGAAACGCCGCACAGAGGGCGAAATGACGAAACTGGGAGCACAAAAACCCTCAAATGAAACTTTAAATAAAGTATTTTTTTAATTATTTTTTAAAATACATATGTCCCTGTTGTTCAACCACCAGATATAGAGGTGTGTGCTGGTTAATTTAACATAATCATTTATTTCAATTAACATATTTTTTGGGACTTTTAGAAAAAACTACAAAATAAGCAGGCATTTTTTATATTGTCAAACTTTAGAGTTCATTTAAAAAAAAGGTAAAAAAATATATTTATCATTTTTTGTAAAATCAAAGCCGACATTGTCTTCTTTAATGAATATTAATATAGTTTGCGTCTATTTGCGACTTTCGAAGCTACATAAGTATTTTTGGCACCATGTTATATAATTATATATTGGAGTAGAAAATTTAAGAACTAAAAATAAATCGTTTTTTTCTTACAATGTCTATTAAATTTTGCAAGCTTATTTATAAAAGATTTGTTCATAATTGATGAGTCTTTTCTCTCAAAAATCTAACAAATTGCTCCATTTCAACTTCTACAGTCCTGCTTCGCGGATTGTATAAAAAATCCACAAGAAGTAAGTATTTCATGCAAAGAACAGATGAGGTATCGTAAAGGTTAATTTGTGGCTTCAATTCCTGTCTTTGTGTCAGAATGAACGAATTGTAGTATACTGTTTTTATCTTAAATTCTAAACTCACTGGCTACATAAATCAAATTTTAAGAAAACCGTTATGCCTTTTTAGCTATGAAACTGTCAATCTCATCGTTACCCAATTTTTTAGATACGTTCTATTTTCCCTGCGAGAATAGTGGTCCTGATCTAAGGGAACTTTGAATTTTACAGTGGGCTGTAGCTGCCGTGGGTTGAGGCCCCGAGAAAACGAGCATGCATTATACAGCGTGCAATATAAGATTCACTTACTCAACATTACCAGCTTCTCAGCCTCATTACCGGCGCTATATTACAGAATTTGCTTCCAACTAATATTTTACGGCGGAGTCAAGATAGAATATAACTTTTTAATATGCGCCGGATTTGGCTAAATGAATAATTCTTTGACGGAGAGAAATTTGTTTTTATAATAAATTGTATTAATTAGGCACACGTTCTCCTTTTTTCAGCAACAAATTTTATGAGGGCCGGATAATCAAGCTTAACCCTGGGTCATATTCCCCTTGAGTTAAAAATAGCAATGCGTTTGATCCAGTTGAAAAACATCCAATTATTTAACAGTTATCAAAGAAATTTAAAAAAAATTAAAAACCACATTTCAAAATATTTTGCTTAAAAGTAAAACTTTTTCAACACAAAAAAATTTAAAACATCCGTGGGTGAATCTGAAAAAAGGATTGTTTTTGGCTGATTTTTTTAGTTTTTTCATTTATTAAGCAATCACATAAAATAATAAATAATCAATTAGATGTTTCAAAACTGCATAAAGCTCTTTGAGTTAGCTTGACCCAGGGTTAAAATTGATAAACCGGCCCTAATACTTAAATGGACATTAACTTTTACAAAATTAAAGACCACTCGCAATTGTTATTTATTCCCTTTGCCATAAAGCTAGTACTGATTTTGAACCATTATCTCGGGTCCGATAGCTAAACTCATCATTTAAAGAATGACAGGCCGTGTCGTCACAAAACTACAGGACACAAAACATACGCTGCCCTGATTAAACGGTAAAGGTGGTTTATTGGCGTACAATTTGTTAAGCGGTCTGATATCAAGCGACAAGGGCATGAGTATGTATCGGAAAAATTATTCTGATTTATTGGCATTACAAACAACACGCGTTATAAAACAAAACCGTTCTTATGTAAATAAAATATATACATTGTAAAATATTTTTATATAGATAGATAGGTAATATTTATTTACTAAATAATATTATAATAAAATGTATGTGTAAGCTTTTACTTTTTTTCCGCTTCACTGTTCATGAGAGGCTCCTCCCATGGGTCTGCCCTTTTCACAGGAAACGGAAACCGTGTACTATTTGATGCTACATTAGTGTGGGCCTCAACTCTAATCCTGGTTTTAATTTGGTGGATTGTATAATTATGATTTTTTTTTAAATCTCCCGTATATACCGGTAATCGGTGATAAATAGGTTTAAATCTGAAGTTTGAATTTTGTCTGTTGTGTCTTGTCATGAGTTGTGTGGAAGGGCAAAGAGGAATTTGTTTTGTGTAAAATTTGTCCGATATTTCGTCCATGAATTAAATAATCGGGGTAAATGTCTGTCTGTCTATGAATGAGATAGTTTGTAACTGTGTTATCAGAGTTCGTAATCATTCTCAACAACTTATTTTGCACAATGTGCAGCCTATTTCTATGAGTATCTGACGCCCCGTTAAACAAAGGTGCTTCGTACGTTAGACAAGTACAGAGTTGACCTGCGGCAAATTAGAGGGTAAATTGAGCAGACTGCCTGAGATGTTTTCTTAATTAGGTTATCTATATGCTTGTAAAAAGTTAAATGTTTATCGAATGTTATTCCTAGGTATTTCGCCTGTGTTTTCACATCTATTCTATTAAATGTGTGTCTTAAATGACTAGTGGTTGAATTAGTCTTATTTTTTTTGTGTTTTTGGAGAAAATTATTTGTTCAGTTTTCCGGGGTTTAATTTTTAATTTCCATTCTTGAAAATATGGGAGTAGGGATCTGGTATGGTTGAGGATTTTCCTATTAGAGGTTTCCGTGTGAAAGCTGTGGGCCTTTAGCCCTATGTCGTCAGCAAATTGACCAAGTTGGGTGTTTGGATTTGTCGGGACATCTGATGATGACCACTAATATAATAGCACACCCTGGACTCACGTGTCTGATACAAAATTGAACTCGTATAAGTAGATAATTTGCATTGGATCACGTGAGAGATATGTTACTCAGGTATTTGATTTGAGATATTTTTAGTTTGCATGCATCGCACATAGAGCGCGCGGGTGACGCCGATACAGTTTAAGTTTTCAAATGAATAAATAATAAACAATATCGAAAAAAGATGATTAGTACTCGAACCAAAGAAATATTTTTTGATTACAATTTTTATTAAAGATTAAACCTGACTTAATGCGATTCGTTATGTGTGCCATGATTTCCAGATTAAGATTTGACTTATTTAAATTCAGTAATCTCTAGTTAAATGAAAACGCTCTATTCATTTTTAAAACCTAATTTTGGCATTAAATTAAATATAACCAATATCTTATCAAGTGAAAAAAGAGATTGAATTAAAGAACAGCGTGCTGCTTTACCTACAAAGATAGTTTAGTTATTTTAATAAGTAAACTCTGAGATTAATTAAATTAATATTGGTGTAAGCATATTATATTAAGAATATCTTTATACATATATTTAGTGGAACATTTTTTTCCATGGGGCTAATGGGAACTAAAAAACAATAAAGAAAAATTCGCATACCATAATAAGGGAAATGAAGTATAAAAATATTTTACAAAAAGATTGATGTTAAAAAATAATGTTATCTCCAGGCAAACACATAAACCTAACATCCTAGAGTAAGTAAGTAAATACAATATATAAAATATATAATAAATAAATATAGGCCTTACGGTAACCTGAATAACATTCAATGTGTTACATTGTTAATTTTGTACATAGTGTACGAAATATACATAAAAAAATTAAACACAATTTTCATTTAAAAGTTTAACAAAAGGACACCACAAAATACATTTTAAAATTAATGCAGGTCATGTAAACTATCATAAAAAAAATCATTTACCTTCTACAGCTACAAGATTTTATCTTTTTGACAGTTCTTTTCTTTATAAGAAAAAATTATATCATTTATATTTATATTTTTATCTATATATACAAGTAGTTATTTATTTTTTCTTCTTTTTAATTGACAAATTCAACATCTATGTAGGGTAAATAAGAACAAATAAAATATATTGTACTATATTGTATAGGCGTGAAATAAAAACATTATGTACACACACACAATATAATTTGTAACATTCGTCCTGGTGGTGCTTATAAGTAGAGTGCTACCAAATGGAAATCTGAAAAAGGATAAATAACCCTCCATTAGATATTGGAGGCCTAAGTCGTGTTGCAGCTGGTGCACTACTGCGCTTTTTGGGCAACAGCACTACCTTCTTAAATGAAAGGAGCCTTTTATATCTCAGCTAACTTATTTTATATTGTACTTTGCATCAGGACTTTTTCAAAACTATTTTAAGTTTAAAATGTAAAACAAATAAAAATAATAACAAAATTAGCAAAATATAAATAATTGTTAAAGTATATATACTAGTATATTTTTCTGTATATAGGGTATATTAAAAAGAATGCCAACCGAAACTTGCAAAATTTCAAATGGAACACCCAGTATAATATTGCAAAAAGTTTGCATATCTATTCACATTAACTTGCTAGGTGGGGTACAAAGATATACTAGAAAACCCTGCAACTAATAAAACTGGAAAATTTTGATATACATAAAAAATATTATTTCCCATATATCTTAAAAATGCAAATATGCGCAACTTTTTATTTTTATATTATTAAATACAATACTTGCAGATTAAAATGTTTTTACGAAAGTTGAATCAAGGCTTATTCATGAAGAAAAAGCTAACCAAAAAATAATAACCAAACTGACTTTATGGAGGTAAGAAACTTTACTAACCTATATTTTCATCATCATCATCATAGGCAATCACTCGATACCGAGTATTATTTTCCTCTATTCTGTATCGTCGCTATCTGTTGTGCGTTTTTTGATGGCCAATTCTCGAGCCGCACACCCTTCCACAGTCCTGACACACCCAGTCTCCGGCAGCAGCCGGGTGTTGTTGGTCATCCATTCTTCCATTTTGTCGCTCCTTTCTACGTTCTCTCTTTTCCGTCTCTAGTCTACGTCGTTGCTCTTAAAAAGTTTGTGCTCCCTCATGGACTGTTCGGCGCCATGAAGCCCTATCGTTTGCCGTGGTCTCGAAGTTGTTTATATCGATGTGACCCTTCATCATATTGCTTTTGAAAACGTCCTTGTTCCTTTTTTGTTGACCTCCTTGATTTATCTTTCCCTCCTTCAGTTGCCCATAAAATATCTGCTTTGGGAGACGTGCTTCAGGCATGCGGATAATGTGACCAGTCCAACGAAGCTGGTGCTTGAAGATAAGGGCTTCTATACTAGTTGTTCTGGCTTCTTCTAAAACACCTATGTTTGTTCGTCGGTCTTACCATCTAATTCTCAGTATTCGTCTTAAACAATTTTGGTGACATTTCTCTAGTCGTTTGATATGCCTTCTGTAGGTGGTCCACGTTTCGCATCCGTATGTTAGAGAGACACAATATAATTTGGTTGGTCTCCGCATTGACGTCGTGATTGTTGAAGACTCTCTCCGAAAGCCGTCCGAACGCTGCACTAGCACATTTTAGGCGATGCTGTGTTTCTGCGTCAATAGTTGCATTTGATGATAGGTGGCTCCCAAGGTATGGGTAATGTTCAACGTTCTGCAGAGGATGGCCATTTATGGTAATATTTGGAGCTTGGGGATTTGTGCCTGGTTCTGGTTGGTGAAGAATTTGAGTTTTGGCAAGATTGACTTCTAAGCCAATGCTTTTGCTTTTGTAGGCTTATTAACTTTATGGAGGTAAGAAACTTTACAAACCTATATTTTATAATAAATACAAAATACTGGCTTTTGATCAGCCGTCTTTTAAATATTTGCATGGCTCACTATTCGCCTAGTATCTTGACAGTAATAAAGGTGCAAATTTAGATACATTTTGAATTTTTTAATTTTTCCATTTATGTCCGTGTTTTTCTGAACATCGACCACTGTGCGACGCGAAGGACAGCCGTTTTATGGATATCGCCCAGCGGCGACTTCGAGGGACTGAGAAAAAGTAGCATCCAATGTTCGAGTGAGATATACATATCAAGAAGAGGAGCTTAGAGTCACCCTTCTTATCTTGTTAATGTTCGGTGATTAGACAGTTAAAGTTGGCAAACCGCGAATAACGCGATTTAGGCTACCGGATCAGGGACGCGACGTAACAATACACCACCTAGCGCCCGTATCTTATGAAAATCAGTCTCGCTCGCCGCTTCTGTTAGATCTGACCAATGAGGATGCTGAAGGTCGGCGTACAATATGCTCAAGTAGAGTGGCGCGTCTTTTACTCTCTATTATCAAGAATGTGTCAGTTGAAGGGAACGATTACATGAAAACCAGAAGCAGCGCTCTGGTCGTAATTGAATTAAAAAACAAAATGTTGTCCCACGTGCTACTAAACTTTTTTATTTAATAATAGTATTTTCCTTGCATCACCGGTAGGTATCTATTACGTAATCATAATCCAAACTTTTTAATTCTGTCGCGCCTTTTTGACCTAATTAAAAATAACGCTGCTGCTCACACACTTTGCTTTATTTTTCGTGATTTCCGTTTAATTTAATTTATAGAGTATATCTGACCTCCGTAGCGTCCGAGGGGAAAGCCCAGATAAGGAAATTATTAATAACATTAAAGGCTGGCAATTTAAGAGGGTTCTTTTGCCCTCGGCAAAACGGAGGGAGCTTTTTTCGTCGTTTAATAAAGGTTAATAAAAACGGAAATCCGAATTCAATCAGCTAATAAACACCCAAAAGAACAGCACAACGTTTTATGTAGAAATGTAACTCAAAGCTGACTTTATAATCGACATAAGCAAAGGAAAACAATAAGACTTAAAATGGCAGACAGGGCACAGAGAAACTCCTAGTCCTATCCTCTAAAGTTAAATGCAGGATTATTTCAAAGAAAAGTAACTAACCATAATAACAAAAATTATATCGCAAAAAACAATGTCAAGGTGCAACAACTTTAGCGTGGGACGAATTTGACAGAAAGGAATTTATTAGGCTGTCAGAAGGGCGTTAGAAAGGATTTCATTCTAAAGGTCAAGTTGAAAAGGCGATCGAATAGGACTGAATACAGATAAAAAGGATATCAGAGAGTCCTGTAATCTGTCATGCGAAGAGCTAAATACTACACCCGTCGTGTGTGACAAGTTGATCCTCTGAGGATTACAAAAAAAAGTTGCTAAACATCAAACACCATGTAGGATGCGCCACTGAAAAGGCTGCTTTGCTAATATTTTGTAAAAGTTTTTTTTTTATAAGAGAACAAACGAAAAGGTAGATACGAAGGATTTGATAAGATATGAATCATTTTCGCACTTTGCGATAAAGTTCAATGAATACTCTAATGCTTCTAATATTGGGTTGCTTAAAAATAAATATTTTAATAAATATCTGTAGTCGAAAAGGCGAGTGAAGAGAGTAAACTTTTGATCTCTGATTTTAATAATTTCTTTTCTGACGTCTGAACAAATCTGGCACAACAAATAAAAAAACCAAATCAAGAAGCATACTTAACACAATATGATAAAAAATACAGAACTCAAATGTCTATTCTAATACGTCCAGTAACGTAAAATTATTAAACACAATTAAAGAATTAAAAACAAATAAAGCCCCCGGACCAGACAACATCACCCTCATCTTAGTAAAAACAATATGTTCGTCCATAACTAAACCTTTACTGTATATTTTCAATAATTCATTTCAAACAGGACTATGTCCAAATCAATTAAAAAAGACCAATATAAAACTCTCGGCCAATATCCCTCTTATCTTTTTTTTTCCAAAATATACGAAAAACTGCTAAAGAAACGTATAATGAGTTATCTAAACAAAAATAACATTTGAAATACAATTTGGTTTTCTGGATGACCTGAGCACGGAAGATGCTTTGGCCTTAGTCACAAAAATTTGGATGATTTTAGTGCTTTTGCCGCAGTTTTTCTAGACGTTAAAATGGCATTTAATACAGTAGATCATACCCTACTGTTAAGAAAACTTCATTGTTTGGATTTCAGAGGTGTCATATTTAAATTAATCAAAAACTAATTTACAAATCGAATACAAATGGTCACAGTAGATAAAGCAGTAAGCTCTGAATGTCATAAAGTGTGGTGTCCCTCAGGGCACTGTACTTGGACCGATATTTTTTCTACATAAATGACCTTCTGGGCCATGACCAGGATTTTCTTTCGGTAGCATTGGCTGATGATAAAGGATTGTTCGTAAAAGGCTCATCTTGGGAAGAGGTAAAAAATAAAGGCGAACGAACTCTTAAGTGGGTAAAAAACTGGCTTAACCTAAATATGCTTAGCTTGAATGTTGATAAAACTACTACCCTTGTTTATTAACGAAAGGACAAACCCTCATTTTAAAAGCCTGATTATACACGAGTGTAATAACGAACAACATTGTTATTGCTCTGAAAATATTGAGGTAGTCGACTCAATTTTAAAGAGCACGCTGACGAGCTTGTTTCAAAACTTAGAAAATAAATTTTATGTTCTAAAAACATCCTAAATATCTTAAACCCTAAAACGATATATCATCTGGGGCAGTAGTTACAACGCGTCTCTCAACAAGTACTCCAAAAAAGATGTATACAAATAATTTTACAAAAAAATCAATTGTATTCAACAGATCAACTTTTTCGAGACTTTCCAGTACTTAGATTAAGACAGTTATATGCAAGTAAAGTCTTACGATATATACAAGAGTATCCTGACACTATACGCATCATAAACTCCAACCAGTATAGAACCCGACAGGTAACACAAAATATCGCTGAGATTTCAAAGAAACATAAAAGATTAACTCAGAAGTGTATAACCTACATGGCATCAAAAATATTTAGTTTTTTAACTGCCGATAAAAAAACCTCAATCTGTCAAAATTACAAAAATAATCAGATTTTATTTATTTAATCAGATTTTATAATAATTGTAATTATTTTTGTAGTTTGGAATTTGGATAAAGTATTCATTCATTTATTCATTCATTTCTAAGTACCCACATTCCACAAACTAAGAAAATTCGAAGTATGGCGTAGACCCACCAACCCAACCTTATATCTCTAGTTTTTCACATTTATATTTTTAAATGAAAATTCACGCCACCACTGGTAATGGAAAAAAACTAATTTTCGGCAGTATTGCCGTTTATTGCTCTGGATGGCACATTTTCTTTTATACGGCAATTTACTACAATTGGTTGTTTATGCATAAACATAATAAAAAGGTGGTACATAACAACTTCCTATCAACAAAACACAAATAATTTTATATTTGCAATGGTTTATATTATCAAGCGTAGCCAATGATCATTTTTTTTAAAAATGCGCCACCTATTAGCAAGATAATGAACATAGTATATTTCACTGATTAAATAAGGCATTCCCTTACTAAGGCACGATCGTGTTGAATAAATCCCTAACATCGTCGTTACTATGTTTTGGGTCTAAAAAGACCATTATGAAACGATGCAACGGAATCTTTCACAATACTGGGGAATTCGATAAATATCCTGGAAGCGCATTGAAGTTTCTTGGTAAGGATACTTCGAAATTCTCGTACTAGCAAAACTAAATAAACTATTGCGTACATTTTCCACGAGCGAACTATAAGCCCCCGCAATGCACTTGCACCGACCAAGAAAGCCTTTCAGTGTTTGTTGTTATAAATAAGGCCACCACAAGCTATTAATGAAGTTTACAAATTTACCAACTCCTCGAAAATTTCCCAGAAAGGATTTGCATTTTTGGTTGCCCATTATATTCGGCGCCTTTAACTAGGTCCAGTTTGTAGCTAAAACTAGTTGCGACACTAGAAAAGACCAAAGACACAACAACATGTGTATTCGAAAGACGCTTGGTCATGGCCTTCATAGACCTAGTCAAAGCATTTGACTCGTTCAACAGAGAAGCTCTTTGGCAAATACTGGCAAAAGCTGGATGCCCTCAAAAATATATACAAATTCTTGGACTACTACACACCAATATGAATGCAACAGTCCTGAGCAACGATGGACCAGGAGAGTCATTCCAGATCACGACAGGCGTTAAACAAGGGTGTGTTATTGCGCCCTCCCTATTCTCTATATTTTTAGGTGCCATGCTTCACCTTGTTAAGGAACATCTACCGCCGGGAGTGGAAATTCTATATAGATTTGACGGTGGCCTACTTAACCTAGGCAGACTGCAAGCAAAAGCTTAGGTCTCGACTACAGAGGAGGGTCTACAGCTGGTAATCAACGCACTTAACCAAGCCTACAAAAGCATTGGCCTAGAGGTCAATCTTGCCAAAACGCAAATTCTTCACCAACCAGAACCAGGCACGAATCCCCAAGCTCCAAACATTTCCATACATGGCCATCCTCTGCAGAACGTTGAACATTATCCATACCTTGGGAGCCACCTATCATCAAATGCAACTATTGACGCAGAAACACAGCATTGCCTAAAATGTGCTAGCGCAGCGTTCGGACGGCTTTCGGAGAGAGTCTTCAACAGTCACGACGTCAATGCGGAGACCAAGCTTCGTGTCTACAACACAGTTATAATACCAACTCTAACTTACGGAATCCCGAGAATCAAATGGCCAGACCGACGAACACATAAGTGTTTTAGAAGAAGCCAGAACAACTAGTAAATAAGTCCTTATCTTCAAGCACCGGTTTCGTTGGACTGGTCATGTTATCCGCATGCCCGAAACACGTCTCCCAAAGCAGATATTTTATGGACAACTGAAGGAGGGAAAGAGAAATCAAGGAGGTCAACAAAAAAGGTACAAGGACGTTCTCAAAGGCAATATGATGAAGGATCACATAGATATAAATAACTTCGAGACCACGGAAAATGATAGGGCTTCATGGCGCCGAACAGTCCATGAAGGAGCACAAACTTTTGAAGAGCAACGACGTAGGCTAAAAAAGAGAGAACGTAGAAAGCAGCGACAAAATGGAAGAATGGATGACCAACAACATCCGGCTGCTGCCGGAGACTGGGTGTGCCAGGACTGTGGAAGGGTGTGCGGCTCGAGAATTGGCTTAATTAGCCATCAAGAAACGCACAACAGATAGCGACGATACAAAATAGAAGAAAATCATACTCGGTATCGAGTGATTGCCTATGATGATTAGAAAGACGCTTAATAATCTGATGCTGATCTTCTTAGCGAGAACGCAGTAGCTGAGTAAAACATAGTTTAGAGGAAATACGGTACTGAACTTCGTTAACAAGATAAAGAAAGGGGAGGATGAATGAATGTGAACACGACCTAATTGACAGACCTTGTAGCATAGAGACCTGGTAATTCCACTGCCCAGAAAAAAATATCTACTACTAAAAATGCCATCAGTCAAAGTTGGCTCCCCTTTTCATCCAAATGCGAACCAGCCACATCTAGTAGTCGCTTTAAGTAACGCAGATAACACAATCTAGCTAAGGGCCTTGTGGACCGGATTTATTTTAACAATTTTCTTGTATTTTTCTTTATGTAGGGCCTTTTTAAAATATGAAGTCCTTCGTTCTTAAATACAAGAACTCTAGTTCTTTCTGCGGTAGATTTTCTTATTTTTATGTAAGTATTGTACACGGTAATATATTAGAAAATCATTTTCTTCTTTTTGGCCCTCTCTGCTTCAGAAAATTTACCCCTAATGCCCAATATACAAACTTGACGTTGCTGCTCGACGTTGGCGTATATCTAAAAAGGACAGACGTGTGCCAACATTGAAGACAATACACCCACCGCACCGGTGCAATTAAAGTACCTCTGGGCTTTATAGTTATCTGTAAAAGTGGAGTTCTCACAGTTCGATGCTAGAAACTCGAGAGAGATCTATATTATTAGGTAGTATCATAAAGTAAATAGTTACATGACATGGCGTACAAAAAGGCCGCTATCGTGCAGCAGTGATTTTTCGAACAGAGGGCTGGCTATTCATTTTCTTAGTTGAGACATCTGTGCCTGGGGTAGAAAACCGGTGACCGCCCAGGGAGAGATTCTAACAGTATCAAGTAAATGCCATTACTCAAAGGTGCCCTTTAACTGCTACTGCTTACAACTAAAGGGCATTTAAGGATATTCATAAAAAGGAAAATTTACAATCTCTGGGGGTTTCTTCCCTTTCGTTTTAAGATAAAAAATAAAACTCCTATTTTGACCACCTTTACTGCTAGCCACTTAAGTAAGCTGGGTAGCTTCCCAAGTGAGGACCATAAACTCACTATTCCATGTATGCAATTCTAAGTTGCGGTTAAGACCATGCTAGTTTCACGTTTCTACTTTACATGTTATTAAATTTTCTTGGATATTTACATTAAGCAAACTCCTCTAGGATTTACGGAACAAAAAAAAGATGGAAGACTCTGCCAAGTTCGTACCACGGCTCCATCATAAAATAAATTTCTAGAATTTGCGCCGTGATGTTCAGGTGGTGGTTTCGTAACGTCACAAAAGTTTCTGTTCGTGTATGTAGGCGCTGATAAATATATCTGCAATGAATGAAATTTTCAATTGTACGATAGTAATTCGCTTTATTGTATACCCCTATGGAATTTCGCTTTGGCCAATTATTTATTAGGTCTACTTGTTTTTGCCAAATTTGGCATTTAAAATCGATATACTACCGTCCAACACAATGTTTGCGAAAGTTTTAGTCCGATTTAGTAATGTGGTTGCTGTGTCATCAATCTAATTTAATTTAACTGTAATATGAGAATGCTTTACGAATAAATTAGATCAATACTTAAAATAAGAACCACGTAATAGCGAAACCAATGCACTTTATACTGAAATACAAACATACATACTTACTTACGAATAAGACAATAGTGTAATACCTTGCCAGTGAGAAGCCCATCTTTATTCCTCCTGATCTACACGTCTGTCTTCGGGAGCTGTATTCTTAAAAGTTTGTGTGGAACACTTTTATGCATTCACATATCTCCATCTCACTTTTTTGTAAACCACGATCACTTCCCTAGCAAATTCTTCTCCTGGAGACTGATTCTTGAATTTCGTAGGAAATATCACACGGGAACGATCCTCTCTCTGATATCGTCCAATAACAGGCTTTGAAGCGATCACGAGTTATCCAAAACCTATGCGACCACGACCGAACCTCACTCGATTGCCGTGTATCGAAGGAACCTTCCTGCATTTTTATACACCTGCCTCGGGACCAGGTGAACGAGCGGTCTTGAAAAATGACAATCGGGTCAGCTTCGCGCGTAAACCATATAAGTTCGGTAGCTTCTGAGCCTTCTTATTGGTCGAAACGAAAGATCTGAACGTTCCCGTGCGACCTTTCCTACGAAATTCAAGAATCAGGCCCCTGGAAGTACAAGAATAAATGCCCAGGGATTTTCTGTTTTCTCTTTCTGTTTACTGGCCCATTTGAGTGTAATTTCTCCACTTTTAAACTTGGAGGTTTTATAACCTGAAACTGGTCTTCATTATATAACCTGGCTCTCCTTATGCTAATAAACGATCTGCATTTTTATATTGTGGTTGATCTTTACAGCCTCAGAGTAGAGCTGAGGGCCGAGAACGATAGTGTGCTGTAACGAGAACTGGTCACCATAGCCTAAGAGCAGGATTTGGGCAGGAAAAAAATTTTCGGCTGCGGTGCCCTTTATCTTCACAGTCTAAACTAAGACCCATAATGACACCCCACCCCATTTAGTAAAACTTATCTGTCTTGTAAGAAAATATCTCTTCCTGAATTTTTTAGAAAAATAATAGGAACCAATGACATTTTCGATAAAGTTGAAAAAAAAAGTGCTTAATTTTTTTCGTAAAAAAATCGCTTGCTGTAACGAAAGAGAGCCAATTAAAGGCGCGCTTCTCCACTTTTGGGGTGTCGTAAATATTGGCGCCCCCTTTAATTTTTCACTTTTACTTGTATTTTAAATTTTTGAAAAAAAGTGATTTCAAAGCGACCACTAGCAAAAATCCTCAAAATGAATGAGATGACAAAACAACACGTTTTGCACTAAAAAGAATGCTGTTTATTAATTCCTTTGGTCGTGTAGCTTAGCGAAAGCTGGTTTGGCCTTTTCCAAAAAGTAGTAACATAATGGAATGGAATTTGGATTTAAAGCAAAGATCTGAGCTGATCATTTGTTGAGCTCGCTTTGCACCTGTTAGTTCAAGAAGTCATTCTGACTTGACCTATTGCATGGGTTCCGGCTATAACCTATGTAACAGTCAAAGGGTGAGCAAGAGAGTATGCAGATCCATGGCAGTATAAGAAAATAAAGACAGGGACGTCAGATATTAGAGGGGTTTCATGAAGAAGTATTGATGTGATAATATTATGTCCGCTCTTTTGTTGTTTGTAAGGGAAACGAGTGGTTTTCATTTTAAAACATAATCTTAGTGGACGGCGGGTCATCAGAAACCCGACCATTTGTCACAACGTAGAGGGTGGTGACACAATTTATTGATGACCCTAACCGCATTATACCTTTGCACGCATAAGAGCCGCCCAGAAAACTGGACAAAAATTTAAGTTGGTTACGATGTAAATTATCTTTATAGTGCCTGGAAAAAGTGTCAAATGTCCGCGTGTCGCTTAATCTGCTTTCGCCACTGCTGCGAGCCCCTCTTTGTTGATTTATGTTGCTTATAATTTTAGACGAGCTAAAAATCGCGAGAAAGTTTAAATCATTAAAACTACCACCAGCGCCTAGCGTTCAAAAAAAAGAATGAAAACAACCTTAAATATTTTAGGTGAGTAAATAAAAATTTTAGTTTTATACGTTATTTGGCTGCTTTCTCACCTTGGCGAAGAAAATTACAACTAGTGAAGATTATCGCGTTTAAATTTTAATGATCTTCCAGTCAACTTAAAATTTTCAAGAACATTGCAGGAGAGAGTTGTTATATTTATTTGGTAAATAAAACATTATTAAATTATCAGGTCAACACATATTTTGGTGCCGGCGATTTTTTAACTGTTCCTTGGTAATTTTTGGTTGGAGAATCCCAAATAGCCATCTACTTTTTAGAATAGGACTTATTTGCTTTTTTTTAATCTGTATATATATTTTACGTTAAAACTATGACTATTGCCAGTAACAAAAAAAAACACATATAATTAAATATTTTTAATAAAAAGTAGCTTAACATATATTCATACTAATATTAGTCACTATCACCTACAAATTTTCTTTTATAGGACTTTCTAGCATGGAGTTTATTGGAGTAGTCTCGCTGAAGGCTCCAAAAGTAGTCGGCCATCATGTGGCTATCCCATCGTCCTTGATATCGATCCTCCATAGTTTTAATATCCTGATGGAATCTTTCTTGCTGTTCTTTACTACAGTCCACTAATTCTATGTAATTGTCTGCTTTGTGATTTCCAAGAAAATTTTTAACTACTTGAACAAATGAACCCCAAGCGTTAGATTCAATTTCATTCATTGATGTGGTGAACTGTGGGTCTTTAATAAGTTGCCTTATTTGAGGACCATCAAGTATGCCAGCTTTTAGTTTTTCCGTGCTAATCCCAGGAAACTTACGTGACAAGTACCCAAAACAATTTCCATCTCGATCTAACGCTTTCACAAACTGCTTCATAAGCCCAAACTTGATATGCAGGTGGTAGTAAGATTTTTTCTCTCGTAACCAAAGGTTTATTCACTACGTTTTGTTTTCCTTGAACCATAGTATCTCTTAAAGGCCAATTTCTCTTAACCCAGTGCTGATCTTTAGCTCTGCTGTCCCAAAGATATAAAAAACTTGTGCTATTTTTTTATACTCCTCTTTCATGTTAGTAAAATGTCCAATAGGAATTGAGGCATATTTGTCACCGTTATGTAAAAGAACACATTTTAAACTACGTTTTGAACTGTCAATGGAAGGGCGCCAATCGTCTGAAGTATATTCTGGCAAACCCATTTTTTGTAAGAGTCCTTTTATATCTTTAAAGAATACCAGCTTATTTTCCTGAGTGAAAAAAGGCAGCAGATCCTTTTCTCTCTTACGATAAAATGTAACATTAGTGCCTGGATAAAGAAGGTTCTTTTCTTTTAATCTGGATGCAAGTAATTCAGCACACTCCTTTGAGAGGTATAAGTCTGTCACGAGATCGTTCAGTTCTTGCTGATTAAAACACTGAGGAGTTGCTAAATCTGCTTCAAATTCACTGTCGTTTTCTGATTGCATTCTTTGAACTTCATCAGACGTTGATGTTTCTGTATCATCTTCCGGGATTTCAGGAAGACTGCTGAAGGTTGTAATGGGTATTTCCTTAGAGTGCGGTACAGGTCCTATTTATGCCTTTAATATGAACGAGACAAAAATAGCAGTGATCATAATAGTTACGTGGTTTCCTCCAAACCATTGGTACTCCAAATTTCAGGCACTGTTTCCATTTGTCCATTGTCGCAAATGTTCAACACATGTTTTACAAACCACATGTAGAGGCCAAGATTTATCTTGATTTCCCAAATGAACGCAAAAACAGGCAAGATAAGGCCTTTTCACAAATTCAGAAATAGTTTTTCTAGTTTCTTTCAGAGTGTATTCGCCACAAACATAACAAAAAAGATCTGGATGGTTTACACAGGTACGCCTGCTTGTGGATGCCACTGTTTTAGTTTTAACACTATAAAACGACGAAAATATACAAAAAATTATGACACAACTTTATTTGCAAAAACTACACGATATACTATGTCGAGAAGGATAAAGGTAGACAAAAGGTACTATGGTTCCAAAACCAATTGGTTGGGGTTGAGCAGGTGTGGGGAGATCGGATCATGGGGAATTCCAAATAAAAAATAGCTAATAAAATAATAGGATTAAGTAAAGCGGGTTAACCAGGTCTAGGAATATTGGTTTACAGACTACTTCAGGTTTATTTGGCTAATTAGATCCTAGTTTTGAATACCAAATTTCTATTTTGAATTTTAAAGAGATATTGATTTATTTATTTTTGCCTTTTATTAGAACTAAATTCAATTAGTCTCCATCTCAAAAACTAGAGCTGATAGAAAAAAATCTGCTGCCTGTTTTAGAATCAGCACATTAAGAATATCTAAAATCAGTTCTGAGATCTCAGGCACTAAAAACTTTTTTTTATTATCATTTTTCTGTATAGACAATATATCTATCGCCTCCTTAATTCATCGTTAATATTTTATGAGATATAGCGACTTGAATGCATACCAGTAATAAACCAAAACACTTCCGTAAGCATATTCTGGGATATTTAAAAGGAATTTACAGAAATCGCATAACATTTCGAAGTTATGAGGTTCGCTGCCTGTATTAATGATACTTTATATACCAGCATATTTTTCCGCACTGCTGCGTACTATAAGTGACACACAGAGGGGGCGGCACAAATTGTGGGATCTCCTAGGACAAAGTTATCATTTAAAAAAAAAGTAAGTACGCTTGTTGTATAAGAGATTTAGAATAAATGTTTAAATATATTACAGTCAAATATACTTAAGCTATTGTTTGTTCTTTTGAATAACATGGGCAACAAAAGCATTCCGTAAAGAGACGCTGTTCTACAAGAAGTAAATTTTTGTACTGGGAGTATTAAGGTGAACTCCAAACAGTTCGAAGTTGCTCGTGATATTAACGGCATCGATTAACCTTGCGACTATTTTTTGTATAGAATCATTGAGCTGGACAGTAAGATCTTTAAACATTTTTCGGAGGGTGGCTGTGCTCTTTTTTCTGTACATTAACATACCGCGCTCGCCAGTCTTGATTAAATAACTGCTTCTTTTTTGAAATTAACTCTGTGTTTCAAACTTCCATTGTCTATATTTTATTTGTACATGACGCTTAAATAAGAAATTGTACTGATAGAAACGTCGTGTACAAATAAAATAGATTAATTTCGCACCAATTGCAATGTACGCGTTTATCGTAAAATAAACAAACATTTTTGCAAATGTGAGTCCTTTCATTAGGTTGGGCATTTTGTTATTGTATTTCCCTGGCTTTATTGCATCCTCCTATAACAAAAGGCTTTTTATCTTCCTTGTTCCTTCAGATCTTGAAGTCATAACACTAAGTGTTGTGTCCCTCTTTTCAATTCCCCTTTCCGGCGGCCTTTCAAGTGTTGAGACTTATTGCTTTTGCTGGTTTCGAAAATTTTTCCCATGACATCGTCGCGACCCTTTCTTGTCGTAAACCTATCGAGGCTGATTACGTACAACAAATATTTATCTTTTTTTTTCAAAGGAAAATTGCGTCCTTCTTTACACACACCAATACCTTGTGATTTTGAAATTCTATAAATCTTTTTATTTTTTCACGGACCCTAGCAAATTTTGTACTGGAAATAAGCGTGGTTTTTAGTTCATCAATTCTCGATATTAAAAAAAAATGTTTCGGAAAGAAGGTCACAGACGCAGCTGCCTATCTGGACCTTACTCAGGTCCGTGTTAACGTTTAAACTATTAACGGGTATTCATGTATAAACAATACATACACTGTTTTAAGAGGTATTTTTTTTATAGCGACGGGAAATCTTCATCGGCCTCTGGTTGTCTGCTGAATGTGCCCGATTCATCCTCTCTTGAGGGGCCTACGGACTAAACCTATCCGGTGCAGATTTGGTCAAATAGCGGAACTATTCTCAGGAATATAACGTCGCTATTTCTTCGTTCACCATTTTGGTCTCTTAGGTGCGCTTGTCTTCGTGTTTGATTTTTATAATCTTTTTTTATTAAATCATGTCCCTTGTTCCATTTATCTAACTGTTGTGTCATTTCCCTGAAGAGGTTCTCTATGGTCATATTCTTTATGTGTATGTTTTGTTGTTTCGCGGTAATTGTTAAATCTTGGACAGTAAATTAACGTATGTTTTGCGTCATCTATTCTTTGATAGTACCGACATATCTCGTCCGTTTTCCCTATTCGCCTTATGTATATCCCGTTATAGCTTGTTATATAGTAATCCATTTGTCGGGAATAATTCTGTTCGTCCATTGTCCTTTTTCGGTGTTACGGTCCCATCTTGCCAGGATTCCAGTGTTTTATCTGTTTCTTTGTTTTCTTCATGTACAATTTCCTCAACAATTAGGTCTATGGGCGGGCTTTCTGTTGTAACCTGAGAGCTTCCGTTGATATCGTTCGGTAGCCGTAGGCTACTCTTAGTAAGGCTTTCCATTGCATTCTTATCAGCATTTTTCTGTACTTCTTTGTGCGCAGTACTGGACTCCATATCACTGCACCGTTTCGAGAGGTCTAATGCACTTTGTACAAAAACGTATTAAGAAAGGCAATTTAAGGATGCGTATAATCTTTAAGTCAATGCTGTCAGCACCAAAACATCTAAATAACTCCTACAATTCGACCTTATTTGACCGGAGATCCAAATTAAACAAAAGGTGCACAAAACACAAAAAAGCAAATGAAAAATTATAAAGATAAGGGCTGGATTCTTTTTTTAGTTAAAAAAAGTTGGCAGGACAGGGATGCATAATAAACAGCTGATCTGAAACCGTTTTAAAGGTATAAACGGTGGTCGAAATCAAAGATGTTGGAGAATTTATAATGGGCTTCAACATGCGCGAAATGTCCAATCGCGATGTCAACCATTTTGATACTGGGCACGGAAAACAGATTGGTTGGTTCACCCGTCATGAAGTAACATATTTACATATTAATTTAAAAAATTATTTAAAAAGATTAAAAATAATTTTTTTTCTTAATTCTGCCCAGTTTTTTAAATCAGAACATCAATCAACGGAGAATTATTCAAACTGATGGTAAAAATAATATGCGAGAACAAGATTTGTTAAACACTATGGCGCCACCTATACCAAAAGACATAAATTAAGAGCCTGCCCATGCCATGCTTTTCCTAAAAAGCTAATTTAAATAACTTTGAATGAATTTTTTAACATGAAATTAAATGTGAACAAGCATTTTTAACATTGTTGGGCAAAAAGAAAAAATTTATCAAGTTGAAAATTAAGCAAACCCAAAAAATAAACATGTAATAAGCTAAAAAGTAAGTTTGGGTTAGTTGAAAAAAAAGAGTTTTGACAATATTATTATTATTTTGATAATAATGTTATTATCTAAGTTAACAAAAATAGAGAAATTTTTTAAAGTTTTTTCCTCCGAAAAGCATTAAGAAGGTTTTTTGCAAAAAAACTACTTGGTGCTTTTTAATTAATTATTCATAGTTGTTATGTGTGTGCAAGTTTTTTACCCACACTAAACTTACTACTTTATCGATTCTTTAAGTTTCTTAATAGGTGAAGTCGCGAGTCGTGACTCGTTTGACGTTCAACAGATTTTTTTTTATTAGCTAGGACATATGTAAGGCAATTTCTAATTTTAAAAAAACTAAAACTTTTTTTTAGCAATCTTTTTAGCTTCATTTCCTTAAAGCCCCCCATATTTTTCTTTCACAAAACAAAAACGCCACTTATAGTCGTTACTGTGATTTTATTTTTCTCTTTTATAGTCTTATGTTACGATTTCCAATGCTATTATGGCCCTTTGTTCTTTATGACATCGTATATAGACTTGTGCTCTAAAATTCGATTTTAAATTTTATTTTTCAACGTTCATTGCCTGTTACCAAAACTATATAATAATTTTTTTGGTCCCAGTTTGCATTCCATGACTTTTTTTTACAGATTTAATTAATAAGACGCGGATAGAGATAACGAATTTCTAATCAGATTTTGAAAATTTAATATGGCGGATTCAAGATGGACGATTTTTGGGCATCTTTTGCTTACCAATTTTGACTAACTAGTACACATCCGATTGCCTTCAAATTTGCCATGCCCTGGAAGGGAGAAAACACCTAAGTTTTTCCGATTTCAACCAAAATTGGTTTACGGGGGCTTCTGAGGATAAGGAATACGAATTTTTGATCAGATTTTAAAAATTTCAATATGCCGTATTCAAAAAGAACGATTAAGGGTACAAATCTAAAAATTAAGGGTGTGTGTTCAAATTTGGTATGCGTTTATGGTATACAATAATATGGTATTATTAGGTACACACCTCTCTCTAACGAAGGAAGTGGAGGGGGGAAAAGATCTAGTTTGTTCGATTTAAATCAAAATTGCCACACAGGGGTTTTTCGGGAAGGGCGTATGAATTTTTGAGCAGATTTGAAAGTTTCAATATGGCGGATTAAAAATGGACGATTTACGGTAAAAATCAAAAAATTAAAAAAATATATTTTTGTTAAAAAAAACTTTTAAAGGACAAGCTTTTATTAAATGCACTCAAAAGTAGAAAATAATTTTTCATATTCCTTATACCATAATAAAAGCAATGGGCGCAAATTAAAAGTTTTAATTTTACGGTGACAAAGAGAGAACTACAAAAGAAGAACTAAATTCTTGTTCTATTCGAATGATAAACATAATGCTTTCATCTAAAGAAGCTGAGAACGGGTATTATTTTCTACTTTTTGAATGCATTTAATAAAAGCTTGTTCTTTAAAAATTTTTTTTTAATAAAACATTATTTTATAATTTTTTAAAAAGTCTAAAATTTGAAAAAATCTTGGGATGTGCCATAAGACTTCTACACTAAGTATAATTTTAGTTGGGTTGGGGAACAAATTAGTAAAAAATCTGATTCTTTTGTATCATAATATATCACAGTTAACGTCTTTTTAAAAAATTTTAGAAAATTAAGCACAAATAAAAAGTTTTTATGTAATTTCTAAGATTTTAAATAGTGGCAGATGCAAAACAGAGGAAGGGCACTTTTTGTTGTTAGATTCCTAATTATTTTCTTCACTGTAAGTATCGCTGAATGGACTACTATAAACGTTGGGAAATAGAGCGATCAATTTTAAGTGTCTCATCCAATGGTAAAAGGAAATTTTGGCATTTCAACTTGAGGTCAGGTCAATTTTAAACGGTTTGCAGCGTTTCCATAGATAGTATAGGGTAGGTAGAAAACGTTTTCACTAACAATATTTATCAAAAAAACGATTAAAGTGGAGAACGGAAATGCCCGATGGTATTTTGACCCGTCTCCACACTGAAAATGTATGAAAAGTACAAAACATATTTTGTAAAAATTACCTAACTTATTTCGTAAGTTTACAATTTTCGTGTAAAACCCTTCGTTTCTTATTCTTACAAAGTAAACTTGTATATTTACACATCTAGTTAGGTTTTACTACAAGAATTTTTTGTTAAATAATAGCTTTACAATTTTACATTGTAATTTTACGATTTGTAGCAAAATTTACAATGTAAAATGTAATACTACAATGTAATATGGTAAAAGTCCAGTGTTTATTTGGTAAAACGGCTGTAACACCCCGGAACACACCCGAGGCGGTTATTTTGCAGTCGTTTGTTCACACTGGCACAGTGGTTCGTTTGAAGAGCACTTCCCAAGTAAAAAATAGCAAATGTGTGATGTGTATGTGTGGTGAAAAGTATTTATTTGTGTTCTTTAAGAGATAAATTTTTAGTTTTTAAATCAATGTACGTTTTTATACAACTTTTACTTTGGTGAAGATGTAGACAAAATTAAAAACACTGCTAGGTATTAGCGACAGAATTTCAAAGCAGTGAGTCAAAACAAAATAGTAAATACCAGCTAGTAGTGAGAGAAAAAAATACCAAAATTTTGGCACTTTTTATCTTGTAATATGAATCTCGTTAAGGAAAATCGCACAAAAAAGTGAGGTTAGAAATTACTGTAATCTAACAATTGTGCCAAAGCTTAAATAATAAAATAAGTTTTTGTAAATACTGCATGGTATAGATGCACTCTCATTATCCCTGGATAACGTAACATATTTTATCCTTGACATATGATAAGCAAAATTTTTTTTTTATCGAAACAGGGTGACTATATTTTACGAACCAAAAAGTTCATTCGATATAACCTGTGCATAAGGGTGCTATAAGGGTAAAAAACTTTCCATTTAACACCATCACTGAACAGTATAGAAGCGAGGAAGCACCGGATTCCAGTAGTGCCTTTGAACCTTAACATAACCCCTTTTGTCGGTTTTTCGAAATGTCAAGAATAAATTATATATACTTTATACTCTTTTTAGTATTTTGTTTGTTAATATTTTACTAATAAAAATGATGAAATTAACAAATTTATTTTAATTTTTTTTTGTATTTTTAATTTTACATATAAAATTTTAAAATTACAATAAAAATTGTAAAATTGCAAAAAAGTTTATAAAATTACAGTGTAGTTTTACGAAAAATTTTAAAAATGTATTGTAATTTTACAAAACGGTTTGTAACTTTACAATGAAAACTTTATTTCTACAATATAGAAGTCTTAAAATTACCACATTACATCTTACAAGTCGGGGTTTCGATCCTATAATTACAGTACATACTCTGTAAAAAAATACACTATATATTATGTAAAGCATAGTTTACATATTTTTTTATTTTTCCGATACTTATTGTTGGTCACAAAATTACGAACGATAAGTTCTGTAATTTTACAAATACTTTTTAACAATGCATCCGCCATCGACTTGGTCGAGATAGTAATTTATGTTTTAATTTTTTTTGCCGAGATGCTCCTGGTTTTTGTGCCTAGTTTTTGGCTTTCTTATTACATCAGTGAACCTATACATCTCTGATTAAAAAATATTTATTTTGGCGCTGAGGAAAAGTGCGTTTTACCTACTCTCTTTTCTCTCTGTTATTCACCGACGGTAGATGAAAAATACAATGATTAATGTTGTGTGACAGAGAAGTAAGATCGATGACTCCAGAAGGCCTGTCTCGGTCAAAATGTGGAGTTAGGCATCGTCGTGCAGGGAAGGAAGATACATGTGTCGATTTCGACAAAACAGCATGGCATTTTTACCTTATACCCGGAGAACTAGTTAAAATAATACGAATGTTTCTTCTACAAGTTTTGTAACTTTTAGGGCGATATTTACTAAGAAGTTTTTGAAGGCTGACATATATACCTCCCATACTCCCCTGGCTGACGCACATACGGTAAAAGGCCAATATAACGGAGACAAAATTATTTCGGTCCGTCTTTTGAGAATATGTCATTGAAACATAATGTTTAAGGTTCAAAAATTGAATGAAACAATGATAGATAAAAAATTGTACAGTCGTCTGTAAAAGTAATGTCGTATACTACACTACGAAACGGACCCTTGTTAAGTAAAGGCCTATACAAAACGTGATTAGAAACATTTTTTTTTAATCTTTTCACTTCCGCCGCAAGCTCAGATTAAAAAATTAGCTCAATGACATTATCTTTGCGGGACACTGATTAACGGGAATAAAATTTTAACAATTTTGAGGTATACTTGGTTATAAATACATAAATTAAAAATAACTTTTAAATCAAAATTTCCAAATTTAAAATGATTATTATTTAATAGTGTCTATAAAAAAAATGGAAAACACGAATCAATAAAATTTAAAAAAAAACTTCAGACTTGTAAAGCGAATTTAAAAGGCTTTTAAACTAGGTGCTTCAGGACTAATGTTCTCTATTTAAATGGGTCAATTGTACCCCACAAGGGGGATGTACTCCAGGGGCGGGCATAATTTTGTCCCCCTAATAGTGGTCTTCTGCCGTACGTGCAACGCAGGGAGCGAGTTCTTGTTGGGGGATTTTCATAAAATACCAATTATTAAGATTGAAAAATTTGTTAGATGGTTCTTGAGAGTCACGTCAAATTTTATTTCCAAATAACACGTCAAATTTGCGTGACCTGTGTCTCTGGTCTCCTGAAGCACAAATTTCTACGTAAGTTCAAAGTCTTTTACGTTACGTCAAATGATAGTCCCAAATAACACGTCAAATGATAGTCCCAAATAACACATCAAATGCACGTGACGTGACGTCACTGTTTGCCTGTGGTGTTTTTTTCTAAAATTCTCTTTAAACAAATGATTTTTGGTTATGTGTATATTTATGTTTTTTAAGTTCTTGACGCCACTTAAGTCGAAGCTGTCTTAATTTGTGTACTACGGATTGCTTCTTCTCTATAATTTAGTATCTCGAGAACTACGAATACACCATTTCAAAATATAAGCAAAGTGTTATCAAAAACCAGTTGCCCTACCGAAAATATTTATATTATTTATTAAAACTAACGATATTCATCTGATTCCGAACGTCCAATAAGCTTAACGTGTTCATGCAACACTGCTATACTAAAATCGATTTAAACAAAAGATATAATATATGGATAACGGAAAATCATTATTGTAACAAAGGCCTTTACACTGTACTTCAGGTAATTCTCCATCATATAATCTATTCTTCAAAATTAATTAGCCCTAGTTTCATTACAAAATGGCAAGGGATCGACTATTAATTTATTAGACAGAACGTTAATATCCGAACACTAAAAATAGATGAAAAGGAGTGACTGGCACAGCTTAAGTTGCGTTTTCTTCACCAACGTTGCGTTGACGTTCCTTTTTTTGTTTGGTAGAATTGAGATGTGTTCACACGCGACTAAAAAATATATTTTTAAACAATTTTTAAGTTTATTCTTTATGTACATCAGCCTATATTATTATGGGTACCGACAATTTTGCGCCCTAATAAATTTACAGAAAAGTTTTGTGGCGTAGAGGGCAAAGAGTGAGAGAATAAATCGGAAAAAGTTTTTCCTCGACCAAGATTTGAACCAGGGACCTCTAGAATAACAGTCTAATGCTCTACCAACTGAGCCGATTCCGATCTGTTAGTAGTGGGGAGATATTTGAAGCCTATTGCGGCTTTAAAAACCTAGCGATGTTATAAAGACAAGGAGGAACACATTCACGATTATTAGTTGTACGAAATTTCTCTTTATCTATCAACCAACGATACACGACATATAGAGTTTTGAAATTAACTCGGACTTCCATTGTCAATATTTTATTTATACACGACGTTTCTATCAGTAAAATTTCTGATCGTCTTCAGGTGCAAACTACAATCTATTCCTAGGTACTTATATACTATATGAAATCACTCAACCGTAAAGTTTAAGAAGTTGGTTCCGCCCAAGGAGGGGCTTCCAAATATTTGGAATTTCAATACTTGGTTTACTGAAAATACCCTGATTCTGCCCAATAAAGGCAGCTTCAAGGAATTTTCGTTTCTTCCAGTGTAACTCCTTGTGCAAAACCTTTGCTTCTGTCCACTTCATTCGGTGTTGTTTTGACCATGCGTGTTCGGCGATTCCTGATTTCGTTGTTTCGCCTCTTTGGGTATTAATCTTATGTTCCTCAACGCTAACAGATAGTGGTCTTTTTGTTTCATACTCACAAGGAACTTGGTAAATGCATTCCTTATTGTGTTTGTTCTCCGGTTTTGTTTTACTAAGAAGGCTTCGAATTGTATTATTAGATTTAAAAGCCGTTTTTTTTATTAAAGTTGTTCGATGCTCTTCGAATCTTCTCTGATACTCTTTTAATGTATAGAATTGTAAGGAATGCATTTTTTGGTTTTGGTCTTATAATCTCTCACTTGTTTGCTGAAATTTGGAAATAGTATCTGTTATAAGTTTAAGGCTGTAACCATTCTGCTGCAGATCCTTCTTAATGTTTCTTATTTCGATTTCCAAGTCATGAGAATTGTTACAAATTTAAACGGCTCTGTTATACAAAGTTCTTATTATGCCTAGTTTGGTTGTAGCGGAATGATTTGAACCTTGATTTAAATATTTTCCTTTGTGAGTGGGTAAAATAAAACCGGAGAACAAACAGAATAGGGAATGCATTTATCAAGTTCTTTGTAAGTGTGGTGAATCGTACGGAGGTGAAACAAAAAGACCACTATCTGTTCGGCTTAAGGAGCATCAGACAAATACCCAAAAAGGTGAAACAACAAAATCAGGAATCGCCGAACATGCATGGTCAAAACAACACCGAATGAAGTGGACAGAAGCAAAGGTTTTGCTTAAGGAGTCACACTGGAAGAAACGAAAATGCCTTGAAGCTGCCTTTATTGGGTAGGATCAGGGTATTTTTAGTGTTGAAATTCTAAATATGTGGAAGCCCCGTCTTGGGCAGAGCCAACTTCTTAAACTTCACGGTTGAGTGATTTCCCATAGAATATAAGTATGTAGCCTTAGGAATAGATTGTAGTTTGCACCTGAAAACGATCAGAGATTGTACTGATCGAAACGTCGTGTAAAAATAAAATATAGACAATGGAAGTCCGAAACACAGAGTTAATTTCAAATACATAATTTTTTTAAACTTTTAAACATATAGCGTTTTATTGGTGGTGTCAGATGGCGAATTACCAATTAATAATTTCAGCCAAACATATTTACAAAGTGAAGGGAAAATTTAGCGCCCTAATAACACACAAAAAAAAATTGTGGCGTAAAAGGCAAAGGGTGAGGGAAATCCTGGTCGAGAAAAAACCTTTTTCCGATTTATTCCCTCACCCTTTGCCCTCTACGCCACAAATCTTTTACCCATATATACGTATTTTTAAACCTTTTCACCATATTTGCAACGTTTTTTCTAGAATATCCAGCAAAGCAGGTTTGTACTTTTGGATAACTTCAAGTCACCCTGTATTTTGTTTAAAATACGGTATAGATATAGATTAATAGATAAAAATAAGTTGTTTTAAATTCGATGAACACTTGACAGGGAAGACAATAAAACTGTCTCCCTGGGCTAGAAGGGTCGATAAAGTCACTTTATAGCTCACGTCCAGTTTAATGTATCACGTACTTATGGGGTTACGCCAGCGTTGACGCGGACAAATACGGATGCCTTTGATATGTACGCCAAAAAATTAGTTGAAAATTAATACAAACCAAAGAAATTAAAGTAAACTAGAATGCGCGCGTTATTAAAGGCAATTTTTTCAAATCAGTAACCAAATTTAAGGAAATAGCAACGGACTTTTTAAGGCGGGTTAATACAGATGAGTTACTTGATTGATTAATTGATTTACTGTATGCATCAAGGTAAGGTTTAGGGATTACCTGAAACTGCAGCTGATTGCCTATTGTATGTCTTGCTGTATTCTATCACCTAAAAGAGGTTCGATGCCTTCGCTAGATTTAGTACCTTCTTTACAAGTTAGTGTCCTCTGAGAGCCTCTATCCTGAGAAGATACCTCTTCTAGAAGCTAAATTAACGTATGTTCGCCGTCATCTATTCTTTGAGAGTACCGACATATGTCGTCCGTTTACCCTATTCGCTTTGTGTATGTCCTAAAAGTTCCATGTCCCGTTAGAGCTCGTATCATATAGTAATTCATTTTTTGTGTTTGCAGTCCATCCATGTTTTAAGGTCGGAAATAATTATTTTCGTCCATTGTCCTTTTTCGGTAATTCGGTCCCATCTTGCTTGCCAGGACTCCAGTGTTTTCTCTTTTGTAGCTTCTTTGTTTTATTCACTGTGTCCATTTTTATATTCATATACAATTTCTTCGACAATTAGGTCTACGGGCGGGATTCCTGTTATGACCTGAATAGCTTTTGTTGATATCATTCGGTAGCCGCAGGCTACTCTTAGTAAGGCTTTCCGTTGTATTCTTATCAGCATGTTTTTGTACTTCTTTGTGCGCGGTACTGAACTCCATATTACTGCACCATATGTCACGATTAAATGAATTACACTGTGTAGTAACTTCCTCCCCGATTTTGTTGGGCATAAGTCTTTGTAGTTCAGCGAGTCTTTTAGTTGCCTTTTTAGTGGTTTTTTCTATATGCTTTCCGAATTTCTGGTTTTCACCGATGTGGATTTATTAGGACTAAATTTAGTCGAAACTCAATGTTTTTCCGGTCTCTTTTTTCTACTTCCACTCTTTCCACACGATTTTTTCTGGTGCTAATTCTAGGTGGTTGTTTGTCATCCATTCGTTAATAAGTCTTGTTGCCTCTTTGCTCTTTGCATAAGATATATCGCTGTGTCAGCCCTGACTATTACCATTAGATTATCTGCGTATCCTACTATGCCCACGCCCCTGTTGTCCTGGTGTCTGGTTCCAATGGTCTTTGTGTTTGTTTCTGGTTCACGGTTCTAGTAGGCCACGTACTGAGGTTTTTGCTATACCGAACACAGGTTCAGGTCCTATGAACTGTTTTTCAGATTCTTTCCTAGCTTGGATATTTGCATTTTCGGTGCCAGCCACTTCCGTGTGCTCTGGCACCCACGCAAGTAGTACCTTGTTGTGGTGGGCTAGGGTTATTAGGAGCTGTAGGCAGTTCCACACTAGTTTAGAATTTATTTGTTGATATGCTAAGGCTTTTATTGCTGCTTGGGTGTCCGAGAAGATCGTGATATTCTTGTTGTAATATCTCCTTCTCAGGTTCTGCTGCAAGCACATTTCGATTGCATGTATTTGGGCTTAAAATACGTACCGTGGTGTGATACCCTAGTGAAGCAAACCAGTTGAATCGAGGGACTAAGCTATATACTCCTGCACCTGTCCCACTGTCCATTTTACAATTACCAACTTCCCATTCTGGAATAGTGAGTCTTCCGCAGTATTTTCCCAGTTGAGCTGGGTTTGAAACGACTTGTTGAGTTTATTTTTCTGGATCGTGTTATCACTTCCCATTATATTAAATAAATTTCCTCAGGAATTTTTAAACTGAACTTATTTGGTGCCATACCTACTTTATTAGCATTTATTGTATTTTTGAAACGTGCTGCAATATTTTATAATAATAGGAATTGAAGCCTGGCTAGGCATGGAATCTTGGCAAGCCTGTTGAAATGCAGACGCTTAGTCTCTTAAATTGCCGGAATTTGAGCACACATGTGTGATTTTTATGCGGTTTCTAGTTTGTTTTAATTCTGTTGATATCAAAGAAGTTTAAGCTTGCCCAAAGATTAACCCGTTTGACATAGAAACCTTATCAACTCACATAAATTCCAATTACGTTCCGTACGTCAACAATTAAATTATTTTTCCTTTCCTTTAAGTGCGCTTGCTTAAATAGTAGTTTTTGTGGTTACAAAAAAAATTCATAAAAGGCTCTAACAGCAAGTGTTTGAAAAGTGTCCTCAATTTTGGATTTCTTTATTAAATTTTGGTACGTAAGTGGCAATTACCCAAATCATTAAAGAGATTAGCAACTCCTTTGGGTGAGGTTTAGCACTGCAGAGTCTATCTGGGGTATAATAAATACATGCTGAAACTGACGTGAAGTTTTCGGACACTGGCACAGCACATAAATTATAACTGAATTCTTCTTTCACCGTACCGAACAAATCTAAAGACAGTGAGATACACATACACACACATAATTTTGGGAGTTATGTCAAAATTATGGAACCAGCAACATGGTAATGACTTATGTGTATAAAAACTTTTTATATTTTTATTTTCGAAATCAATAAAGTTTAATGGGAAGGGAGAATACAAAGAGAGAGGGCGAAGAAAAATCTTGTTAACTTTTTTATCATGTTCTTTTTTCGTTTTTCCACCGCGCGTTTTTTCGGTCTGATGCAAAAGAACAGGAGGTTGGGTAGATGCACCCTAAAAATTAAATCAATAAGACCAATTTAGCAAGCAATAAAAAACGCGAAATATTCTCTTTATGCAGTCATGTACTTTTCTTCGTCTTTATCAATACCTAATTAGCTGCAAGTTTTATTTTTTTTCAAGAATGAATTGTACGAAGTTCTGGAAGAGTTAAGTAACAAAATATATCATGACAACTTCTACAAATTCTACAATTGAAGTATTTTTAGAAGTCTCGTTACTCAAAATTTTTTTTTTGATGATGGATGAAAATGCCGGAGTGAGTGTGATGCTGGTGGGTGGGCTCGAATGGTGTTCTTCTCCTTTATTATATCTCTGGTGTAAGTCAGCTAAAGAGCGGGCGAAAAATCTAAAGCAGTAACTTTGGCCGGATTAAATCAGATTTAATTTGACGCCTAATTAACTTTCCGATACAAAAAGTTCATTTTAACCGTGTAGCAAGTAATATCGCTAATGCTGTTATAGTCTCCGATATCCTCGCAGTTCCTAACAGGAAACAAAATCTAAAGAAATAATAATTTATATATAACAAGTGAAATTTAAATCCCGGACGACATTCAACCTAAATCTCTACATTTACCTCCAATAAGTTTTTATCCGGGAGGTTTCTTATTTTGCTAGCAAAATAGGTGCATCAATAAAATTGCTTGATAATTAATTTATAAAGTATAATTAAATGTGACATACTTCTCCTATAGCTTAATCGTAACAAATTAAAGTACTTTCTTTTTGGTGAGTAGTTGTGATCATCAATAGCAAAATTAAACTTAAAGCTTCGTACAGACCTAAACATTTACGAGAACAACGAACAGAAAAAAAACAGAACACCAAACAGAACGGCGAACGGTCATTTTAATTTTGATGATCCCAACAACGAACGGAACGTTTTGTGTTGTTCCCATAGATGTTCTCGGTAGTTGAAATTTGTCAGTTCAAGATAATCGACCCTCTTTTATTGGTTAAAGATGAATAAATGTGCAGCAGCAGCAGCGTACATATATATTCATTATTCGTGTGCCAAAAAAAAAAACGCAAAAAACAAGAAAATGGTGGCAAACACATTTTTATGCACAAAGGAGTGCAGAAAATTTTAATTTAGTAATCCCTTAAAAACTTACCTTACTAAGACCTAGAATCCAATATGGATCCATCGTCTGGTGGCCGGCAGTGGAGAGGACCACCATATCCCAAAAGCTCAGAAGCCTGCAAGGGCTAATGTGCAGGGGAATAACCGGCGCCATGAGGACGACACCAATCCAAGCACTCGAGACCATTCTGGGACTGCCTACGCTACCGACTTGGATCAAGAAGGAAGCGATGGCGACCCATTTGCGTCTGAGAGACTGGTCAGTGAAGAGGAAGAGGGGAAGCCATTGGACACCTAAGGGTCGCCCAAATGGCCACCAGGGAGATGCCACTTGCGTCTTTTGAGATCAAGGCAACCCGAATTCCCTGGAGATTCAATAAGAGGTATAAAGTCGAAATTCTCGATAGAGAATTCTGGCAGAGGGAGAACCTCCACCAACAGTTCGAGAGGAACGCTGTGATATGCTACACCGAGGAGGAGAGGCAGACAATAGGGGCGGGGGTCTACGTGCAAGACCGAGAAGAAGTTCGGATGAGCTACCCACTCGGAGAGCAAGCTACGGTCTTCCAAGCCGAGATATACGCCATTATAATGGCGGCAACACTAGAAGAGGTTCGCAATGGTCCGGAGGAGCATGTGTACATATGCTCCGACAGCCAAGCGGCCCTAAAGGCACTCAGTACGCCAAAAATTGTCAATACTCTGGTGGAAGAGTGCGTAGAAGCACTGGAAGCCTTGAGTCAAGACAAAAGAGTTACAAAAGAGTGGGTACCGGGACACACGGGAGTGTCGGGTAACGAAAAGGCGGACGAACTCGCTCGGATCGGGGCCAGCACTCAATACGTGGGGCCGGAACCACTCTTAGGTATAATAAGGAGACAGATGCAAAGTCGACTCAGTGGACTAACGATGCACTGCCGGACTCCTGGGAGAACGAATTAGGATGCAGACAGTCCAAAGAATTCATCGACGGATCGGATGCGGCCAGACTCAAATGGCTCCTGGGAAGGCCACGAAAAGCTATTGGATTAGTGACAGGGATTCTGACCGGCCACAACCGACTCAGCAAGCATCTGACTCGCATCGGGGTCGGGAATGACTCCATCTGCCGTGCCTGCGGGAGGGCGGAGGAGACATCCCGGCACCTCGTTGTGGAGTGCGATGCATACCTAAGGATGAGACATCAGGTACTCGGACAACCGAATCTGGATGCAGAGGACCTGCGAGCTGCGAGCGAGGTGGGCCAAAGTACTGGACTTCGTGAAGAGAACAGGAAGGCCCGGAGAGCCCACTACCGTACAAGCGGTGCAGGTGGTGGATTAGGGGGCTGGGCTGGGGTAAGGTAAAAAGGGACCGATTGGGCCTACTTGCCAGGTCTTGGGCCGCCCCCTAGTTACTACTACTACTACTACTAAAAACTTACCTGACCCAGTTCCTTAACTTTTTTTAATTTTTGAGAGTTTTTTTTCTTACATTCTTCTACGTCAATATTTAAAATTTGTGATATTTTAGCTCAAGCGTCTTGCTTTTTAATTTTGTTGTAGTGGTGTGAATGTTTAGCTTTCCACAACAATTCTTTTTGTTCATACACGTTAATCAGCTTTATGCATTTTTCTTCTGTCCACTCCACAGTTCTGTTCGCTGTTTTGTTTTAACCCGTCCAAACCTGCGAGTATATTCGCGAGCATTTCCTTTGATGTCGGGGAAAAACCGACAACTGATGGGAACACCGCGAACCATTCGCCGAATGGTCAGGATTTGCGAGCATGTTTGCAAACGCGTTTGTAACCCCGTCCAAATTAGTGTTCCGATCGCGTTTCGGTTCGTTGCTCTGCTGGTTGTTCGCTGTAATGTTCAGGTCTGTAAGAAGCTTAAAAGATAAAAATCTTTTGGACTTTGTCGATCCTTTTAATATGCACAGCGTAACCTGGAGATTATATCGGCACAGCAGACTGTAATTTACTATAGACTAGTGCATAATAATAATAAAGAATGACGTTGGAGTTTTGAAATTCTTGACAATTCCGTTTTACAAATCCCAACATTAAATTCATTTTATCAATATGTAAAATATAAACACTTTGTGTTTTATTTTTGTATTTTTTATTACTCACTAATTTTTTCTGTTACTATCTTATTTAATTCTTTTTACTCAATTTTTACACTAATATATAGTAAAAGTTGATAAAAAGAATAAAAGTAATAAAAGTAGCTATTAAAGAAAAAATATAAAAACATACTTTTTGATATTTTTTTGATAAATGATGTAAAACACTTTGTGTTTAATTTTTTATCTTTTTTTATATTTTAATTTTTTTATTACTTACTTATTATTTTAGTACCATCTTATTTAATTTTTGTACTCAATTTTTACGGTAATAGAAAAAGAATACAAGTATTAAAATTAGCTATTAAAGAAAAAAAATATCAAAAAATATAAAAAGTAAAACACATAGTGTGATTTTTAAGAGGATTTAAGGCTGATTTTAAAAATAGAATAAAAAAATGGTCATTCCAAAAGAAAAATACAGACTTTTTATTATATCTTAAAAACTAAAAGCGACAAATAATATTCGGTTTGACAGTTGCATTCTGCTTTAAAAAATCTGCAAGGAAGTCATTTACACTAAAGATATTTTTAGAAATAAAAAAGCTATAGACCCCATCTAAAATGCAGACTTTTCAAAAAGCCCCTGTAGATTGAAAATGGTTTGACACATCAAGATGCGGTTTTCACTTTTAAACTTCGCTAATAAATTAGGCGCAAGTAGGGGTCAGTTTTTTCCGATCTTCTCTGGAAATACCCGAAACTCCCCAAAATCATCAAATTTTGGACACCCTGTATAAGAGACCGATTTTTTTTAACGAAAACAGCCTGGTCAAATTTGGGAAATGACCGTAAAATTTAACTTTTTAGTCCTTTGTTATTTTTCCTGGTCTCTTTTTTAAACCAGTTAGCCATGCTGTGTTTTCAACAATGCAGCCCACAGTCTGTAATTCGTATTTTTTTTTTTGTTGATAGAGACAATAAAAGATTTTTCCTCTATTGTTTCTGGACTCTAACCTAGGGAGACAAATAAATCTGAATTGTTTTTATTTTAAAATACAGTATAAGGTAATGGAAGGAAATATGGCTCATCTTAAAACCTGAATATTTTTTTATCAACACGACCCGACCACTACTCCAGAGCCCGGTTCGAGTTTAGGTGCAGTTAGTCCCAAAAGGGTAAACCGGATCCTTCTAAAATTTTGATAAGACTTGACGGAAGTCTACTGCATGTCTCAGAGAATACCTATGGTTTATCAAACCAGGAATTAATCAGACCTTATTTAATAAAAAAAAAATCATCGTAAGAACGGTTCACCATAGAAACTGCAATTTGTCAAACCAATTTTTTATCCGAACCTTATTTCATCAAACCCATCCAATAACACATTCGAAATTTAACTGACCCGTTTTTAATCGAACCACTGTTCATCAAACTCATTCAATATCAAACCCGGAATTCGTAAGACCCGTAATTTATCAGAAAATATTTGCTAAATTGATTGCGCATTCGCCAATAACACATGAATGCCAGACGGGTGAATGCAAGTGACCATAGAAAAAAAATTGGGGTCGGTCTGGCTGGCAGACCAGAATGTTATCTGCTGCACTGTGCTACGGAACTAATTATGATCTTGACGCCCGACATAGAAATAGTTCAGTGAAACACGAATAGATGGAGCACCACACATAATAACCAAAAAATTAATACTACAAAAGAATGTTTATTTTTAAATAAAAAATCAATATTACTTTACAAATGTAATGTAATATTGATTTTTCTTGGCATAGCAAAAACGACCACAATGTGCCCAAAAAACAAAAAAAAAGTTTAAAAGATAAATCAAAAGTTGGTGTTTTGATGAATTTTTGAAACTTTTTTGTCTTTGGGCGCACTAATTTTAAAAGAAAAATGTGTTTATGTACTTTTGACCCAAATGAAATGTTACGAAAAAAACATTTTGCCTTTTAATTTCATAGGTGAGGTCCTTTTACAAAACCCTTTATTTTATAGTTTCATTGAGAATTTAACTTATAAAAGGTTGAGTAAAAAGATAAAGATACATGTTAAATAAATAGGTATGTGTAATTAAAAGAAAACTGGAAGTACCTTTCCCAAATGCGGGTTTAAAAACAATACAAGGGTTCATTATATTTTTCACTCCCTTACCTCATTACTGGAGTGTTGAATACAAGAATTCCTTTCTTTTTTTTACAAAGTTTAACATTTGTTATCCCTCCAATGCTATGGGAGTAAAGAGGAGGTAAAAAATATAATGAATCACCTGGTAAAATAAGTAAAAACATAAAATATTACCTTATAGTAAAAATCGAAGTAAAAATTATTTAATAAGAAAATAAATTACCTAGAAATAATTACTGTTAAAATTATTCCACAGATAATTGCGAGGATAATTGCCTTTAGTAATAATTTAGTACACAAAATTCAATAAAGCCTCAAGCAAGAATCTTTTTTGTTTGGCTTGTGATTTATCAAATGCTGATTTTTTTAATTTATCGCAATAATCTCCTCTTTTTAGACTTTTAGAAAATCTTACAAATCTTATTAACTTGCTTACACCTCCAAAACAAACACTTCATAATTAATTTTATTATTGCGGTCACTTTAGGGATTTAAAAATATAATAAAGTTTGTGAGTAAGATCATTGTCAACATCATTATCACAACTTATAAGTTTACTACTGCAAACTTTACAGTTTTTTTAATTAATTTTTGTCAAAGAAAAAATCTTAGACAATCTGTAAGTCTTACCACTTGATTTAAAAATACTGAGGGAGAGAATCTTTTCTTCTAAAGTAAGTCTTCTGGCTTTAGGATTCTGCTGCTGTACTTTAATCTGGCACATAATAAATGCATAAGTGCCATTATTTACCTTCTCCATAATATCTTTGTAATACACAATAGCATTTTTGGCGAGTGCTAATCTTCCCTGGAATTATTGTACATAACTGCCCATGTTATACTATCTCTTACTACTATCAATAACTTTCCTATAGAAATGTCGTGCTTTTGGTGTAAGATTAACCTGTCTGGTCACATTGACTTCATTAAGAATAAAAGAGCGCCTTCTTTTAACTGTAAAAAGAAATAAAACAAATGTTAGCTAATCAGTTAAAATTTGTAAAAATGTAAATAAATCAAATAAATTGGTCTTTCTCAGGGTAACCACCAGCTGGGGTGTAATTTTTTTTATGAATTTATGACCGACCAAGTACTAAAATTTTTTGAAGGGAGACTAGGCCAAATTAATGGACCATTTTTCCATATTGGAGAAAGAAAGGCTAAAACTTTAAAATTTATAAAACAAAGTAAATATATAAATACGCAATACATTATAGTTATTTAATTATGCCATGGATAAACTTCGTGCGGTACTAAGAAAACTAAGCCTGACTTCTGTTTAAGCCTCAGTTTAAGGTAGGTACTTTAAACACTTCTAAGTACTGGGACAGTCAGGTTTTTTTTTATTTTGTAAGAAAAAATATGGTCACTTTAATCATTTTGTGATCAGCTTATCATAAAACCAAACTTCTCAATACTTTTTGACCATGGGTATAATATTTTTGGTTTTGGTACCTACTAAAATTTAAGAAAAAACTTACCTGCCTTTCTTTCTGGGTTGCCCCATCATCCTGTCCTCTCTAATATTTTATACAACATAGCTTGAATTTGATATACGATTGTACTTAACCTCATACTACACTTTTATTTTACTCATCGAATACTATAAAAGCCTGTGGCTTGTAATAATTATTTTCTTTAAAAAAAAGGCATCATAGAAATAACCTCAAGAAACGCCATATTGCCGTTGTTGGCTAAAAATCAATAAATCCGCTTCTACGCGCTGGCGTGAGATAAGGGAGAGATATGACAAATTTAGAATTTTTGTACTATTACCGCCATCTATTAAAAAAAATTACTAGAACCCAAAATACTTATACTTAGGCTTTTCCATAAGAGACAAAGGTCTAAAACTACAAGTAGTTTGTCTATGAAAGTGACATCTATTTAGCAAAAATTTTTTGATAAATTACGTGTTTTACGGATTTTGGGTTTGATATTGAATGAGTTTAATGAACAATGGTTTGATTAAAAATGGGTTTTATAAATTTCGAATTTGTTATTGAATGGGTTTGAAGAAATAAGGTTCGAATAAAAAAATTGGTTTAACGAATTGCTGTTCCTATAGTGAATGATTTTATAATTGAACTTTCTTTTATTTAACGGATTTGATTTTGCACATTCTGATAAACCGTTGGCGTCCGTTTCAGATATACGGCGTTTATGACCGCGATCAAATCAAAATGAATGTTTTTTTCATATTGTCGTAAATTTTGTTAAAGGTTATTGGTGCAATACAGATTACCGAAGTGTAAAAAATTATTTATCTTTTATTAAAATTACATTAATTTATATGTAAAAGGCCTGCTTAATTTGAGAGTCTTGTGTCCTCGCCCAAAAGGAGCGGGACTGTCCAGCGGCGGCGTAGCGTCACTTAACCACAGATGTTCGTACCTAGGTATATAGTAGAACATTCACAATTGGATGTATAGTGTAAAAAATGTATTACTACAGTTAAGTCTGCGAGTTTTTACTGACTTCATGTAGTCCAGTATGACATCGAAATTAGTAAGCAGTATGGCTATATTCCCGCTCAATACTATTTATAATATTGTTAAAAATGCGCTAACCTTCTGTACTGCTAGGAGCAATTGTATTCATTATTTGGTATAATGTAAAAATGTTTGGGAAACTGTTCTTAAAAGTGTTTTTTATCATAAATGCCAAAATTTCTTCGGGTTTCCCGATTTCATCTTTTAATTCGGATATTAACAAATAAAGCGGCAAAAGAGAAAGAAATCTTTATTGGTGGGCGTCTTTAAAATATAAACTGCTTAAAATAAAAATGTTTTATTACTTTTTACTCATAGTATTGTAATGTTTATTGTTTTAATACATAGATGAGGGTACCCAAAGAGCCAGAGGGCGGAGGGGGCGAGGAACACCCCTGGGCCCCCTACGCTACGCCGCTGTGACTGCCTTAGCTCGAACGCGGCTCAGATCGGTGATAAATACTTTAGATTTGCGCCAGGGATATTGGGTCTCATTACCCGATGGCTCATATTTGGGCATCGTTTTGTATTAACAAGATTCTTAGCAAAAATCCTTCCGTATTGCCACTAACATGTTTCTTTAATGTTAATATCTTTTTTAGTTAGCTAAGTTTGTGTTTTTAACGAAATAAAGTATTAGTTCAAAAATGAAAGAGGCTAAACCTACATTTTACGGCACTTTAACTAAGATTTACGTAAATTAATTTCCTATTTTAATTTAGGTTAATTTATCTTATGCTAAGCTTGGCTCTGCGTTTGAGTAAACTCTGAAAAAACACCAGAATTTAAGTGGTAAAAACGTAATTAAGCAACTTTTTTGTTATTTCGCTTTGTATATTGTTTTTTCTATTAATGAGAAACCAGCGTTGCATTACTCAGGTGCGGCCGCCGTAATAAAAAAATATAAGCACACAAAGGTAAACCCCGATTACAAGTCTAATGACACTGATGAACAATATTTAAATTGACATCAGCAAGTCTTACTCAACCCAACCTTAGTTAGTTTTATTTTTTTTGCCTGAATCATAAGACACGGGCATGTGAATGGACCAATAGGTCTAGCAAGACTGGTTCGGTCAGGCACACCGACCTACTTTTATTTTGGTAAATTTTACTAAACTTTTTTTTAAAGCAATAAGTAAACTTTTTTTTGTGTAAATTATTTTTTTAAATAATTGTCAAGAAAAATTTTCCATTAGACAAAGCATGCTAAATCTAATATGTTTCCTTTCTGTGGTAGGATACGGAGATAAGAGCGGGCGGGCAACGCGATTGCTTTCTTGATGCTTTTTTTTACTTTATTGTAAAGAAAAATTTTAACATTTAATTAAATTACAATTTATATTAAAATTAAATTAATATTTATGATAACATTATAATTTGAATATAGGTTTTGTTAGATTGAAAATAGAGAAATAAAGCAGTAACCAAAATCATCACTTATCCGCATCCGTATTAAAATGCACATATGCAATCACGATACGTCGGCTTTGATACGTTACGTTAAAGTCGATCCGGTACACGTATCATGATGTGTTCGAATCAATTTTCCTATTCTTTGATCTTAATTTAATTTTACTAAATCTAATTTAACCTAAGAATTGCTTCAAGGAGATTGAATGATCGCGTTCATACAGGCTTAACTAACCTAATTTAAGAGGTGACCAACTTTTATCTTTTCTTAAACAACAATTATGGTAAGAAATTGATTAAGCCGCTGACAATTTTTTTCGAAAAACAACATCGAAAATTGAGAGCCAGCTAAGAAAGCTATATGAACACCTTTAATTTTTCCCTAAGTTAGTTGAAATTAACTTAATTTAAATTAGATTAAGTTAAATTAAGTAAAGTTAAGTAATGTTAAAATCCACCTTAACTATAAGTAAATAATCTGTGTAATAAGCAAAAAATAAAACAAGTTAGGTTAAATTAAGTTAAATACCCTTAACTTTTCCTAAGTTAGTTGAAATTAACTTAATTTAAATTAGATTAAGTTAAATTAATTAAACTATAAGAAAATATTCTGTATAGTAAGCAAACAAGAAAGCAAGTTAGGTTAAAAGAACTTAAGTTAAATTAGTTTAAGTTAAATTAAGAAAAACTAAGTTATATTAAATTACGTTAGATTAAATTAAATTGGATTAAATTAAGTTAGATTTAATTAAATTTGAAATTCTGTTAACACCTCCCTATAAGTAAATATTCCGTGTAATAAGCAAAGAAGGAACTTAGGTTAAATTCACTTAAGTTAAATTAAGTAAAATAAAATTAAATTTTAAGTTTTGGTAAAATCCACTTTAACCATAAGTAAAAATTTTGTGCGACAAGCAAAGAAGAAAAAATTACAAAGCACCTAAAATAAGATAGTTCGATCAAGGGGGGATTGCGGTGGCAGACATTTTAATGAATTTCCTTTTCTTATCGTTTTGTTCTTTAATTCAAAAAGTCATGCCTATGATTTATTTCGTTTGTTCGTGACTAAATATTAACCAAATATTTCATCAATTATACTTTCTCGCAGGCCAGCAGTGAAGGTAATTAGACTCCCGAAAATAATAATTATTTATCGAACCTTTATTTGAACGTCTCGTCAATGTAATTTCTGCTGAATTACTAAAATACCATTTAGAACTGTGGGCGTCCGAAATGAGTGACATAATGATTAAAAATTGATGTGTACTGAAATAGTTATTGAAACCGTTAATGTGCCCAAATGCTGAACTAGACCATATTTATAGGGGTCGATTATGGACATAGATTGGCCACTTACTAATCTTTTTTTGAAAAACTTATTCAAAACGTCAAACTTGTTTATCTAAGTAAAAAAATATCAAATATAGTCTTATTTTCTGTGCGATTAAAACGTTTTTAAAGTAATCAAAAAACCTTTTTGAGTGTTGGAAAAGAACCCTTTTGGATGCATTCGTTTAAAGTCGGGATTTCCTTAAAACAAGATAAAAACGCTTTTTTCACGAGCCATTTCGTTTTCTGGAGGGAATGATAGTCTTAATTCAAGAATCTAGGGTGATTGAAGAATATACTAAGAACTTGATTTAATATTACTTCTTTTTTAGTCCTCTTATGGCCACTTGCACCAACGTTTTTAGGAAACACCTACCCTAGGTATCCCCTAAATTTAGGTAGATGTCAGTTTTCACTTGCTGAAGCATTTAGGTGAGTCCTAATCATGTTAGGTTAGCCCTAATCCTAGGTAGTCTATTTTGTCCCTAGCTCCCACCTTACCCTTACCTATTGACAATATAACCTCAAAATTCAACTAACCACAATCTTTTTCTTGTGTCTGTGTTGTAAAAACGGATTTTTTGGATATGGGGGCGTGGGACGATGATCTGGAGCTGTTAGAAATAATTGAGAATGGCTTTCCCCGTCAAGTTTATAACAGGTGCAATAATTTTGAGGATATGGACAACATAACTTTTTTCAAAAGGTTTAGGTTAACGAAACTATCTGTCATGTTAATTTTGGAGCAAAAAATCAGCTGGAGTATCCTCATGACCGGTAAGCCCTGCGGATTTATAAACTCAACGGTCTTATACTATAAATATGTCCCTTTTTGCCCTTTTGCAAAAGAAAAAGGGTCAAAGTTGCATCACCGTCGAACAGTAAAGGCCAGTTAACTCAATTTTTAGTGCTTAATGTGTATTAATTTTATATCATCTGTTTCAAGAATACTAAAAGACAAAGGTTAAAAATTAAGCACTATGCATTCAAAGTTAAGTAAAAAAGCTTTAACAATACCATCCAGTTTAAAAATCCTTAACCCTGGATTAGGATATTGGTTTTGTTACCATACCGTACCACCTCGCTGAAAGAATATCATTATCATACAAAACATATTGTAAATACATATGAAAAATGTACACACACACTCAGGCAGATATAAAAATATTGCCTGTATGCATAACCTCTCTGTAACATTTTACATTGCGATAAATTAGAAAAATCTGAAAAATCAATGTGAGCCATATATCTTTAGGAAAACCATTTTTCACCTGTTTAAGTACTTGCTAAAAAATTTGGGCGACGGAGGCAGAGAGAAATGGCAGAGAACCCAATGATTGACCTTTTTGTTGACAGAATTTGTGACGTTGCCGAATGTTCTGCTCACCTAGCTAGGGGTACGTTTAAAATTTGCCAAGCAAGCCATTTCAAGTTAGGTGACGGGTTAGGATTTCCCTAGAACTAGGGGACACCTATTCAGGTGTGCTCTAGGTTTCGGTTGGTGCAAGTGGCCATTAGTCGTCAGTTTGTGGTACACCTAGATGATGAGTCCCTTTTCCACTCTCTGTCTGAGCAATCGCAATTCAGGAAGTTCACTTTGCACTGAAGTGCAAAAACTCTTGTTTTTTCGTTAGATTTACAGTAACACCACTTTCCGTTTGTTTAATAAACAAATGCTCGTATGGGAGGGGGATATACAATTTTTAAGCCATTTTTTTCATAAGTCTTAAGAGTATCTACAACTGCGCAAAGGCTCAGTTTCGTAAAGCTTTTTCCAGAGTGGAATTGTAGAATCTTTACACAACGTTAGCTGCAAAGTCAAAAATTGTGGATATTTTTAAACAAAAATACGATCAAAAATCCAGCTCCAAGATCAGAAAATGCGAACTGATTTGAATCGAAATCAATTGACTTATAATAGAGTATAAACTCTAGGAGAAGCTCTCAATCTTTCGTATTTTAAGCGTGAGAGAACGTTAATTTGTTTCCATCACGTGGCCCTTAAAATCTCGTTTAGAAATGTTTCTGGATAATTAAAATCGGCACCGGCGTTCAAGTGCTTCAAAACTTTCCAACAAACTGTGACTAAAATTGATTAGTGAGTATTCGTTTTAACACACCATTGTGACTGTAACTAAGCTTTATATTGAGCTTTAGCCACTGTGTTGCTCGAAACAAACGTTCGAAAAGGGGCGCACAAAAGGGAATAAGCGCCCGGTTTTTGTTTTTTGTTTTTGACCATAATTAGTTTTAGCATCAGAGCCGCGGCAAGGCGTTAAACTCTCAACATTCATTTTACTATAAAGCTTTAAAAACATTTTTTTTTGACGCCCTCGGATTAAATAAAAAGCACTATGTTCATTTAGCATCTAAATGAAATGATAAGTTAAGGCAGCACAAATATTTCGTTTTGCGCGAAATATAATTTTTTATTGATTCTAGTAAAAAAAATTATTTTAATTTATAAAATAGCTTGTGGTATATTATAATACACACTCTTTATTAAAATTCATAAAATAACCTGTGGTATAATGTGACACACACTGTTTATTATAATTTATAAAATCACGGTTTATTATAATTTATAAAACAACCTGTGGTATACTGTGACACACACTGTTTATTATAATTATTAAAACAGCCTGTGGTATAATATTACACACACTGTTTATTAAAATTTATAAAACAACCTGTGGTATAATGTAACACACACTGTTTATTATAATTTATAAAACCACGGTTTATTATAATTTATAAAACAGCCTGTGGTATAATGATATACACACAGTTATTTATAATTTATAAAAGAGCCTGTGGTATAATGTTACACACACACTGTTTATTATAATTTATAAAAGAGCCTGTGGTATAATGTTACACACACACACACACTGTTTAGTATAATTTATAAAATCTAGGGCATAATAATATACACACTGTTTATCATAATTTATAAAGTAGCCTGTGGTATAATGTTACACACACTGTTTCTTTAAATTTATAGAGCAGCCTGTGGTGTAATGTTACACACACACACACTGTTTATAATAATTTATAAACAGCCTGTCCTATAATGTAACACACGCACACTCTGTTTATTATAATTTATAAAACAGCCTCAGGTATGATGATATGATATAATATATAGATAGCAGGTACTTTGACGTAATAATTTCTAATTAACTCGAGTCGAAAAAGAAATGGAGCGTATTAATACTTTAAAATTCCGCTATTTAATGAGAGCATATGGTGTTTTTGATGCTTTAACCAATTTTTATTCGTCGGTAAATAAAATTGGAACCGTGCATGCTGGCTCCATGGCGGGCTGAATATTTTTTTCCGATTTAATTAGAGTGAAGTTAGGAACATTAATTTTGTTTTTAAAAACAAATATTCAAATTATTTGAACTGCATACAAACCTACGCACACATCTTTTCAAAAAACTAAAATTTAAAATAAATTTATTGAATCTTTAAACAGAGAATCAATTTCAGGTGCATTTATTTTGTTTGAATTTTACGGTCTCCTAATTATAATGTCAAAATATACGGGTTTAAAACTCAACTTATTTTGCCGTTTTGTACAACATAATGTCACTAATTATACTAGATTTACTAATCGACAATCAATACAAAATTACCATTAAATAATTGTCAATTTTAATTTAGATTGCGAGTTAAAACTATGATATTCTTGCATATTTGCTTATTTAATGAACATATTAATTAATATTAATTTTGTTTCAGGTGTCTACTAACAAACTACTAAAATGTGAGAAACCCCAGTAATGCTAACACTAACAGTTCTTAAGGCAAGATGTATTTTACCCCACGTAGACGAAAAAAATAAACATATATACTAGCGTTCAAAAATGAGGCAGCAGTATTACCCTCCGGCGGCGCCGCATCCCTCGAACTCAGCCACCAGAATGGTCGAGTCGTACGGCGTTTACCACGCGCCGTCGCCCATGCGCAGTGTGACGTACAGCACGAACCATCACGACTCGTACGACGATGACAGCGACGCGGGGTTTGTCCCGCGTAGAGCCCAAGTGTATCGCGCAGGCGTCATAGTGAACTCGTCGGGGAACAGTTCCATCGTCCGTACGAATCCCGCGTACTATACAAACAATCACACTGCGCAGAATTATTCTGCGCCGGCGCAGAACGCGCAAACCACTATTGTCGCGCAGAACAACGCACAAACTGTCACCCCGAACGCGCAGCAGCAAAGCCAAACAACAGGGAGCACGGGAGAGAGTGAAGACAATAGTAATTTTTGTTGTTGTAAAGGTCAAAGCAATAGTAGGAAATCAAATAATAGTAATAGCAATAATTCGAGTAACGCAGAAACGTCGAGTAGAACCCCTTCGATTATAAAAGTGTGGTGCAGGCCTACGATATTGCTGCTTATGTTGGTGCTGGTTGCCTCAGTTTTCGTCTTGACTTCGGGAATCATGCTCTATTTTCATTGTACGTGGGTAACGTATTTTTGTGTTAGTCGTCATTTTTTTGCACTTGTAGTTATTAGGTGTATTTTAAATATTTAGAAACATATAGCTCAAGACATCATATCCTTTAGTTAAAAGATTATGGTCGAGAAATTTTTATGAAAAAAAGACGGCTCAATAAAGCTACAACCTTCCTTAACGAAACTTAGTTTGGATACTGTAAAAATTATGTACTAATTTAGTCCCCTTTTAAAAAATTTTGTACTTAATGAAGAACGGAGTTATTCGCACTTTAAAGTGTGGGGTGTGGCTTGGCGCTAAGCTGCATCCCCCCCCATGCTTAGGAGATAGATTTTATGAAAGTTGATACGTCATAATTTTGTACTAATTATATACTCTTCAAAAAGAATACTTTTAGTTTACAAAAACCATAGGTGCCTAAGATTTTTGTTTGTTTGTTATGGGGTGTGTAGCTTGATAGCAAGGTGCACCCCCTCTGCTTAGACAAGAGATTCGACCAAAATTGACTATGTCAGAATTTGGTAATAATTATGTACTAATTTCGTCTCCTTCTAGAAAATTGCCTACTCTTAAAATAACTTTTTTTTTTTTTTGGGTATGTAGCTTGATATCAAAGCACACCCCCTCTGCCAAAAAAAAATTATCTTGAGAGTAGGCAATTTTCTAGAAAGGGACAAAATAAGTATATGATTAGTAGCAAATTATGGCGTAATTGCTTTTTTTAAATCTATTTCTTATGCAAAGGCGGGGTGTGCTTTGATATCAAGCTACACACCCCATAAAAACAAAACAAAATTAAGTTATCTTGGGAGTAGGCAATTTTCTAGAAGGGGAGAAATTAGTACATAATTAGTACAAAATTCTGGCATAGTCACTTTCGGTCGAATCTCTTTTCTAAGCAGAGGGGGGTGTACCTTGATATCAAGCTACACACCCCATAACAAGCAAACAAAAATCTTAGGAACCGATGGTTTTTGTAAACTAAAAGTGCCCTTTTTTAAGAGTACATAATTAATACAAAATTATGACATATCAACTTTCATCTCTCCTAAGGGGGGGCGGGTGCAGCTTAGCGCCAAGTCACATCCCCCATTTTTAAGTGCAAATAACTCTGTTATTCATAAAGTACAAAATTTTTTAAAAGGGGAATAAATTAGTACATAAACAGTACATAATTTTTACATTTTTTATATTTTTAAATTGAGCTTCGTTGAGAGGGGCGGGTGTAGCTTGATTGAGCCAGAAAGTCTGTCATAAAAGAAATGGGGTTAATCTGAGTTTTTGAAACATAAAGAATTGGTGTTTAAATATTCCTACTATATATATTCTTTCTGGTTGACTGGGTAAGTACATTCTGTACAAAGTAAACATTTTTTTGGAGTAATTATTATTACGAGTCCGCTTAGTATAATCTGGAAGCAGCTTAGCAGCTTTCCATTTTTATGACGATCATAAAATTAAATCTTTTGGGTTAAGATGGATAATTCAAACTTTTTCATCGTTTTTTTTTTGATAAATTTTAAATTGAGGGTTCTTGCTTGTTAAAAATAAAAACTTTTTATTAAAACTTGTAAAAATAACGGTGATATAAGAACTAAAAAAGTTTAATAAAGGAAGTAAAGTCCACATAACCCCGGAAAATATAGCCAGATTTAATGTGGTACAATATATTTTTCCTCAAGCTAATATTACGACAAAGATTTTACCAAAGTAGGTGGTGGGTTTCTTAAGTTTATTTAGCCCATTTCTCCAACGTATAAAAGAAGTTGTAGATGTAGTAGCAGTAGTAGAAGTAGTAATAATAGAGGTGTGAATACCTGTGTCGAAAAGTAAATTTTACCTGATGCTTGCGGTTTTTATTCAAGTGCATCCACGGATGTCACTGTTCGACCCGATACCAACACATGTTGAGAAGGTATTAATTTTCGTTAATGTTATTTTGGGCTGAGGCTTTAATTTGTTTTAAATAAGTAACCCATAATATACTTAAGGCGTTTCAAAATAAATAATAAAAACTTATAATATTTTGAGTTTATGTTGTTGTTTCTTTGACAGGGTATCCATTATTTTTCTAAATCTTTTTTATTTGGCACAGCGCGCAGTTTGGTATTGTCAATAATTTTTCATTCAGCACCAAAAAATTAATTTTTGCTTTAAAATAATCATCATCAATCAACAAAGTGGTACCGGCAAAAGTTGTGTTTTGATATCGTAGCAGCAGTCTCTCAATCAAATCGTATTTATTTGGGAGGGTAAGCTCAACGAGAAAATGTCTATCCTCTACGGTTTCAAATAAAACATGAGAAAAATATATCAACGGATTGAAGTAATTGTATCAATCGAGCACGATGAAACTTCTAAGTGTTCGATGCACGAAAACCGACGAAATTACACTGAAAAAGACATTCATTTTATTGCTCAATTACATTGGTAAAATTATTAGTTCAATGTATTTTTATACAATGAGCTTTGGGGTACTGCGAACATAGGGGGAATCAAGTCCAATTTACTCTCCGTGCCGTACAATCGAGGTGGGGTCGAAGCACGCTGCAGTGTTATCTTTTTGAAATTTATTTTGTTTTTATTATTTTGTTTTATTTCTACCTTGCTCGAGAAACAGATTGGTAAGTTCTTAAGTGAAATAATACATTTTTAAAACTAAAAATGGATGTCTACGAAGTTGCCGAAAAAGTGCAGATGGTCAAATGGTTATATCAAGGCAGACCATTGAGACTTATTCAAGAACTTTTTTTGGAGATTTTGTAAATCGCCCAGAACCTCGTTTATCAACGATTCATAGGTTTGTGCAGAATTTTGAAAAGTTTGGTTGTGTAGCGGCAAGAAACAATAAAAAACCAACTGTTTTAAATGACGAGCAGGAAGTAAGAGATGTGATGATTTTCGCTGCAGTGGAGGAAAATCCAAAGTTAACTAGCCACCAAATTGCCTAAGCAGTTGATACGTCTTGATCGTTAGCATTCTTACAAAGCGTCAAAAACGCATCAAATTTTTCCGAAGGACAACTATCGTCGTATAGAATTTTGCGAAATAATGATGGAAAGGGCTAATCTTGATGAAAACTTTCTGAGATCTAATATTTTCACACATGAAAGCACTTTTCCATTATTGAATCGTCATAACCCAACACACGTATATTGGTCGAGAGAAAATTTGCATTTGTATTTTGACATAAGAACACAGTATCCCAAAAAACTAAATGTTTGGGGGGGGGGGGTATTGTAGGGGACCACGTAGTTGGGCCATTTTTTATTGACGGCAATTTGAATGGTCCTAGATTCTTGGATCTACTGCAGCAGCATATTACTGCAACTGTTAGGCAGTTGTTAGGTGTGAGATTTGGTGAAACATGGTTTCAACAAGATGGTTGTCTTGCTCACAATGTTGACCTTGTTAGGGAATATCTTGATAATGTATTTCCTAAGCGGGTTATAAGTACACGGGGAACTATTTTATGGCCAGCTTGATCACCCGATCTTGCTCCTAATGACTTCTATCTGTAGAGTCACATAAAAACTAAAGTTTACGGGTATGAAAGGGCTAATAGTTTGGACGAACTTCGGATTAAAATTGAAGAAGCTTTTCAAACTATCACCCCTTACATGCTTGGAAACGTTAGAAGGGGTTTTTATAATAGTCTCGGATATTGTCTAGCCGAGCAAGGAGGACTTTTCGAACATTTGCTGTAATTTTTTTGTGTCTGGGAGAATCTTTTTGGTTTTTAGAATGTATTATTTTATTTTGAGAACTTGCTTTTATTTTGTTTCTCCTTATTATTTTCATTGTAACACGTTGTTAGTGATAAATCTGAGCAGTTGAAAATAAAACGCTGTAATTTATCAGTGACAAACAACAAGAAAATGACGTTATCAAAATTTGCGTATTTATTGACCAAATTCTGATTTCATGGACTACACTTCACATTGCACCGTGGTTAGAGGCCTAGTACGTTGGTTGCTCCACTGATAGGTGTGCGGTGCCCTGCGTCTACGTACCCTGGCAAATTGGACTTCTTCCGGCCTATGTTCGCAGTAGCCTGAAGCGCTCTGTATATTATTAATATATAGTATGTATGTATAAAAAAGTTGAATAAATGAATATTATGTTAAAAATATACTGAGCTAATGAAAAAGTACATTTAACCGATGAAATTGAGGAATAAAATTAATACATCGGAGCTAAAATTTTTTTCAGTGTGGGCGCAGCGTGTTAAGTATATCATGGCTTAGATTAGACTGCAAAAGATAATATAGAAAGTTTAGACGTAACATATAGCGCAATATTTTATCTTATTCTTATCTGTAAAAAAAACAAAGACCTCCGCTCGAATACGGATATCAAAATCGCATCTCTGCGACCTTGCGTTGAGTTTTCTCATCAAGGTCACGTTTGCAGCATGCATAACGTTCAGATCAGACACTAAATGGCGCTATTTAGGGTTTTGCAAAAGAAAGCCGATAGATTGAACCGAAGAAACCCAGAAAGAAATACTGGTACTATAATGTAAAAGACCGGCCTACGTAGCGTAGTTGGTAGCGTTTTTGCCTGTCGTACGGAAGGCTCCGGGTTCGATTCCCGGAAGTACGAATGGATGTTTTGTGTTTGTCCTGAAAACTTTATTTTACACTTGGCAACACTGAGTACTGATCCTGAAAAATGTAAAAGACAAAACGCATCATGACCAACTTAAACCGCCTAATGTTAAATATAATTTTATTTTGCGTTAAAAGAAATAACTGTCGATTCTCACGCATATACACAAAAAAAGTTTAAATGCGTTACGAAAACATCAAGATGACCCACGAAACCAAACCTATGAGAGGAAAAGTTAGTAATCTATTTTTTGTTAAGACAATCGTAACGTCTAATAATTGTGTTAAAACATGCACCAAAATCGATATTTTTTAACACACGTTAAGCCCTGTTCTCACTGTGCATCAGACTGATGCAATTTTTTCATGCATCATTTTTTTTAAGCATGGAGCTGGTGGGGGAGTGTGCACTCTATGGTCCTTTTTTTTAAAGGAAATGTCATTTTTAGCCAACATAACAAAATCGAAATTGCACTATATTTTTAACCGCTTTGTTGCTTTTTTTCCTATACCTACCTTAATTTTTGATTTTGTATTTGGCATTATTTTGTTTTTTGGCAAAATAGAAGAGAAAGTGGAAAAATTGTCGGAAGTTTTTAAGGATAAAATATAAAAAACTTGATTTAAAGTAAAAAACCATAATTAATACAAGGAAACAGGTGCTTACAAGCGCGGACCTGGGCTCAAAAGTAGATGGAAGGGAGTGTTAACCAAATTGAAAATTGTTTATTTACCCAAAATTTGATGTCAAAATCATGGTTCAATGCGCCGCAAGCAAAATTTTTTAGAAAATACACTTAAAATGCAATTTTTAATATAAAATTAAACTAAAATATCGCCGCAGGCGAAAAATTTTGCAATTTATGATTTTATTTTTGTTAAAAATTTTTGATTGTGCCAATTGTATGTTCTTCTTCTAGGGGGGTGGGTTTAACCCTCAACCCCCCCCCCCTTCGTGCGCCACTGAATAGTTAATCATTCAGAGCCGATCGGCTGACAATATCAGAACACGGTTGGCATTCAAAAGGTAACTAAAAAATTCCCCAGCATGAATGCAACTTTCTGACAAAAATAAAACATGTTCTATTTTCGCGCAACTTGCATCATGCTTCATTTTTGATGGATTTCATAGTGTGCACGACACCCAAGATGCATGCAACTTTCTGAGAAGTGTGAAAAAGTTGCACAGTGAGAACAGGGCTTAAACAATATAATTCTTGACTGTTATTACAGGATTTGAATGACTTTTATCAGGGTTCTTGGAAAAAATGCACACAGGTTAATTTATTTTATTTTACTTTACGTGCCAAGACTTCGTAAAAATTAATTTTAAAATTCCAAAACGAATACCGCAAGTAATAGTGGTAGAAGTATTAGAGAAATAGCAACAGGGTTTTACGATGGCTCTGTAAAAAAACAGCGCTCTACAAAAGAGCGCGTGAGAAATGAACACCGTGACAAAACAACAAGTGACAAAAAAGCGCGCGACAAAAAAAATCCTGTACTAAAATTGCGCACGCTGTTTTTTTCGTTTGTTGCAAGCGCTATTTTGTCCTTGTCACCCTTGTTCAGGCGCTCTTTTGTCGAATCATGCGCACCAGCAGTTTTGACAAGCGCTATTTTGTTACAGCACTCTTTTATAGAGCGCTGTTTTATTACAGTGGTCGTATTTTCGAAACCACATCAAAATATCCGCCTACGAGTACTTCTGTGTGTTTAGAATGGGAAGCGAAAGCAAGTTGGTATATGTATAGTGTAGGGGCATATGTCGATAATTTCTATCCTTTGGAATTTTGTATGAAGAAGTTTTATGACTATGTGGGATTGATAGATTTTTAGTCACACAATTAAGTGTTTTTGGGTGTTTTGTTCGCATTCGTGGAGAAGAGGTTGATATGACGACATCTTTTAAGATGGCAGCCAAAAATCATAAAAAATACAACTTTCGCAACCGGGGCATGATTATACTCAATTCCGTATAACTCGAGGGCGAGAATTCAAAAAAAATTCACTTTCAAGGTCATACGATCTTAAATGACCTTGAAAAACGCAAAAAACAAGATTTTTGCCATTTTCTCTTCAAAATTTTTTAATAATTCGACGTTTTGTCAGAGCAACTTCAAATGTAACTATAAGGCATGCATGCCAAATTCGATCCTTAGAGTTTGATGTATTTTGAAGTTTCATGACCTTGAAAAATACCCCAGTAAAATTAAGGTATTGCAAAAATAACATACCAAAGGGCGCTATTCATCAACTATTAAACAGAAGAGGACCAAAGATAAGAAAGTCAAGTCAAATAGTATTGTTAAACAAAATTTGGTTTAGCTATGACGAGTTTCAATATGGCGGCTGATATATCAAAATGGTAACCTATAACCACATTTTATTTAATACAATTTCGTAAAAAAGTAAAATAGACAAGGTAGCCATTAATTCTTGTTTACTTATCGGCGCTTACTATGAAAAAAAAGTTTAGTTTATGTATGACCTTGATTGATCTTGAAAATACCATGTACAAGTGAAAACCCAGCTTTTTGTAGTGTTTTCTTCCAATTTACCACTACGCAAAAAATTTAAGTGCCGGAGATGAAATTAACATCTTAGCCATAGATAAAAACTTCATTTTAAACCTCCCTTCCATTTTTTTTTTATCTGGCGGCCTAGATGTTCGTGTAACAAAACGTTAAATTATGGAGATTTTTTTAAAGAGAAAATGGCAAAAATTGTGTTGTATGAAATCGAGTATGTTCATGCGCCGGTTGCAAAAACTGTATTTTTTTATGATTTTTCGACTGCCATTTTGGAAAATGGCATCTACACCTGGTCCAGAATATGGCAATGTATACCTAACTTCTGCTAACTCTCTTATAGGTAATTTAAATGACTTTGTTGGCTAGACAAGTGAGTAGAACATAAAATTCACAGTTCCGAAAAAAAAAATATAGGTCATTTTCACCGGGGTATAGCATAAACATCTGGGAAGCCAGGCAAAAAAATTGTAAGGAGGTTTAAAATGAAGTGTTTATCTAACGCTAGCATATTAATTTCATCTCCGGAACTTAAAGTTTTTGCGTAGTGGTAAATTGAGATTGACACTACAAAAATCTGGTTTTTCATGTGTACATGGTATTTTCAAGGTCAATCAAGGTCATGCATCAAATAAACTTTTTTTCCCATAGTAGGCGGCTATAAGGCAACAAGAATTGATGGTCATCTTGTCATTTTTGCTTTTTTACGAAATAGGATAAAATAAAATGTGGTTATAGGTCACCGTTTTGATATATCAGCCGCCATATTGAAAGGCGTCATAACTGAACTATTTTTTTTAACAATATTATTAGTTAAAAACTTTCAAATAAGTTACATCAACCGAAAAGAATCCAACAAAGAGAAGATCAAAAGATCTTGGGAGTTATTTCTTCCCAAAATATTATTAGTTTTGACCTTCTTATCTTTCTTACCAAATTTGGTTCTCTTCGCTTTAATAGTTGATGAATAGCGCCCTTTAGTATGTTATTTTTGCAATATCTTAATTTGACTGGATTATTTTTCAAGGTCATGGAGCTCCAAACTGCATCAAACTCTAAGGATCGAATTGGCATACATGCCTAATAGTTTGAGGCACATTTGAGGTTGGTCTGACAAAACGTCGAATCATTAAGATTTTTTTAAGATAAAATGGCAAAAATCTTGTTTTTTTGCGATTTTTAAGGTCATGTCAGTAAGGATGACTCATGTCACTTGAAAGTGATTTTTTTGAAATCCTTGTCCTCGAATTATATGCAATCAAATATAATCATGCCCCGGTTGCGAAAGTTGAATTTTTTATGATTTTTGGCCGCCATTTTGAAAGATGTCGTCATATCAACCCCTTCTACACGAATGCGAACAAAACACTCGGTAACACTTGATTGTGTAACTAAAGAGCTATTAATCCCATATAGTCACAAAACTCCTTCATAAAAAATCCCACGGACTTACACATGCCCCTTCACTATGTATGCATTTTAGCATTGAACTGGTGACGTAACGGTTCAACACATTTCAAAACCGCTCCTTGGACTGTTTCTAAAGCGTTTCAATCACGATTTCAATATGGCGGGAGGTGTCATTTGTCAAAATACGCGAGTTGTGTCGGCTTAAGGAGCACTGGCTATTTTTTTTGTTTTTTCAATAATAAAATGATGGAGTCTGATTTGGTAACATGCAAAATTCACTTGGGGAGTTCCTCTTGTTTGGTATAGGAATACCTAATACCAAAAGCTAAAATTCCAGTCGAGGATCCCCCATTTTCCTGCCCCAGAAACCAAGATGGCTGTCAAAGTTAGGAAAAAATGTGTTTTCTACGTTTTCAGAAAAATGAAATCTATTCAAAATTCAAACATATAAAAAAAGTTGACTTATGTCATTTCAAAACAAAATGGCGGTCAGATTTCAAAAATTTAGTTTTTCTTTGATTTTTTCTTTACTTCTTAAGTGATTATCTTTTCTAATGTCTCATATGAAAGCTACTACTACTTGATCCTACATTAAAAAAGGTAAGAGTTTATAAGCAGGTACAAAGATGGCGCTTGATATGTCAAAAATATGAGAGACCTTATTAATCTATAGACAACATTAAAAAAAAACATTTTTTTAGTAGGTACTACTAGCGATGAGTTCGTCTCTGCTACAATTATAAAAAACTTTAGATTTGACATTAGATATTCAAGATGGCGGATAAACTATCGAGAAAAAGGTAATTTTCCTCTTCTGGTGCGCGATTTACACTAACGTTATGGAATATATCAATTTGTACGAAATTGAGGACGTTTATCTCAAAAATTTCAAATAAAATGATACATGTCATTCCCAAATCAAGATGGCCGCGATTAAAATTAAGAAACGTCATTATTTTTCTGCACGTCAGCAATTTTGCACAAACCAAAGCAGTTTTAGGATGACTTAAATTAGTTTTGAATTTTTGTGTAAAAAAAAGAAATTGTTATGCTTCAGTTAAAATGGCGGACGATTAACTAAAAAAGTGTTTTTTTTTGTTTCATCTTCAAGTTCTGGTCACCCTCTACCATACATCATTAAAGACCATCATACACTTTGATTTCCAACTTTGAATAACTCACAAATAGGTATCGTTCCGCACTGGCACTCATCCAAGTTACCTGACACGAATTCGTCCTGGCGTGTTAATATTTCCAATAGGATTATGCTTCTAACGCAATTAAAACAAAAAAGAACTTAAAGAACCTCAAAATCAGTTACTTCAACCGAAAAGAAACCAAAAAACAAAGATCAAAACATCTTGGGTGAAAATAACGAAAATTCAAACTTGGATAAGCATCCCACAAGGAACACACAAAGGACCAAAGCGAAAAGAGAAATGATTAAACGATGTTTCGCTCTGGGTAATCAGCGTGAGCTCATCAGTGGTTTCACTGGTCACCCTCCCCATACATCATTAAACACCATCATACACTTTGATTTTCAACCTTGAATCACTCACAAATAGGCATCGATCCGCACTGATACGGTAACACCAGTTAACTTGGATAAGTACCAGTGCGGAACGATGCCTATTTGTGAGTGATTCAAAGTTGGAAATCAAAGTGTATGATGATCTTTAATGACGCATGGTAGAGGGTGACCAGTGAAACCACTGATGAGCCCACGCTGGTTACCCAGGGCGAAACATCGTTTAATCGTTTCTCTTTTAGCTTTGGTCCTTTGTGTGTTCCTTGTGGGATGCTCATCCAAGTTTGAATTTTCATTATTTCCACCCAAGATCTTTTGATCTTCTGTTTTTTAGATTGTTTTCGGTTGAAGTAACTGATTTGGAGGTTTTTTACCTTATTTTTTGTATTAATTCTCTTAGGAGCATATTCCTACTGGAAACACGCCGGGATGAATCCGTATCAGGTCGCTTGGATAAGTATCAGTGCGGATCGATGCCTATTTGTGAGTGATGCAAAGTTGAAAATCAAAGTGTATGATGGTGCTTAATGATGTATGGTAGAGGGTGACCAGTAAAACCACTGATGAGCCCACGCTGGTTATCCAGGACGAAACGTAGGATGCTCATCCAAATTTGAATTTTCTTTATTTCCACCCAAGATATTTTGATCTTTTGTTTTTTCTTACCTATTAAGCCTCCCCTCGCCCCGTCAGTTCAAGAGCTGTGCCCCTCACTGTCAGGGGCCACGTGACGCCACTAACCCCACAGTAAAAATCGACAGGGACCTACCTAATTCTTTAAAGTTTTAAAGATTTTTATTAAATGACAAACGCGCCCCAGAGCCGATTTCTGGCTACGTAATTGTCTCACATATTTAAATAATTATTTTTTACCGATTTTTACACAAAGAAAGTGTCCCTTTTTAAATTATTCTTTATCGAGTTCTTTGAGCATATAGGGCAGGAAGAGATCATTACTACCTACGTAATAACGTTAGGTTTGTCCCTTTTATTCCGTTTAATTGCTTTTTACCTTACATTTTTTGAAACGCTGCCAAAAGAAGGCAAAAGCGCTTTTATGTGGGATATCTTTTTCAGGTGGGAAAATAAAAAAGGAAAAAGAAAAATTTTAAAAATGGTCCATTTATGTGCACCACTTTTGTGAGATTCAGCAAAAACGTAAAATATTAGTTCGTATACGAGCGCAAGAGTAAAAATAACACTCGCACTCTAATCATTTGTCACGGAAACCTTTCTAGTTTGGGAGGGAATATCGAACCCACTTTAAATAAAAACTAGGTTGCTATTCGATAGAGGAGCATTTCGTTTTTCTGCTGACAGCGGAATAAAATCAAAAATTTTTCTTCAGCACTTAAAAAAATTACGTTATTCTTATATAACGAATATTATATCTAGGAGGGTGCAATTTTAAATAAATGGAATAAAAGACTTACTTTTACAGGGTGTATTTAGATTTTTTCAGGGGCATCTAGACTTTTCCTAGGCGTATACAAACTTTTTGGGGGTATGTGCAGGCTTTTTCATAGTGTATCCAGGTTCCTCTATGGGATGCTCGGAAAAATTTCCTGCAAATTTTTATTAAATACAGCAATTATAAATATTTAAAATTTCAATTTTTTTTAAATTTACGTTATATCTATATATACATACAAGGGTGAATAAAATACCATTGCAAAGCTTAAATAAATCCCTATGTTTAGTCTCTTACTAAGATAATATAGGGCTTCATTTTCCAATAATTATACAATAATTATACATTAGATACCTAATTTAACCATCTTATGGCCTTGGCTTCCCTTTGCTTAAGTCGACGAGTTAATTATTTCAATATCCCGCTGGTCATGAGATCTTCAGTACACCTTTGTAAGTAAAAAAATTGCAACCGACATCGACACATGGGAGAGAAGTAGCCCTTGACAACCTGCCCAAGCAACATTTATCTCACTTGCAACTAAATCTGACGTAATGCGACGTTATTTGAAGTCAAAATTTAAGTCACGACGTCGCTTTTATATAAAAAAATCCAACGTTGGTGAGCGTAAGTCAGTTTATTCAACGACCCATCTACGTCACATAATATGATATAGCTTTCTACTAATTTCCCAACGTCGGGCTTACGTGGGTCTCTGTCGTATATTACGACGTAATTTTCTATTGATTTCCCAACGTCGGTCGGTCTTATGTTAGGTTATCGGGCATCCGACGTAGGATTTCCCTACGTCGTTTGAACCTCAGAGCTTAGTTTTAGTCATATTTAGTTAATGTTGTATAATTTTAGTGCAAAATAGGTAAGTCATCGCATCACAAAAACATTTCTTGTTTTACATATTTTGATCTAAATTTGAGAAAGCGATTAATAATAATTTAGCACTTGGACACATACAACGCCACTTTTAAAATAAAATACATAAAAAAAAATATTTTTTAATTTATTTTTTTTTTCATTTATTCAAAGACTTCTCGAGGCGATGGCCTGTCTTTGAAAGCAACTTAATCAGATTTATCAATAAACTGGCTTCCGTTCGCAAAAATTGCATCTCTGTATCGCATTTTAAAAGTGTTCCTTATTATCTCTTAAATAAAAAAATTACCTCTATTTTATATTTTTGGTTATTTGCAGGTCCCCCGAAAAACCTGGTTACAATTGGCACAATTAAAGAACAGCAGAAATAAAATATATAGGTAATAAAATACAAGAGCCTGGAGTAATATTTTAACAAAAATCTCTAAAAAATGACAAATTTCAAAATTTTTTGCCTGCGGCGCTTTAACACCTTTAATTTTTACAGACAGAAGTCGAAAACGACAGGTCATTTAGTACCGTCAAATGCACAATTATGTCAAAAACTCATTTAGTTGTTGTTAACTAAAAAGACTTTAAAATAGTCATTTCGTGACCTTAGTTTAGATGATGGTGAAGTTCGTGGGTTAAAAGACTGGACAAAAAGAAACTACCAGATGTGTGGCAAGGTTTCGGTTTATATTAAACCTTTTTCAAGCCCTAGAAATAGAAATACAAGCACTCTAGTGATACAAAACATGATTTGAAGAGTAAAAATTTATATCGCAAAATTATTTGTCAAATTAAGAGAAAACTAAATTGTTTACCACTTACTCAATCTCCTATTTCATACGCCCGTTGGGGATGAAACAAAGTACCTTTATTATGATTCTTAAATCGAACTCGCCCAGAGAACTAGTAAGTCTAGGTATGTGAACGAAACCAAAATTTAGTTAATTTATTGAAAACCCTCCACCAATTGAGTGACATAACCTCAAATGTTTAAAATCTTAAAACCTCGTTAATTTGTAAAAAATTTTGCTTAAAATCCCCAATTAGAATTTGGACGTCGTTTCGACGTTGGTGTAGAAAACTTGACGTCAGGAAGCTCCGTCAGATCAACCGCGCACCAACTCAAAATTATACTAAAATGGGGAATACAAATCCGGGTTGTACCGACGTCGCCATACGTGGGTTCCATAGAAGGAATACAGAAATTTGTACTACAAACTAAGTCGTGTTTAGTGCAAATAGCTCAACGCCTGGAGAACAAACTTTGTCCAAATTTAGGAAACCCCTACGCTTTGATCCGAAATAACAACCAAAGGTCAAAAAAATATTCCTAGGTTTTTATACTTGCAACGTTGGCAGGCATAAATAAGATGCCGTCAGTGTTTCATGTCAAAATTATTACGTACCCCATGAGAACATTGAGACTTGTAACTTGTGCGAGCTTGAAAATCAGACTGAACACCAAAAATTACCAACGCACTTCACTTTACTGACACACATGACCTATGCAGGGCCGAAAATACACGCTCGCCATGAATATTCTCACCATTTCAATATTCAATTTTATTGAAAAAAAAAACTTCACCGTTCTTTTTAAATTATACCTAAATTATGTATTTAGACATTTCACGATATTTCACACGAAAATACAAAATTTCCGATCGGCTTTATTATTTATCCACTACTAACTACCGCCAGGAAAAGATGGCTACGTCAGAGAATTCTAGTAAACTTGCCCGATTTCTACTAAAACTCCAGTTTTATGTTTCAAATCTGACTGTTTTTGACTCCTGATGAATTTTTGTTTACTTAATCGGTCGCCTGTTCTGGCGAAACGTTGGTTTCGTCTCCAGTGACGCCACTGCAAGATCCTAGAGGTCGCTAGCCGTGCAAGTTTGACTTGATCTGGTTGGTCTGACCTCTGATCGTGTTTGGTTAAATTAATCTGTTTAGGGAACTGTGCTTCCAAAAAAGATTCCTTCACTACGTCTGTCCGACATCGGAACAAGATCCAAAACGGTGGCAGCAGTGAGTTTTATCGGAATGCCAAAAATTCTAAGCTGCAAAATTTTGTGGCAATTTTTGCGCCTTTTCCAACTGCCTTTCATTTTTCCTTTCATTTTAAGTTTTGCAACCACGTTTATATAAGACGCTAAGTGATCAACATAAGTGATGCACAACACACAACAGTTTGTGGTAAACTGCTTTAATGCCTAGTTAAGGTAAGTTCAAATTAATCATAAATCTTGATCTATACCTCCTGTTAGCTCCTGTGATAGCGACTCATAATAATTTTTTAAATTGAATATTTTAAATAAATAAGAAAGAAAGTCTAATTTTCACTACTTTTGGTTGGATTCTAAACTCCAACGTTGAAAAACCGTCAGATTTATGTCAAATATCATCACTACATACGATGGGTATATTTGTCGCATCGTGTGTCAAACGTGGAACGGACGCTGTAGTTTTTACTGATTGCAACATTGACAGCACAGACGTTGGATCGTCGTCAGAAAACTTTACCAACACAAGTACTACAAGTTCAGACGTCGGGCTAACGGCTTACTCTGTACTACATGCCAACGTTCTCCTTAACGACGTCGAATCGTTGTCGTGAATCTGCACTAGACCACACATAATGGCTGCAAACGTTATCTCGACGACTTACGTCCATCTATACAAGCTAAGACGTCAGCACAACGAGAGATAAAGTATGATCCTTGACTTAAACCACTAAAATCGTCAACTGACTATATTTTGTGCTCCCTCTGACGTTAGATGCCGTACGGAAGACGGAAAAATGCCAACGGACGTACGAAACAGGAGATTGAGTATGTGGTAAAAAAAAACTCGCCTAAAAATCATAAATTTAAAGCCAAATTCGAAATCAAGATACTTCTGCACATAGCTTAAAGATAAGATTAAAATTATATCCTAATATTCTCTGTAGCTTCAGATTAAGTTGAAACAGTTAAAACAGAAGGGAAATTTAATCAACTAGCAGATTTTGCCCGTGCTATTTAGGAAACTCGCCAAAGTTTGAAGCAGTTTTATTTCGGCAACGATTCCTGTAAAGTATTCCCACTATGCTGCGCTCTGTATGTTAGTCTAATAGAGACATTTGGCAAACAATTAAACGTTAAAGAGTTCCCTTGTTCCATTTGAGACGTAACCCCAACTACGGTTCACTTTTTGATTGATTTTAAGAAAAAAAATATACTCTTTTTGAAAGTTACATTTTTGTGTAGGTGCCGTCCTTAAATAGTTATTTTGATAAAAATTAAAATCTTCTATACAGACCGCTTCAAGCTACTGCGAACATAGGGGGAATCAAGTCCAATTTACTCTCCGTGCCGTACGACCGAGGTGGATTCGAAGCACGTTGCAGTGTTATCTTTTGGAAATTCATTTTGTTTTTATTATTTTGTTTTATTTCTGCCTTGCTCGAGAAACAGATGGGTAAGTTCTTAATTGAAATAATACATTTTTAAAACTAAAAATGGATGTCTACGACGTTGCCGAAAAAGTGCAGATGGTCAAATGGTCAAATCGTCATAACCCAACACACGTTCGATATTGGTCGAGGGAAAATTTGCATTTGTATTTTGACGTAAGAACACAGTATCCCCAAAAAATAAATGTTTGGGGGGGGGGGGGTATTGTAGGGGAACACGTAATTGGGCCATTTTTTATTAACGGCAATTGCAATTTGAATGGTCTGTATCTAGGCCTTGTTAGGGAATATCTTGATAATGTATTTCCTAATCGGGTTATAAGTACACGGGGAACTATTTTATGGCCAGCTCGATCTCCCAATCTTGCTCCTAATGACTTCTATCTGTTTTTGAAGAAGCTTTTCAAATTATCACCCCTAACATGCTTGGAAACTTTAGAAGGAGTTTTTATAGTAGGCTCGGATATTGTCTAGCCGAGCAAGGAGGACGAACATTTGCTTTAATTTTTTTTTGACTGGGAGAATCTTTTTGGTTTTTAGAATGTATTATTTTATTTTGAGAACTTGCTTTTATTTTGTTTCTCCTTATTATTTTCATTGTAACACGTCGTCACTGATAAATCTGAGTAGTTGACAATAAAACGCTCTTATTTATCAGTGACAAAAAATAAAAAAATTACGTTATAAAAATTTGCGTATTTATTGACCAAATTCCGGTTTCATTGACTACGCTCCACACAGCACCGTGGTTAGAGGCGTACTAAATACCAAAGGAAATTCATGCAAGTGGTGATCGCAAGCCTGAGTATTGGTTGCTTCACTGATAGGCGTGCGGTGTCTCTGCATGTACGTACACTGGCAAATTAGACTTCTTCTGCCCTATGTTCGCAGTAGCTTGAAGCGGTCTGTATAGTCAATATTTGTTGTTATTTTATTGTATATAAAAAGATATCTTTCAGAAAGCTCCTCTTATTTAATTCCGCCAGAGGTTACCTTTTCAAATCTAGTCGAAACTTTTTACTGTCGTTTGATAGATGATAAGGGTAACTATTCAGCAAATAATTGTTTTTTTCTTAGAGTTTAGTTTTATAGAAAAATCTTGGTGCAAAAAAGTTCAATACAATCGACATGTTTTTACTATTTTATTTTTGTATAGAAACTATAAGTGATGCAAAAAAAAGTTGTAACGTTTTTTTATCAAAAATATGTTCTCTCTGAGGTTCCCCATCGCTTTTTCGTAAAATATATTTTTTTTATTAACAGCATGAATATTCAAAATGTGACAATTTTTCCATTTTTTAAATATTTAAATTACGTTTATAAAAAATGGTTAGTACTACAAAAATGCTTATGTGACATTTTTGTCTAGAATGGAATGCTCTACAAGCCCAAATGTTTAGTTTTAAAAAAATATTTTTTTTTTACTTTTTGGGAAAAAATTACATTTTTGACAGGTTCTGACAGTAGGACGTATATGGAAGATTTTAATTTTTATCAGAATAACTATTTAGAATGTCATCTACACAAAAATATACCTTTCGAAAAGAATATATTTTTTTTCTTAAAATCAATCAAAAAGTGAACTGTGCAACCTTTTTGTATGCAGTTTCTTATACTCCTGCTGAATCTTCTCCTTACTTATAGAGCTTTCGATCTACGCTCAAAAACCGCCCTCGAGCTATCCGATATTAATTTAAAAAAAAATGCGTGTCGGTTTAAGAACGGATCATGCTCCCGCCGAGATCTGCTTGTTCGTTTTTTGCCCCAAATCTCTGATGGCTTTTTCTTGCCCGTCAATTTTGACGGATAAAGGAGTAGGGTCAAAATAATAGACATCTCAAGCAACAATTATAGTCAATTTCACTGGTGCCACTTTCATTGCCACCAAAAATGGGTTAGAGCGTAGTAATATTTCGCACAAAAAACTATTTATGGGAAAAATGTCATTATTGTCACTTAGAGTGATCACTATTACGGTTAAAAAATTACCACAGGGTCGTAAAAATATAAAGTTATACGCAAAAGTAATATATTCCACTATATAACTATATAGCTCTCACTCAATACAAAACTACAAAGCTATGGAGTCTACACGGTCGCCTATCTACCATGCAGTGAGAAATAAATGTGCATATTGTCAAAAAAAGTTGCCTACCAGTTACCGCTACTTTACTGACATTGTAAACTGGATGCGCAACGGCGCTATGTTATTTACTCCTATTAAACATGGAATTCAAATCAAAAATAAAAATACCTCATTAAATCACTGATTGGTAGTTGCATGTACCAATAAAAGAAAAATATTAATATTTAGCTAATAAAACATATTAAAACTGGAAAAACATTTAATTTGGAAATCCTAACCTCAAATAATTTCGATTTTTTATCAACATTTTAGATAAACCTACGTCAAAACTTGGGGGCCCGCGTTTAAATTTATTCTATTAATAATGTGGGAAAGAGAAAACCTATAAAACCCTATAAAGTCAGAAATACTACTTTATCTGGTAAACAGGACGTCGGGATAACGTGCCCGTTTATTACTCGCGACTCCTATATCAAGAATCCCAGGCCAACAAACATTTTGATGCTGGCGATTTTTTAACTGTTTCTGGGCAATTTTTGGGTGGAGAATCCGAAATAGCCATCAGATGTTGTCTATCAGATCTAGAACTAATCATTTACTTTTTTTAACCTCTATATATATTTTACGTTATAACTATGACTATTGCCAGTAACAAAAATAAACACACATAATTAAATATTTATTATAAAAAGTAGCTTAACATACATTCGTACTAATATTACTGGTGTAGTCTCGCTGAAGGCTCCAACAGTAGTCGGCCATCATGTGGCTATCCCATCGTCCTTGATATCCATAGTTTTAATATCCTGATGGAATCTTTCTCTCTGTTCTTCACCACAGTCACCTAAATTTTCTGGAAAGCGATCTAGGTGGCTGTGGAGGTAGCGAACTTTTATACTCATGTTACAACCGAGAATATGAAAATTTGAAAGCAGAGCTTTCACTAATTCTATGTAATTGTCTGCTTTGTGATTTCCATGAAACTTTTAACTACTTGAACAAATGAACCTCAGGCGTTAGATTCGGTCTCATTCATTGATGTGCTGAACTCTAGATATTTCATAAGTTGCCTTATTTGAGGACCATCAAATATACCAGCTTTTAGTTTTTCCGTGCTAATCCCAGAACACTTACCTGACAAGTACCCAAAACAATTTCCATCTCGATCTAACGCTTTCACAAACTGCTTCATAAGCCCCAACTTGATATGCAAGGGTGGAAGTAAGATTTTTTCTCTCGTAAACAAAGGTTCATTCACTACGTTTTGTTTTCCTTGAACCATAGTATCTCTTGGATAGGTGTTGAAACTATTCTATAAATACCACATAAGAGTTACGAAGATCTTTTATACAGTTCTTATGGGTTTATCAATAGAAGTAATTTGCTCTATAAGGTAGTTCCCATTTTGCATTTATAACCGGCCTAGTAACGTCTTACAGGACCCTTATAGACGCAAATTATACAGGCATTTATTCCTGCAATTTTTGCTCTTACAGAGAAAAAAATGCTGGTTGGGATTTAAACACAAAGGTAAGCGTTCTTCTTTAAAATCCAGCCTGTTACGCTCGATTGAGAGAGTTCTAACCTGGTTTATGTTGAGCAAACCAGGAGGAACTTAAGTAAATTAATTTGCCAGGCAAACTGGCTCAATCAAAGTAAGATGGCCAACATCCCGTGCAAAGTCGAAAGTAAATAGTCCTGTAATTAAAGAGCTCCGGCAAAGTTTGTATATATATATATGGACGACTCCGCGACCTCGAGGTATTTGTGTACCTATAGCGCTTTCAGATTAAAGTTTTCGGACTCCTGTGTGTTGTCTCCTATTTTGCTTTATTATACTGTGTGCTAAAAAAAATCGTCATTTTTTTTATAATAAAGGAACATTTTTTGCGCTCTTATATATTTACAGATAAGATTTTTATGGCGTAGAGGGCAAGCGAATAAATCCCAAAAAAGTTTTTCCTGAATCTGGATTCGAACTCGGGAACTCTAGAATACCAGTCTAATACTCTACCAACTGAACTATCGAGGACGACGGGTTTTGACTGGCTATTCGGAAATCCTTTCGTCCGATTCATTTGTTACTAGTGGAGTAATCTTTAAAGTCTACTGCGACTTTATAAACCTAGAGAGAGATGTTATAAAGAAAAGGAGGTACACACTTACGGTTATTAATTGTACGAAAATTCTATTTATCTATCAACCAACGATACACGACTTATTGCATTTTTATTGAAGGTGTTAGGAGAACCTAAAGGCCCTCTATACATTTGACAGTTATTGTTTTACCAGAGGTGGGCAACTCATATTGCCTTTGAGGGAGAAAAAGGACAAGAAACTCATATTGCTTCCTCTTTCTATTTTTTTTCATATTTGCATGAAAAACAGATTTTATGAAATGGACTAATGTTTTGTTGTCTCTTTTTATAATTTCCCCAGGCAGTTTTTGAAATTTTCTTTTGTTAGTAAATATATCAAGCTTTGACAAAAAAAAACAAAAACAAACAGTGAATACACACAACAGGAAAATATAAAGACTCCTATGATATATATTTTTGTTACTCTTTTTCTTGCAACAAAATATGAAAACATAATGTGTTATTTATTAACGAAGTACGTGCTAAATGCGTATATTTGTACCTACTGCTTGTAGCTCACTTACCTAGCAAATTCGGCTATTTTTATTAATTTTCCAGCTTGGTCAATGCCTGTTTTCTATTCACTTTTCCTGAGTTTCTTTCTCCGTTGGACAAAGGAACAATACAAATTTGTCGAGGCACGTATTTTTACAGTTTTTGATACTGCAAAATTCCATTTTTAAACCTCACGTTTATCAATCAAAAATCTGACAGTGACAAAGTTATTTACTGTCAGGGGTTACCAACCATCATTGCCAACACAAAATTTCAAACATTTCCCTAACAAACTGTCTTGCTCACCTCTGTTAAAACAACTATAAGAAATCGTATACAGGGCCTCTGGGGGAACCCACAAAAAGCCGAATTTACCAAAACCGAAACACAATTGAACAGAAAATAAAACAACAAAGTGAATCTCGTGTCCGCAAATAAAAATTAAAGTGGAATATGGGACAAAGCGCTTTTGTTTCTCACTTCATTACGACCAGGCCTCCAATGTCTAATGGAGAATCCAGACACCTACAGACCTTTCATAGGATTGTACCTGGCAGTTGAAGCTACACAGGCACCATGCACACCTCTCAAACTTAGTATGAAGCTCCAATTGGGGGCGGTGCTGCTGCGAACGTTACCTCTTTTTAAGAGTCATGTTACAGTCCCCTTATACTTTTACAGGTTTCTGCTTTATAACCTGCTAAAAGGTATACAGACCGCTTCAAGCTACTGCGAACATAGGGCGGAAGAAGTTTAATTTGCCAGTGTACGTAGATGCAGAGACACCGCACGCCTATCAGTGAAGCAACCAACACTCAGGCATCCGATCGCCATTCGCTGCCGTTCGCCGCCGTTCGCCTAACCACGGTGCTGTGTGGAGCGTAGTCAATGAAACCGGAATTTGTTCAATAAATACGCAAATTTTTATAACGTAATTTTCTTATTTTTTGTCACTGATAAATAAGAGCGTTTTATTATCAACTGCTCAGATTTATCAGTGACGGCGTGTTACAATGAAAATAATAAGGAGAAACAAAATAAAAGCAAGTTCTCAAAATAAAATAATACATTCTAAAAACCAAAAAGATTCTCCCAGCCAAAAAAAAAATAGAGCAAATGTTCGAAAAGTCCTCCTTGCTCGGCTAGACAATATATGAGCCTACTATAAAATCCCCTTCTAACGTTTCCAAGCATGTTAGGGGTGATAATTTGAAAAGCTTCTTCAAAAACAGATAGAAGTCATTAGGAGCAAGATCGGGAGATCGAGCTGGCCATAAAATAGTTCCCCGTGTACTTATAACCCGATTAGGAAATACATTATCAAGATATTCCCTAACAAGGCCAACATTGTGAGCGGAACAACCATCTTGTTGAAACCATGTTTCACCAAATCTTACACCTAATAACTGCCTAGCAGTTGGAATAATGTGCTGCTGCAGTAGATCCAAGTATCTAGGACCATTCAAATTGCAATTGCCGTTAATAAAAAATGGCCCAATTACGTGTTCCCCTACAATACCCCCCCAAACATTTAATTTTTGGGGATACTGTGTTCTTACGTCAAAATATAAATGCAAATTTTCCCTCGACCAATATCGAACGTGTGTTGGGTTATGACGATTTGACCATTTGACCATCTGTACTTTTTCGGCAACTTCGTAGACATCCATTTTTAGTTTTAAAAATGTATTATTTCAATTAAGAACTTACCCATCTGTTTCTCGAGCAAGGCAGAAATAAAACAAAATAATAAAAACAAAATGAATTTCCAAAAGATAACACTGTAGCGTGTTTCGAATCCACCTCGGTCGTACGGCACGGAGAGTAAATTGGACTTGATTCCCCCTATGTTCGCAGTAGCTTGAAGCGGTCTGTATGATTCTGTATTTACGGTCTTCTGAACTTTTCAATTTTGATGTTTTTGTTTCTCAGTTTTTCTCAGTTTATTGTACAGGTGGCGCACACAGGTACTACGTCTCCGCGGATTAAAAACTTTTCGTTTTAAGTTCGAGCGGTGTGCATGATGCCTATGTAGCTTCAACTGCCAGGTACAATCCTATGACTCCCTGATGATTCCTAATAAGGACGAAACGGGTCTGTAGGTGTCTGGATTCTCCATTAGACATTGGAGGCCTGGTCGTAATGAAGTGAGGAACAGAAAAGCTTTGTCCGGTATGCCACAAGTGTTACTTTAAGAAAATAAAACGTTCAAAACGATATATAAACAAAAGTAAAACACTTAGAAAATAATAGATACGAATATAACTTTATAGAATTTCAATTTGCTTGATCCTTAAAAGACACGAATATGATTTAACCGATTATAATTTTCCCCAACCTTAAAATATCAGAATTACAAAAGTATCAAAACTAATTGTCTAGAAACGAAAAACATCCCACCAACAAATTGATAGAAAATAATATGCCCAATTCTTAAATGAGCAGATCCACGATCCAGCTGAATCGCTAATGAGCATGTGTCAAATTTAAATTTCTAGAGCGCCGCAGGCTCTGGATTGCGGCGTTGACAAGTTTCTCTATTTGGAAGATGAAACAGGGATCTTTTTATTAAACGATTTTATTTAACTTCACAGTTTCTGGCTGTCTTATTGTCCATCAAATCTTGCGATTAATTTTTGTAATATAGATCCGATGACAATACAAAGAAATTTGAGGGTAGGGGGTGGTTGAAGAATGTAAAGAGGGTAAATTTATACAATATCACAACTTACTTCGACTCTTTCCCGCCGTAACTTTGGCAACGTAGCAATGGAATTCGTGGCTATCGTTTCAAATCATTTTCGGCCAGATTGGGGTTCTTGAATTTTGTGGTTCGGCATTATTATGTTTCTATCAAATTATTTTCGTTAAAAATATTTTCTAACATTTTGTGTTTCTATAAAAATATGTTTCGTTTACATTTAATTCTATGCATATATTTTCTAGCGATTTGATATTCTCGTTATTTAATTTTCGAGACAATTTTTTTTGGACAATTATTTTCTTTTATTTTAAATTCGGACAAATTATTTTTCTGTCAAATTTGGTTTTGATTTTTTTATAGGGACCCAGGTGTCAGATGGCAAATTTCCAACTAATAATTTCAGCCAGACATAGTTTTAAATAAAGGGAAAATTTTTAGCGCCAAACTGGTATTTTAGAGGTCCCAGGTTTAAAACCTTCTAGAGGAAAACCTTTTTTCCGATTTATTACCTTACCTGTTACCCTCTACGCTACAAATCTTTTTTGTAATTGCTTATGCTGATAGCTCTCTGGTATTCCATAAGCCATGGGATACATATATCAAGTTAAACAGCTGGTCAAAATACAACTGTTTAAGGAAAGAGTTTTGGAAAGGCTAATATTTGTAGGACTGTGGATTCAACAAGCTAGATATCGGGACACCTAGCGCTAAGGCGATAGGTAACCTGTTTCCGACAACTAGGTATTTTTTGCGCACCATGTTCGCGAAAATTTAATATTTATTAAACTGTAAAGTGGAGTAAGATGTCATCTAGCAAAATGCGAAATTTGATACTTAACATTATTTTAGGAGGTAGTTATTACCCAATAGTAAAATTCGGTACAAAAAAAAGAAGAAAATAGTGTATATCTCAAAAACGGTAACGAATATACATAAAGTGCAGCGGAAGAGATATTAGGACACATAATCCAAAAACTCAAACAAGTACTGGATGTCTCAGTAAAATAACGAAAAGTTTACGTAGGTACAAATGGCAACACCACCCAAGTGAAATTGTTTCTAAACTGTACCTTACCTATCTTTGCCTCATGGTACAAAGTTTTAATTTTTTGGATCAGTTACTGTTTTTTTTTTAAAATCGAACGCCCATCTTAAGTAAGCACTTTATTATTAATATTGTCCGACTCTTTATTTGTAGTTTAGCTAAAACTAAATTAATTTTCGGCTTTTTGATGAAACCAATTAATTTTGTCATCCTTTTCCTTTTGGACTATCTAGAGCAAAAAAGCTATTAGTGTGACTAAATATTTTAGTTTTATTACACCTTAAATATTTTTTCACGAAATTTTTGTTCTAAATATTTATTAGAAACTCCTGAAGTTTTATGTAACAAAACTCCTAATAGATAAAAGTTTAAAGCTCCTGGATCGTGAACCATTTTATTTTAGTACTTAGTAAGAGCTTCTTCTAACTACAACGCGTTTCTATTTTGTTGTTTATGTTTCGCTCATTAGCTGAACCACAAAGTAAAATTAGTTTAAAAAGAACAAAATAAAATATAAATACCAAAATATTTGTTGTAATGAGATAAGTTTGTGTAGCCAGTTTTTCAGTTAGTCTTAATTCAAGAAATAGTAGTTTTCACAACTAGTGACTAAAATAGTGCTTTTTTAAAAGGTTTGGTTTAAGTAACGAGCGCAGCGAGAATTTGAAAATGCGAGCAAAAAAAGGCACAGTTTAGCCACGAGTTGTTAACACTATTTTTGTTTAATACCTTTATCAAAAAATCCAAGAAAAACAAGAAAATACTTTTAAAAATCTCGAACGAAGAGCACTTCTCGCAACACACCATCTTTACACTATAAATTAAAGCGGCTGATAAATGAAATAACAATGGTTTCCATAGCGATTTGCCTTTTTACTCGGGACATTCATTGTTGCGACATTTTAATCTTTGACAGTTTCATATTTTGACGATGTTTTTAAATACTTGGTGAAAACTGGCGAAAATGGTAATTTTTTGTGCAAGAATAATTAGATTTTTTCAAAATTACTATTTTCCGCTACTTCTCTTTAATTTTGGGTGAAAAACCGACAGAAATATTTTTTTGCAGCCGGTAAGCAAAAAAGCCGTGCTTTAATTATCTGCAGACAGTTACTAAAATCATGTTTTTGATGAATGAAAAAAAAAATCCTGTGCAAGTACTGGGGAGAGGACCCATCTAAAAGCTAAGGGAAGAAATTTATCAAAGAACTATTTAACCTACTAACACTGAACATGAATGAATTAAAAACATCAATTGAACTTCTTGGACACTTGCATAAGAGGGAGTACCTAAACAAACCCAAGGAGACCTTAATTGATGCCCATTGCTTTTATATTTAAAACAAAAGGAACTGTATAAAAAAATCATAACTTCGGCTAAAAACATCAGTAACAAATTACAAGAAAAATTAAATCAAACCTTTGCAAAAATCCCATTGAAAAAGGGGCCTCAGCTAATTATAAACATATTTTAAATAAGTGTAAGACAACAAACTAAAACAGTAAAATGTAATAAATTTATTTAATAACTGTAGACCAACTGAACCCAAAAAATATGGTTTTCCGAAATGAAGCGTGTACAATTTAAACAAAATATGGGTAGACCTTTTCAGCCTGAAAGTGTTCTGCTATATTGAGCTCATGGAGCTTCGGTGGATTTGGATACAATGAACGATTCCAAGAAGGAAAAAACTGTCTTTCTCTAGAGCCTCTAAGATTTTTAATGGTTTTTTCGAGTTTGATTTTCTTTGTCCAAATAATGACCCGCCTTAACTGGTTATATTGTGTATGCGGCTTCTATTCTATTAAATTTACAAGAAGTCAACCTTCAAAAAGAAAATCTACTCTCGTCAAAAGGCTTATTTTTGCAGCAGTAATACGATTACTGCTACTTTTATGCACAAAACTAAATACCTCAAAAACCCAAGATGACGGAAATGTCTTTCGAGAAAATAAGACATTTTAATGTTCGGGTAAAAATAATCCCCTGACAGAACCTCTATTTTAAGTCGCAATGTTTCGAAGATGTGACGTCTCTTTTGCAGGATGACAACCTTTAAGAGATGGCCTGGCTCGGCATTAGTTGTCACCTTAAAAGGGAAATCTCTAAATTTACGCTAAGAAGTTAATGTCAAAACTTTTTCATGTTTTATTTTAAATTTATTTTCCGACTGATACGATACTAATATTTTTCTTTGATTCTGTGTTCTAGCATGTTGACATTTTTTTAAGGTTACAGAAACGCCCAAAAGGGGCGGACAAATGCCACCTAGAGTCATTAAATTAGAAATTATTTTCACGTTTCCTTTAACTCTCGGTAAAATATTCCACACTTAAAATGCAAAAATTTTGCCTGTGGCGTCACTTTCTGAGGCAATTTTTTTAAATGCTGCTCGGCAAAGGAGTTTTGGGGCTTAACCCCCCCCCCTCCCCCGGAGGTCTAACCAAATCTACAATAAATTAATCATGATCAAGTGCCCACGGAGAGCTATAGCTTTCCCCTTTTTTTACCTTTTACTCTGGTTTGTCACGTGTGTTTGGTGTGATGTCATAAATTTAAAAAAATTTGCCTGTGGTGCTATGACGTCATTAATTGCTATAATTTTAGTTTAAATCTACGGAACTTTTATCACCAGCATTCAAAAAGTATAATAAATGACATTCTGAGTATAATTGTTCTTAAAATTTTATCTGCTCGGCATTTATCATTTGGCAACAAATATACCACCGCAATCCACCCTTTCTTGGGATCTAACCCAACCTACTTTTTCAATAATATTTTACAAAAAACCTAAGGGATCAAAATTTTTAAAGAATTTTCTGTTTATTTTTGTCAAAGTTTTTGCCTGCGGCGCTATACCGATATTAAAAATTTTTACAATTTTGTTTTCTTAATTTTTTTGTCAACAACATTTGAAACGCGTAAAGAATAGCATTTTAGTGTAATTCTGTTTTTATTTTTGCCTGCGGCACATTTAAAGCCTAATTTTGAAAAATATCTGCAAATGAAACTAGATGAGAGTTGCTTTTAAAGATAAGTATTTTTGTTTCATATATACCAACTCAACACCTATTAAACCACTCCCCTACCCTCCCTTCAGTTCAACAGGCTCAAGCAATAGGCACCTATTGCTTATGAACCTAATTTTAAAAAAATTTCCATAGGTATATAGGTAATTGATTGCCAACAATCCTTTCTATAAAAACCAGCACGCCTACATAGAGGGCAGGTCGACCAACACAGCCTTACACGCGGTAGTGCACAAGGCAGAGAAAGCAATTCAGTTCAAAATGTATGCCCTAGCGGTATTCATTGACGTAGAGGGATCTTTCGACAAGGCAAGGGTACAGGTCATAACATCCGCCCTTCAAAAGAAAGGGGCTGAACCCCTCATAATTGAATGGGTAAGATCTGCACTAAAAGAAAGGAAGATACAAGCTAAACTAGGTGAATCCAAGGTACAGGTCGAGGTTACGGGGGGATGCCCACAAGGCAGCTGCCTGTCTCCACACCTATGGTACCTAATTATGGATACCCTTCTGGAAAAGCTGACAGAGAAACGATTCGACGCCCAAGCGTATGCAGATGACGGAGTTGTGGAGGTGATAGGTCGCTTCCTAGACACCGTCTGAAGCAGAGTGCAATGAGCTGTACGAATCATAGAAAACTGGTGCCAACAGAACGGCCTCTCTGTTAATCCAGGAAAGACAGAGATGATCCTGTTCACTAAAACGAGAAAAATGGAGGGATTCACAGCACCCATAATGTACGGGAAACCACTGACTTTGGTCTCAGAGCTAAAGTACTTAGGAGTCACCCTGGACAAGGGGCTCACCTGGACGCCGCATGCTGCCAAAATGATCGAAAAAGTCCAGGCAACAATGTGAAAATTGCGTCGGGTGGTAGGTCGGACCTGAGGTATAACACCCAGAAACCTTTACTCGATGTACATGGCAATACTAAGACCTAGGATCCAATATGGATCCATCGTCTGGTGGCCGACAGTGGGGAGGACCACCATATCCCAAAAGCTCAAAAGCTTGCAAGGGCTAATGTGCAGGGGAATAACCGGCGCCATGAGGACGACACCAATCCAAGCACTCGAGACCATTCTGGGACTGCCTCCGCTACCGACTTGGATCAAGAAGAAAGCGATGGCGACCCATTTGCGTCTGAGAAACTCTGGTCAGTGGAGAGGAAGAGGGGAAGCCGTTGGACACCTAAGGATCGCCCAAATGGCCACCAGGGAGATGCCACTTGGGTCCTTTGAGATCAAGGCAACCCGAATTCCCTGGAGATTCAATAAGAGGTACAAAGTTGAAATTCCCGATAGGGAATTCTGGCAGAGGGAGAACTTCGACCAACAGTTCGAGAGGAACGCTGTGATATGCTACACCGATGACTTCAAGCTATCGGAGAGGCAGACAACAGGGGCGGGGGTCTACGTGCAAGACCGAGAAGAAGTTTGGATGAGCTACCCGCTCGGCCACAACCGACTCAGTAAGCATCTGACTCGCATCGGGATCGGGAATGACTCCATCTGCCGTGCCTGCGGGAGGGCGGAGGAGACATCCCGGCACCTCGTTGCGGAGTGCGATGCATACCTAAGGATTAGGCATCAGGTACTCGGACAACCGAACCTGGATGCAGAGGACCTACGAGCTTTCAAGTGGGCCAAAGTACTGGACTTCGTGAAGAGAACAGGAAGGCCCGGAGAGCCCACTACCGTACAAGCGGGACAGGTGGTGGATTAGGGGGCTGGGCTGGGGTAAGGTAAAAAGGGACCACTTGGGCCTACTTGCCAGGTCTTGGGCCGCGCCCTAGTTACTACTACTACTATTAGGTAATTGATTTTTTATAAATGATGAAACCCCCTCACCCCCAGAGACGATTTCTGGCTACGCCCCTGATTATCACATAGGCGGTCAAAACTTTTCTTGAAGGGACGAGGGTGGCTTAGTAGGTATTGGATTGTGTTATTCTGTAGACAATTAAATTTGATTCTATACTTTTTATTTAAAGAAATTCTGAATTTTAATTCTCATTTTATAAAAAAAAATCTAAATTAGTTGTCAACATTGTTCCTTACATGCGCCGCATGCGAAAATTTTGAGAAGATTACACTACAAACGACTTTTTTTACACATTTTGAATGATCTTGACAAAAACTGCTTAAAATTGTAACAATCAATGATGTTATAGCGCCGCGAGCAAAAATGTTTGCATTTTATGTGTGATATATTTTAAACAAAGGGTTGGGTTGGTATGGCATTAAGTCTTAATTCTAGGTTTGTTGCCAAAAGCAGGCAGGCGAAAATTTGGAGAAAATTACAAGTGTTTTGAACTTGTTCCCAAAAATTGTTTAAAACTAAAGTAAAATTGTAGGTATTAAAATTGCTTATAATGCCGCAGGCAAGTTTTTTGAAGAATCTTTGGCATAATTTTGGCCTCGTTAGGGTTTTGATAAAATATTTTTTTAAAAGTGGGTTTGGCTGTTGGGAGGGGGGGCGAGTGCCACTAATGATCAAAATCACTTCATAGCTGTGACAACATTTTCATGACATTTTCAAAACCTTGGGGCAGAAGCCAGCAAAAGCGTTATTGTTATTGTCTGTGCTGCGGAGACGTTATCGCAGCTTATTAACAGCACGCTCTGTTAATTGAGTATTTATTATACTCGGCATACCGGTGACACAAAAAAAATGACACGGGCCAAGATGTGGGTCGAAATTTGCATCTATGTGTAAAAATAGAGGCAGGCTCTTGGTGGGAACTTTTTATGCGTCTCGCATGAACAGGCGTTTCATTTTATTTTTTGTCCGATTTTCACCCTCATCAAAGTCACTTATGTTGACACTTTGTTAAGCTTAAAAGTCCGAAAAAATTCCTTGCGAGGGCTTTAAATGAAATATTATCCAAGAATCCTGTTCAAAATATTATAAAAAAGCCAGTGCAGCAAGATTCAATCCTGATGAGCTCCTATTCTTAATTTGATTGAAAATTTAACAGAAAGGAGTATCTAATAACACTGGGAAACGACAAAAATGTTTCCCAGACCAAATAAACAAAATCTTACTTATTTTATTTGTCTTCCAAAAATCTCAGTTAGCTCCGGTTTTATATATCTGGTTTTATTAAACCAATTGTTTGGAATGGAGCTAAGTTATACCAAATACTATTCCTTTCTCTGCAAATGGGACAGTCGAGCACGATCTGATCATAAAAAAAACAAAATTTGTCCACCAAGAGTGTCTTTTCAAACACGAAACAAATTGTAAACCAGGCGCCATTAGTTCGCCCAGAAAAGATTTTACTACCGCCAATTCATATAAGATTTAAACTTAAGAAAAAGTTTGTGAAAGCCATGGACAAAGAAGGTCATGCTTTTAGTTACTTTAAAGAAAAGTTCCCTAGAATCAGGGAGGTTAAAATTAAAGAGAGAATATTTGTAGGTCCGCAGCTTAGGAAACTTTTCGGAGATGCGCAATTTAAGTCTTTATTTCAAGGCAAGGCAAAATACGCTTGTTGCAACAAATTTTTTGGGAGTCACTAAAGCGGAAAACCATACAGACCTGGTTGCCCAACTTTTTTTGTGTTACCAAAACCTAGCGAAATATGAAAAACGAGTGCCATGCCCGTTCTTGATTTGAAATTTTTAAAAAATGGTGACCTGTCAATGATCCTAGTTTGATAATTTCCCGCATTTTAATTTTTTTGATAAAGGGATAGAAAATAATTTCTGTTTGCAAATCGCCGATAAACTTAAAAAACAATGTTTTATCCACCAGTTGTAAAGACTACTATTTTCACCTAACATTAAAAATTTTGGATTTTTTACTGTGCAAGAACAATTAAAACTTTATTCAAATACGGGTAAAGAACTTAATCTTTGGAAGAAAATGAACGACGCGTGGGATCTTAGTTTTAGCAAATGTTACCTAAGTATCAGTCAAACTTTGGACACAAGTTCATAATGAACATTTTGAAGTTTACTATATGCGGATAAAGACGTCTCAATGTCTATACTCGTTCTCTAAGGAGGAAAATTGAAGGAACAAATAAGTCGTAATGCATATATAATTATAGACAATGTATAATTATAGAATTCCAGTTAAAATCAAAGAAGTATGCTAGCAAACATGAATAAACCATGAATAAAAAAACTTTTTAAGTACTTGCTTTCTAGAACAACGGCCTGCATCAGGCAAGCATGTATATATTTATTACAAAAAAAGTTGCAGTTTTATTTTATTTTTTCTTTGTACTTTTTTAATAATGGTAAAAACATAAAACGGATATGTACTAAGTAGAAAGTAGTTTGAAAAAAAATAAAAATTAAATAAAAATAAAACAAACAACATCATCTCACACCCTAATAGCACAGTACATCCCAGGGATATCCCCGAAATGATCCCTTTGGGATGTTCAAAATCCCAGGGAATAGGGATTGCCTAAATAACATTAGTCCCATTTAGGTGAAATCCCAACCCGCGTCCAGAAGAGGATAATGATTCTTAGAATCTTAGATGTATCAAGATCATATTTACTAATCTTCTTGATAATAATTTTCAAGTTGCCAGTTCTCGCTGTCTAAACAAATATATCTAAAGGTAGTATCTTCTGTAGAGTAAAAATCTACCGCCATCTACTTACAACAGATGCAAGCTAATTATTTTGTAACTAGATTTAACTGTTTTGTACAATACTCGCTGATTTTAACTTCTGTTGTGCATGTTTGCCACTACTAATAATATGCTTGATTTTTTGTTTTCTTTTGTACAAATTTTTACATAATCTATTTTTACTTCCGGAAGTTTATTTATTTTTTGCTTATACCAAAATATTTTTAAATCACTTGCTTGCATATACTTAAAGAATGTGCTATTGCCATTGACTCTAGCTGCACTAAGATTTTTTAAAAAAAAAGTGCAATTTCTTGCTTTATTAAAAAAAAGTACTAAAATGTTTCTTTTTTAGCACTTTTATAAAATACGCAAACTCTGCATTATAAGAATAATTAAAAAAATGCACATCATTGCCGATGCCAGCAGTTTCCAGCGGTCCAAGTAAAATATTAGTAAAGTACCAGTAGATCGATGTTTGCTGGGATTCTGATGTTTTTTTTTTACTTCCATTACGCACAAAAAAAATTTCTATTGAACAGATTTGCAATGGAGCTAAGGTAGACCGAAATGGAATGTTTTTCTCAAGTAGCAATTTTTAGTCGCAAGTTGTTAAAATGTGTCTTTAAAACTGAAGTTGACGTCGACAAGTTTAAGACGAGTTCGCAACTATAGTCACCTTCGCAACTATTTATGACCGTCTATTTTACTAACAATTTTTTCTGCGCTTTCTTAGTTATAAAGGCGACGTTTTCTGGCCAGGTTGTTGTAGACGCGGGCGCGACTACTTTTATCTAACCAATTTTTATGTTATGTTTGCCACTAACCAATTTCAGCGTGTTCCTGTCTGTTAGCCGGGAATTCATTTAAAATCCGTAAGGAAACAGGAATGTTTTGGTTACTAAATTGACTGACAAAATGCCATTACATGATAATTTGTAAACAATAATTAAAAATGATTTTAATATTAACGTTTATACAACATCTCTAGAGCTAAAATCATCTTAAATTGAAAGCGCGCATGTTTCTAGGGCTAAAATCTGAATATTTATAATTCAGTATATTATTTTCTATTTCTGAATATTTCACAGTGAACTGCGCGTTGTTTATAAATTTCGGCATTGGCACTCGTGCCTGTATTGTTGTTTTTTTTTACTTTAGGCAATAAATAATTTTGGAACAAATAATTACATTCCAAAACCCAATTAACTAACACTTTAACAGATTCCCGACTAGCCGCCATTGCATCGATGACTCCAAACAGACACCAAAAAGTCATCCACCAAATTAGTACAAAAGAGGGTTTAAATAAAAGTAAACGTAGTGATGCAACGTTGGCGGTGCACAATGTTGATACTTTAACTTAATTAAAGGACGGCATAAACTTTAAATAGGGACTTATCGGTACATAAAGTCGACATGGCCTGTCTTTAATAAAGACGGCACTATTTTTGACAATTCCGCATGAAGTTTAAAGGGATTCTGACGTTGTTGTTGTCTAAATATGTCATCTTTGCTATCAAAACAATAAAACAAAATTATGATTGTTTTCCACGAACCAAAACTACACTTTTTTGCACTTGACGCGCGTTTCGCTAATAACGTTAGCATCATCAGGAGACGATAAACAATGAACTAAATTAATCTACGCTCTATCTTATATACATTCCTTTAGTGGGCGGAGATAATTTGTGATTGATCATGATTTTTAATCCTATCTCCCCTCAACCAAAGAATAAAGTGTACTAAACGGGATGGGTCCTCTATCTTTATTTAAACTATTTCTGGATTTAATGATTTCCATACTTTCACAGGCATTCAAAAGTCTTTTGTTTAGTACACTTTTTAGAAGTTTTAGGTTATCTAATGTCAATCTATGATTGTTTTCAAAAGCATGCTCGGCCACACTTGACTTTTCCGTTCTTCCGTATTTTAAGTGTGCTAAGTGTTCTTTAAAACATGTTTGAATAGAGCGTCTCGTTTGGCCAACATATTTTTTGTCACAATCCATGCAATTAATTTCGTAAATTCCACTTTTTTCTAGAACTGTAGTTTTATCCTTGGGATTTCCTAGTAAGCTTCTTATTGTGTTACCGGATTGATATACTAATTTAAGACCGGTGTTATTAAATACTTTTTGTAATCCTTTCGTATAATTAGGATTATAAGGAATTGATACAAATTTTGAGTCGCAGGTATCTTTTTGTCTAAAAAAAGTGGAATTCCGAAAGGTCTTTTGAAAAGAATGTCTATTTATCAGCTTATTTATTAAGCCTTCGTCAGTGCAAAAAAGTGTAGTTTTGGTTTGTGTAAAACAATCATAATTTTGTTTTAGTGCAACCAAAGGTTCCAAATTCTCAACATAATTAAAATAATGTTGACTTTTATAATATTTGTGACTGCCTTAATAAAGGATGGCATTAACTTTAATTTGTCAACTTTAAGAATGGCACAATATAACAATGTTTAGATGACATGTTTACATGACAAAAATGTCAGAAACCTTTCAACCTTCATGCGGAACAGTCAGAAATAGTGCCGAGTCAGGCTATGCTGACTTTACATACCGATAAGTCCCTATTATGTCAACTTTCCACTGCCACGCCCTGGAAACCATCTTGGGTCTCCCCTCGCTTCCAACTTCGATCAAGAAGGAAGCAATGGCGACGCATCCGCGATTAAGGGACCAGGGACAATGGAAGGGCAAGGAGGAAAGAGTGGGCCATGTGGCGGTCGAGGGACTGGCGACGAAAGAGTTGCCTCTCCTAAGACTGCCAGTGAAAACATCGCTTAAACCATGGAGGTTCGATAAAAAGTAAAAAGTCACAATACTAGAACGGAATGTGTGGCAAAGGGAAGAATTCCGAACGGAGTTAAGCAGAGAGGCGACAGTCTGCTACACGGATGGCTCTAGACTGTCAGCCAGGCAGACAACAGGCGTAGGAGTGTACGCGGAGCGCCTAGATGTTCGGAAAAGTTAGCCACTTAGAGAACCCAATACACTGGACCGGAACCTCTTCTGAGAATAACAAAGAAACAGGTACAGAGTGAGCTCAACAAATGGGCACAAGATGAACTTAAGACGTCCTGGAGGCAAGAGTCATAGTGCAGACAGTCCACGACCCGAAAAGACATGCTGTCAGGGACGCTGACTGGGCACAATCGGCTGAACAAACATCTGATGCAAATGAGAGTAGCAGGAGGGCCCATGAAGAGACCTAATTTCCAGACTCACGGGTAGCCCCTATACTACTACTATTACTAGGTGGCACGATATGAGAATAATCAGATGACAACAATGTCAAAACTAGGAGCAAGAATGTTAGGTAAAGAACTTTGGGGCTATCCATAAATACCGTAACGCAGCAAAGTGGGGGAAGAGGGGTAGCTGGAAGTGTTTTATATTACATGGGAGAAGGGGGGATTGACCCAATAGCAGGTGGATAAAGTGCCTAATAATATGTAGTAGTTGTTGTTTAACCTTCAAGCGGAACTGTCAAAAATGGTACCGACTTTATTAAAGTTGGGCTATGCCGATTTTAGGTACCGATAAGTCTCTTTTCACTTATTAATTTATTATTTTACAACGTATTAATATTACCTATGGAATTAACTGTGTTAGCTTGGAGATCCTGGTTATAGGACTATTTTTATAGAAAATATTAATTGGTTGACAGGTTTTTATTGATCCTTAAACTGAATCATGCGGACTAAGGCCCTGCAATTTATGATGTCTTATGTATACCTTTAGAGCACAATTCAAAAACTTTTAACTCTTTGAACAAGGTTTAAAGTTTATTGTTTTGTTTATTAACGTTTAATAAAGGTACGTTATAGTTTTCAAATATGTACAAAAATAGGTTTTACTTAATTAAGAAGGGGATACTTTTTTCTTCAAAGACTTTTTAAAGCCGTTTTTTAAAATACTATGAAACCAATAAACAGCTTGTCATCCATAGAAGATTTTATTTGCACTAAAAAACTTTAATTTACCTCGGCATCAAAGAGGCCGTCCTTTCAGTAAGATGGCAAACGAAAACCATGCAATTCTCTCCCTTTGAGATGAAATTGTATTTCATTTTTCAACGAATGTGCTTTCTTTTCTAAAACTAATATTGCTGTTTTCAGAAAGAATCCTTTTTAAAATTGCTAAAATATTTTGGTAGGAGGTAACGTCAGAAACGGAATTATGGCACTTGCTCACTAGGTAACGGGAACGTTCTTTTATTTAAGTCGAGTGTCATCTCGCCTCTGCGAGTCTCCGCGAAAAGTTTCTCAAGTGCCTCGAAATATGTAGGGCTTACGTAATTGCGAATCAAGCTATGTAATCAAAATTTTCAAGTTATTTTTACCACAATGCTTTTTAGTGCATTCAGTTTTTTAGTACTTACTAACAGTCGACTCTTGATATTTCAAAATAATTTGACAGCTGTCATTGAGCGATATGTCAAATGAAAAATAGCCTACCGTTCAATCCAGGTCACACCATATTCTCTTATTAAATTTAATTTAAATCGGTCCGGCCATTTTTGCGTGATTAAGGAAAAAGCACCAAACATACATACGCACAAAAAACTTCAGTAGGATTTATTAGATTTATCTTATAGTCTAAACTTGATAATATTTTTAAGTGTATTTCGGTCTGTAAACATAATTTTTTCTAAACCATTTAAAAAAACGATTTAAATAAATTTTAAAGTCAGGAAATTTTTTTCCTGTTTTTTTTTGCTTTAAATGGCCATAACTTTTGTTTCCCTGACCGATTTGATAAAATAAAGGAACGCCTATGGTTTATTAAACCAGGAATTTATCAGACCGTATTTAATAAAAAAACTAATCGTAAGAACGATTCACCATAACAACTGCAATTCGTCAAACCAATTTTTTATTCGAACCTTATTTCATCAAACTTATTCAATAACAAATTCGAAATTTAACAGACCCGTTTTTAATCGAACCATTGTTTATTAAACTCATTCAATATCAAACCCAGAATTCGTAAAACCCGCAATTTATCAGAACATTTTTGCTAAATTGATTGCGTATTCGCCAATGCTAGGTACATGAATGCAAGACGGGTGAATGCAAGTGACATCTATACACAAACTAGTGAATGCAACCTGTAAGTATGCGCGCGTAACAGCGACAAATGCATCAAAACGCCGCGCCGCTGCGCCACCTGCGTGTACGCCTCCGGTTCATGTGGTATTGGCGAATGCGCAATTAATTTAGCAAACATTTTCTGGTAAATTACGGGTTTTTAAATTTCGGGTTTGATGTTGAATGAGTTTGATGAACAATGGTTTGATTAAAACCGGGTCTTATAAATTTCGAATTTTTTATTGAATGGGTTTGAAGAAATAATGTTCGGATAAAAAATTGGTTTAACGAATTGCTGTTCCTATAGTGAATGATTTTATAATTGAACTTTCTTTTATTTAACGGGTTTGATTTTGCCCATTATGATAAACCGTGGGCATCCAAGTAAATCCTATGTCCTTGCCAGGATTCCAAGAAATCTAGTAGTGAAACTCCCTTCAAAACAGGTCCAGTAGTTTTTGTATCATACTGAAACCAACAGACAAAAACACAAATATTCTAAAAACTGTTTGTCGGCCAAGACACATCCATCGCGTCCCACAAGTGAATATCGAATGACACTTTTTTAAAATTTCAAATTTTACTAGCTTGATTTTTTAAATATTTTTTATTAATTGTAATATTTTATATTTTACGGAAAAATTGTTGTGCGAGTTCTCCTCGGCACTTAGGGACTGTTCAAATAATACGTAACAAAAAAAAAAGATATCGTATAACCCTTTCCTCATTGAACTTAACGCATATTCTATCTCTCTCAAAGTCTTACGTAATTTATGGACGGTCTCTTACTTTGCCTAACTACGGCTTGAGTTGGACAGCGGAACTTTAAGGACTCTTTACTGTCAGAGAGCAGCCTCACTCCCTGGCTAAAGGCTTTTGCCACAGTAAAGTTGAGTGTATTGAGAACAACGATCAATAGTTGAATCTGTTTTATTGAGAGTATTACATCTGCTTTTATATCTAATTGAACGTGATATTTACCTAAATATAATGTAGTTTAAGGTTGACTTAAGAAAATCTATGTCATCTAATTGAACGTGAATATTTACCTAAATCTAATGTAGTTTAAGGTTAGCTAAAGAAAATGTATAACATCGGCAAGGTTCCTAAAAGTAAATATAAAAAACTCTGCAAGGTTTTTTAAATAAAATTATCCATTTATTATCCATTATTTATCCAAATTATTATTGTTTGTCAAAGCGGTCTGTGACGTATTCCGATGTTTTTCTTGCCGAAGAGTCTTTTTTGGAATTGGATAGAAGTTGGACGATTTGTAAACCCAATTTTTCTTGTTCTCGGGCAAGATGGTCAAGTTCTTCTTTGTCGATCATGGTTGTGTTTGACAGGCGGCTATATATGATGTACGGTGTTTCGTTTTTGTGGACTCGCGATTAGGGTGGACAGCAAGTTTTTGTGGATTTGTCTGAACGGGTGGACGGACGACAAGCCTTCTTGACTGGACTTCTTCGTAAGCTGGCTGGACGGGTGGATGGTATGGACGGACGGCAAATATTTTTGACTGGCTATATAGACGGCAGTCTTTGTAGACTGGATGAACGGCGAGTCTTCTTGACTGGATGAACGGTCGGACGGTATGGACGGACGGCGATTCTTCTTGACTGGCTGTTTGGACGGCAGTCTTTTGTGGACTGAATGGACGGTATGGACGGACGGCGAGTTTTCTTTACTGGCTAAATGGACGGACGAAATGGACGAACAGCGAGTCTTCTCTACTGGCTGTTTGGGCGGCAGTCTTTGTGGACTGAATGGATTGACTAGAAGGACGGACGGAATGGTCGGACAGCGAGTTTTCTCTACTGGCTGTTTGGACGGTAGTCTTTGTGGACTGAATGGACGGTATATACGGACGGCGAGTCTTCGGGGATGGTCGGACGGTATGGACGAACAACGAGTCTTCTTGACTGGCTAGTCGGACGGACGGAATGAACGCACAGCGAGTCTTCTCTACTGGCTGTTTGCACGGCAGTCTTTGTGGACTAAATGGACGGTATGGACGGACGTCGAGTCTTCGTGGACGGTCGGGCGGTATGGACGGACGGCGAGTCTTCTTGACTGGCTAGACGGATGGGCGGAATGGCGTGTCATCTTGACTGACTGTTTGGACGGCAGACGACTTGCTGCTGATTCTTAAAATAGCTCGAAGGACCAATGTGCGAGTTCTCCTCGGCACTTACTCTGCCCAACTACGGCTTGAGTTGGACAGCGGGACTTTAAGGACTCTTTACTGTCAGAGAGCAGCCTTACTCTTTATTATGGCTAAAGGCTTTTGACACAGTAAAGTTGGGTGTATTGAGAACAACGATCAATAGTTGAATCGTTTTTATGGAGAGTGTTACATCTGCTTTTATATCTAATTGAACGTGGTATTTACCTAAATATAATATTGTTTAACGTTGACTTAATCTAATATAGTTTAAGGGTAGCTAAAGAAAATGTATAACATCGGCAAGGTTCCTAAAAGTAAATATAAAAAACTCTGCAAGGTTTTTTATATAAAATTATCCTACTTTTCCAATTATTAAATTTTACTTTAATTTTTGTATTTTATGTCTAATTTCTAATTAGACATTGTAATAAAATTATTTTAGATTTAAATAAGTAAGTAAGTAAATATATTTTATTAAAAAGACTTTTTAATATAATGTCTGTTAAAATTTAATAAAAGCTGGTAGTAAATTTTAAAACATTAATATTTAAAAAAAAAAATTTCAAATATGTATATTTATTTTTAAAACACATGATATTTTCTATTCTAAGTCTAATATAAAAATATATTTAAAATGAATACTCCCACGTTTTTAAACTTTATAAAATTATGTTTAAAATAAATATATTTTCTTTAAAATACAATTTATTAAAAACTAACTGACAAAAGTGAACATTGGACGGAAAACTTAAAAGAAAAGTTGGTCCTAAATATATTTTTTGCTGTTATTTATGTATTTTGGTCTCAAAATGATATAAGCTGTGATTCGGAAAAAATATTAATTATAGAAATCAGTGGCGTAGCCAGAAATCGACTCCGGGGGGAAGGGTTTCATCATTTAATAAAAACTTACTACCTATATATACCCTTGGCAAATTTTTAAAAATTAGTTAGGTGCCTATTGCTTGAGCTCTTGAACTGAATGGAGGCGAGAGGGGCGGTTTAGAAGGTGTTGATTTAGTGCTGTATACAATACAAGACTACTTATTTTTAAAAGCAAGTCTCATCTAGTCTCATTTGCAATTTTTTTTCAAAATTAACCCTTAAATTCGCGGCAGGCAAAAATTTAAAAAAAATTGCACTAAAATACTATTTTTTAAGCGTTTCAGATGTTGTTGACAAAAAATTGCTCAAAATTAAACAAAATTGTAATAATATTTAATATTGGTATAGCGCCGCATGCCAAAACTTTGACAAAAAAACACAAAATTCTCTAAAAATTTTGGAGTATATATTAGAATGCTTTGAAAAATTCTACACTACTCTCAAAAAGAGTATATGTGGTCATACGTACTCATTTTGCAGCTGATTTTTGACTCGATGAAATTTTGTGAAAACCGGTTGGTGCTAATCACGTACGAAATATATTAAACGTTTGAAATAACCGAAACTGATTTAATTAAGCCCACCTGTCTTCAACTTTGTTATCAAGTAAGGTCAAAGTTATCAAATTAGCTTAGATCGAGTGAAATACGAAGTTCCCAGCTAGTACAAGATTGCTTTGCACCCAATTTCAAGCTGTATCCCAGCTAAAACTTAAACCTGTGTTGCTAATAATACGAAACTAATTTAATATGTGTTCATAACAAAGTTTGGCAATATTTAAGAGCACAATTTGAACTTGTGCAGACACACTTCCTAAATTAAATACCAATACCAAACTTCATTTTTTTAATATTTCAAGGAGAGGGCACAAATAACATGGGTTTTGTGTTTCGACGAAATACTCTGGAATTCACGTATGTTATAGATGAGTTCCCGGTGTGCAATGATTAAGTTGAACAAATCTTTAGAATTTTGTAAATTGTTACACTGACCTTTGGGGACACTATTCCTAAAGCTAACTGCATCAAAAATAAAATTGGAGGCCTTAAAACTGCATCTGACAATACACAAAAGTTAAAATTTAAAATGGCTTGACATTTTGCTTAATCTCGACAAAAACATTGATTGTCAAATTCCAAAATTTGGGTGGAATTCGCAGAACTCCGGTCATACATCTTCTTCTAGTGTGCCTTGATTTTTAAGGAGCATTGCATGACAAAAAGTTGCAGCTGACAAATCTTACCAATACTGAGAGTAACTTTTAGTTTTATTATGGCCAATTGCATGAATGATTTAATACGCGACTTGGTTAAGTAGGCGGTTATAATTTGATTTCTTATTCAAAGCAACTCAATAAAAAATTAATAGGTTAAAATCATTTGTAAAAATAACTTTTCAAAGGACATATGTTACTTTCGATGTTACCTTAAATATTTTTCGTTTTTTTTATGCTTAAAAAACTTAAAAACGAAACATGATTTGTGTTTCGCCCGCTCATTTTGTCGAAAGAACGATACAATGAAATTTAGAAAATAATTTAAATAAAGTTTGTTCTAGAGAGAAACAAAATAAAATACCTAATTAAAATTATTAAGTGGTAAATAAAGTTGCATGTAACGGGTCGTTCTATTCTTAGATAAATTGCAAACTTCCTTCTCACGTGTAATGACCATCATTACATACTACTAAGTGTTCTGAATTAGAAATGAAAACAAAACAACACAGCATTTCAGTTAAGTAAATCACATTTTATCCGCCGACTTAACTAAGTCTTTAAAGCAACCGGAATAGTCTTGTTTATTTCTTGGTTGGATGTACCTTCTTCTGTTTAGTCATGTACTCATATCTGCGTGTATTAACCTCAAGCTCATGACACCCTCAATATGAGGGGATCCTTTTGAATATTTGGTAATGATAGTATTGCGTGAAATAAGGGAGAGTTTTGATAGTTCACCGTAAATGAATTCCGGTTATTTTGGACTATATAAAGGGCTAGCCATACAAGTAAAGAAATACCTTAGATTTACATTTTTTCCGATAATTAATTTTAGCCAGCAGTAGTGTCATCACTCAATTACATTGAAAGTTTTGTCCAGTGGCTTCTAAGTCCCGGAAGTTATCATTTGGCTAGTCTTCGTGAATGTAAAGGGATGCCTATGCTAAAAAGATAGGCATACAATTCATTCATATAGGGTGGACCACAAAAAACCGGACTGTTCGTTTTAACTGCCAATTTTTTATTTATCGTTGGATTTTAACGCAAAAAAGAGTATTGGAAAGGTAATAAAACATACTTTTTGCAAATATATGAAAAATTACATTTATCAAAAATTAACAATGGCGGATGTCCAAAAGTTTTATGCATCTTAAAAAACCGTAGGTTTTTTTTTAAACACTTTGTATATTTTTTTTGCAACTAAAAAAAACTTAGATCTATTGCCTGTAAGCCGATGTATTATTTGGTAACTTCTATTAAGAAAAAAAAAACAATAGGTTTTTCCGTATACCAACTTCTTGCATAAAATAAAAACTGCTAAAAAATTTAAGTTAGCCGGATTTCGTTATCTTTTCGCCCATTCTGTTAACCAGGACACTCTACAGATGCTAACAATAAGGCTTGTCTTTCCAAATGTCAAAAAATTACATTTGTGATAATCCAAGATGGCAAATGCTTTACAGTTTTATGTAATTTAAAAAACACATTGACTTTTTTCTGAAACCATTTTGTATATTTTTTTGCTATAACAGAAAATTATCAACTATTATGTGTTAACCTATGTATCATTTGTTAAAATCTATTAAGAAATAAGAAATATAGTAGGATTCTAGTGTAATACCTTTTTTGCATATTATAAAAACGTTACAATAATTTTTTATATTATGCATAAAAGGTGTTACAATAAAATTCCAATATGTTTCTTATTTCTTAATAGATTCTAACAAATGATACATGGGTTAACAGATAATAGTTGGTACTCTTTGTTATAGCAAAAAAATATAAAAAGTGGTTAATAAAAAGCCAACGGGTTTTTTAAAATGCATAAAACTGTAAGGCGTGCGTTAAAATCAGACAATAAATAAAAAATTGTCAGTTAAAACAGAACATTCCGGTTTTTTGTGGTCCCCCTATATACAGGGTGTTTCGAATTCGATGCTCACCATTGAGATCTCCTAAACGGTAGGAGATACGAAAAGGTTTAAATTGTGGCAAACTTGCGCAATTTGATGCTTTTCTCAAAACTAAAAAAAAAAGTTTACAAATTCCGGATAGTTCCGGAGATAGGCGGAAACACCGAAATCTTCAATTTTAGCTTATATTTCTCTGCGCCCTTATTCTTAAAGCTGTCAAAAAACGCTTAAAATTTTCTACAGGCACTTCTTTAGGATCTACCTAGTGAGAGGTCCGTTTTTGAGACTTGACATTTCAGTCTGACAGGAGTACTGTCAAGTTCATTTTTTCTTATAGACATATCCTTTTTTTCTTCTGCGGTTTGGTTCATAAAGGATGACAGATAACATTTTGTAAGCTTATTTTGGCAAGTAACCTGACGTTTTGGTTTTATTGACCATCATCTGCCCAAATTTAATTTTTCCTTTAAACTTACTCAAGATATTTTGGAAATAAGAAATAACTTTACCTAACATTTTCAAATTACGTTTTTTTCTTTGTTTTTTAATCTTTAAATTTGGGCTAATGATGGTCAAATAACTCAAAACGTCAGTTATTTGTCAAAATGAGGTTGTAAAATATATGTTATTCTTTATGAACCAAACGGCAGGAGAAAAAAGGCATGTATCAATAAGAAAAAATGAACTTGAGAGTGCTCCTGTCACACTGAAATGTCAAATCTCGAAAACGCACCTTTCATTAGGTAGATTTTAAAACAGTGCTTGTAGAAAGTTTTAGGCGTTTTTTGACAGCTTTAAGAATAAGGGCGCAGAAAAATAAAAACTAAAAATAAAGATTTCGATTTTCTTCGCCTATCTCCGGAACTACCCGGAATTTGTTAACTTTTCCAAAATAAAATTTTTGTAATTTTTCTCTGTTTGTCTGTGTCTGTGTTTCTTTCAGCGAAACTTAAAAACTACTTGGACTCCTGGGTAATACATATACTTTGTTTTATCAAAATCGGTTCACGGCAAAAGCAATTTTATTAGGAAAGCAACCTTTATTAGGAAACCTATTTTCATCAGGCCTATCTTAATTTTTTACCGATTAAGCCGCTGATAAATCTGTCTGTGTCTGTGTTTCTTTCAGCAAAACTTAAAAACTACTTGGACTCCTGGGTAATACATATGCTTTATTTTATCAAAATCGGTTCACGGCAAAAGCAATTTTATTAGGAAAGCAACCTTTATTAGGAAACCTATTTTCATCAGGCCTATCTTAATTTTTTACCGATTAAGCCGCTGATAAATCTGTCTGTGTCTGTGTTTCTTTCAGCAAAACTTAAAAACTACTTGGACTCCTGGGTAATACATATGCTTTATTTTATCAAAATCGGTTCACGGCAAAAGCAATTTTATTAGGAAAGCAACCTTTATTAGGAAACCTATTTTCATCAGGCCTATCTTAATTTTTTACCGATTAAGCCGCTGATAAATCTGTGAGTGTGTGTGTATACGATGTACTACTTGGTTAAAAAGGAATGCAGGTGAACAAAGATTTCCACCATAAAAAAACTTATTTCTTTAACTTTTTCTTGCATTATTACTTACATGTTTACATGTTTATTAACCGAATTCATTTTTATTTTCAGACATCCAACAAAGACCGATAGTAAATCCGCCCCCAGGTAAGTAAAATAAATTACATTTTTACTTTTCGGAAGTAATAAATGGGTTTTAGCTATTTAAAATGATTTATAACGGGTGAAGTTTTGCAACACTGACTGTGTAAAACGTATAGTAAAACAATGCTGTTTTGTAAGTGAAAAATGCGTGTTATCGATTTTTGAGCCAGAGTAATGACTCGGGCTTTGGATTCCGGAACACGAGAAATACTCGTTAATTTGTCTGAGAATTGATTTTTCCTTGAAGATAATTATCAAATGATTGGCTAAATAAATAAAGGGTGCTATGTTTATTTGTAGAACACCTAGGATCAATAATTTTAAATTTGTTTTGCGTTGCTCTTCTCCACCATAGTCTATAAATAATATATATTATTATTAAATAAAAATTATAAAGGTTGAATAATTTTAAATTGAAGGAAGTTGAAGGAAAACCAATTAAGAATGCAACTAAAAGATTCATCATAGGCAATCACTCAATACCGAGTATGATTTTCCTCTATTCTGTATCCTCGCTATCTGTTGTGCGTTTTTTGATCGATATGTAAGCCGCACACCCTTCCACAGTCCTAGCTCATCCAGTCTTCGGCAGCAGCCGGGTGTTGTTGGTCATCCACTTTTCCATTTTGTCGCTCCTTTCTACGTTCTCTCTTTTCCGTCTCTAGTCTACATCGTTGCTCTTCAAAAGTTTGTGCTCCCTCATGGACTATTCGGAGCCATGAAGCCCTATCGTTTGCTGTGGTCTCGAAGTTGTTTATATCGATGTGACCCTTCATCATATTGCCTTTGAGAACATCCTTGTACCTTTTTTGTTGACCCCTTTGGTTTCTCTTTCCCTCCTTCAGTTGTCCTTAAAACATCTGCCTTGGGAGACGTGTTTCGGGAATGCGGATAACGTGACCAGTCCAACGAAGCTGGTGCTTGAAGATAAGGGCTTCTATACTAGTTGTTCTGGCTTCTTCTAAAACACTTATGTTTGTTCGTCGGTCTTGCCCTTTGATTCTCAGGATTCGTCAAACAACTTTGGTGATATTTTTCTAGTCGTTTACGTGGCTCCCAAGGTATGGGTAATGTTCCACGTTCTGCAGAGTTTGACCATTTATGGAAGTGTTTGGAGCTTGGGGATTCGTACCTGGTTCTGGTTGGTGAAGAATATGCGTTTTGGCAAGATTGACCTCTAGGCCAATGCTTTTGTAGGCTCAAATGCGTTGATTACCAGCTGTAGACCTTCCTCTGTATCGGTCATAACGACGTTGTTATCGGCGTACTGCAGTTCGATTACCGAGATCGTCGAGACCTTAGTTTTTCCTCGCAGTCTGACTAGGTTAAGTAGGACACCATCAAATCTATATAGAATTTCCACTCCAGGCGGTAAATGTTCCTCAGCAAGGTGAAGCATGGCACCTAAAAATATAGAGAATAGGATGGGCGCAATAACACACCCTTGTTTAACGCCTGTCGTAATCTGGAATGACTCTCCTGGTCCATCGTTGCTCAGGAATGTTGCATTCATATTGGCCCCTGGGCCCCCAGTTTCTTTTATTTAAAAAAAAAACGGGTGGGCTAGCAAAAAATTATTAGAAAACAGCCCAATTAGTGGCAAAAAATTTTTAGAGATGAGAAAAACCACAAAATTGGACTTTATTTTACAAAATATATGTTGTAAATATTGAAACATGGTAATATTTTATTATATTTAAAATTAGTTGCGCCAAAATTCTCTAAAATTGACCAAAAAAAATAACCACAAGCACAACGAAATAGATTCGTAGCTTACTGCAGTGGTAGTGGTTAAATCCCACAATGGCATGACGTTTAGCTATTGCGCAGACGCAGTAATTACTTTTTTGCACACATTTTTTGGCCAAATCGTAGTCCAAATCATTAAATATCTTGCATAAAAGGAGTCACACTTTTACTTTGTCCAAAACATTGTTTTGTTCATATGTATTAGACTTATTTTTCGTGAGTTTTTAATTGTGTACCTAACCAGATGAAATTTTTGACTTGTTTATTCATCTTGATAAATGCAACTGACTCACGTAGGTAAAAAACCAGGACCGGTATTCTCGTAACTAAATACGCTCGGCGTTTCGTACTCGCTGACCGTATGATAACGTAATATTCGCATACCATATGACCAAAGTAACAAAAATGGTATTTACGTATATTGAACGCAAGGTGTCGATGAAATGCGCTCAGCGCGTGGCGACTGTTTGAGAAACACCTACCATTTGCCTGCTGTTTTGCTCTCCGCTCGTACGATTTTCCTACCCTACAATACGTAGAGTGCTGCAGAATAAAAATCTCTTATTAGTAGCTTGGGGACGGATGACAAACACATATTTAGAGACTCAACATCTCACAAAAGTGGCTTCTTAAAGTAATTTTTACAAAAGACCGGCTTTAGCCATCAACCTTACTATTTGATGCTCGATGTAAGACAACTTTTTTTCCAAAAAATAGCAACAAAATTTTTTCTTAATAAAATCGACATCGAAATAATTGAGCATCCGTATAATACTAGAAATAGAAGCAATCAAAATTCTGTAAAACCAAGGGTAAAAAAAGGTATTGGTCAGCGGTGCTTTTTGTATCTTTCATCAGTTGTGTACCAAAAAATATCTGGTTTTATTAGGCTCATGTCCACATTGTTTTCTTTTAAAAATAAACTAAAAACTTTCACGAAATATGAAATTAGCAGACATGAAATAAATAGCTTAATTGATATAAAAATAATTAGTAATATAGGTAACTTTCTTTATATCTGTGTTTTGGTCTGTATTTTCTTTACTTTTCTGAAAAATCACATTTTTCAGACTAATTACCACTTTTATATTTTTTATCTTTTGTCATTTTATCATTTGTCATAAATTTACTAAAAATTACTATTTTCTTTTTTTAATTCAACACTTCCATGAAAACATACATTTTTCCACGCGCGAGGTTTCTCTAGTGGATTTATGAATTCTGTGTTTGTTGTTGAATTGATATGAATACGCATGTTTACTATAACTATAAGGTATAACTTACTAGATATATAAGTAACTATTGTGAAACCATTTTAACAATAAATGCTATATAATAAAGTATCAGTATCAATGTACGACCATGCCGGAAACACAACTTTCCCTGACTGAGTGCCGGAATAAATTTAAACTTTCCCGCGGAATTTTTGTGTAAGTGTGCGGTTAAGTCTCGGGGTAAACTTTTTCCCTCACACTGTGCTACTAGTTTATATCACAGGGTCAAAGGGTGGGTTTTACTGAGCTAAACCAAACCATCAAGTAATTTTTTAAAGGATCAACACTTGTACAAGTCACCATTTGATTTACCCTTTCTGAACTACGGATCGAAATCGTTCACATAATGGCTTCTTTCTTACACATAGAAAAAGAAAAGGAGCGACAAGGCTAACAAGAAATAAAAATGCAAAATTCGGTGATGCCAAAATGTGCTAAGCGAATTTGATTCTGTCTGCTCGCAGGGCAGCGCGTTCGGCAGAGAGAATACGAAAATTCGTCGCTTAGCGACTTCAAAACGTTACATATTACGAGAATACCGGTCCTGTAAGAGTAAAGCCTGTGCTGTCATCAACGAAAAATCACTACTACAACAAGGCTACCATATTGACACTCAAAGGCATGTCTGTTCTTAATAGCTGACGACATATTTTACAATTTTTAGGGATGGGTATGTCTTTTCTTAGTAAAGTAAATTATCTTAGGTCACGTGATCACAAGAAAACAACTGATTTCAGCAAGACACTCGTGCCCTGCCATTTGTAATTAAGAAGACACATGACTTTGAGTGTCAGTATGGCGGACGCATGTTGCAATGATTTATTCCAAGGGCATTACACTCCCATAGCGTTTTTACCCGGCTATAAATTTTAAAGAAAATAAATTTGGAATGTTTTCATGTGTAGATTCTCTTTATCCAAATTTATTAAATAGTTTATTCAGTTTGGATAAATTTAAATTGAAGAATAGCATAACATGGTGGAAATGTGTTACAATAAGACCTGAAAAAACTACATATTGTTACAGCATGTACCTAAAAGGCAATTTCCGGTGGAATTAAATATTGTGGAAGAAAGGAATCTATTTTGGTATATTGTCTTACCGATTAAACTTTTAGAAATAAATAATAAATTTTTATAACCAATGGTTCTCCAAAATAAATGTTTACAAATATTTTAAATAAGACCATCTATTTTCTCAAAAGCTTAGAAGGTTTTATACCCTCCGTACAAGTTTTCTTGGAAGCAATTTTGATTTTTTATTTTTACACATATTTGAGTAAAACATACTACAATGAAATAAGAAGTACTCATCAATAATATTTTTTAATATATTTTTATTATATTGACTAATCTTTGGTGAGTTTTTTAATTGTGTAACCAAATGAAATTTTTAATATGCTATTCATCTTGATAAATCAAACTGACCCGAACTATCAATTTTAAAGAAAATAAATTCGCAATGTTTCCGGTGTTCTGTACGATTGGGTATATAGCTCGTAAAATTTACACCGTTTAACTAGCAAATCGAATGGATATACATGCATATGTTGCAAATCAATCGTGATTGAGATTGAAAGCAGTAAACCCTTATTGCCTTTGGCCCAATAGCGGCACCTGCTCAGTTGTCGAAATTTATGAATTTTGCAAACACACTAGATTATACTGCGATTTTATTTCAACCCTTCCTCAATACGAGCGCGGCGGATATTTACGTTGGGCCAACACGATTTATTATATTACTACGATTTATAATATTTTTACAGGATGTCCAAGATGAGCCCCTATATTTTATGAGAAATAATCTTTATCAGACCGTTTTTTATAGAAATGTTCATCATCATCATAGTATCAACAACAGTCTATCGTAAACCCATTCACACAGGACATACCAAGGTTCAAATCATTCTGCTACAACCCACCGAAGCATAACAAGAACTTTGTATAACACGTTCAAATTTGTGAGAATTCTCATGACTTGGAAATCGAAATAAGAAATATTAGCGAACAACTTTAATATCAAAACAGCTTTTAAATCTAATAATACAATTCGAAGTCTTCCTAGTAAAACAAAATCGGAGAACAAACAAAATAAGGAATGCATTCACCAAGTTCCTTATCACTGTGGTGAATCATACATAAGTGAAACAAAAATACCACTATCTGTTAGGCTTAACAAACTTCAGACGAAAGTTTCTTTGTCGTTTATTTTCATTGGCGAATTTTATAATAAACCTCTTTTAATGTTAAAATAATAATCCTAATTAATGCCTTTTGTTAAAAGATCAAGAACTCTCCAAACAACCCTCAAATTACTTTTCAAAACTAAATATCCTCGCCATTAATTTAATCCTTTTGCCAATTTCTCCTTTCCTCTTTTTTCCATTGGATTTCTGAGATCTTAATTTCTTGAGCGCTTATTTCAAAATAAAATGATTACCTTAAAAAAACAGCGGAATATTCGGAATTTAAGAATTGTTTTGCGTCAAATTTTGGACTCAATACACGATTTCAACTCACACTGAATTGGTAAAAACATAGCAGAAAAAAACCCAACTAGCATTTCAGGTGTAACTAAACCATACCTATGGCAAAACAACTTAGAAGGATTAAATTTTCACCAATTTTTCTTAATCTAAGATCCACGAATGATAAGGTTAACATAACAAATTTGTATCTCCTAAATTGTGAACTTTGTGGAGTAGTTTAAGACATGTCAAGAATAATGATCCAGTGGTTTTCCTTTTACCCTTAGTCTTGTCCTAATAAACCAACGAACGCCAAGGGTAAAAGAAGAAGATGAATGGTACGCCCCCCTAACCTTAGATATTTCTTAAAATTTTAAAACCTTTTTTGAGAAAGTTGTTGTGAAAATTTTCTCGATATTTGCAAGTTTTCCAGTCAAAAAGGTAAGTTGTAGTAAATTCTTTTCTGCCTTTATATTGACCAGTAAGTTAGGGTAACTTATAGACTTAACCCTATGACAACAACTTCTTTTTTCTGTAATAGTCGACTTGATATTTCAGTAAGAATTTGGCCAAAACAGTGAGTACTTTTTAATTTTTTGTTTAACTTTCTCAGATTCTGTATTAAAAAGTAATTTAAAATTTTCCTGGCCAAAAATTACTATGTATGTTGACCTGTTATTAAAAATATTTTCAATAAGAAAACAGACAGAGCCGCATTCGATCTAGAACAGTCACGCCCCTTTTGAGCAAGGACACAACCCCCTTAAATGAATAAAATTACTTTCTTACATTTGCGGAACCTGCATTGCACCAACAACCTTTTTTAACTATTTTATGAACAAAATTCACGACAAATATTTTTGGTGGACGTGCAAAAATATGTACTACAGTTACTTCCGCCTGTTTCGAACTTTCATTGTCTTTATTTTTTACTTTTTCGCAATGTTTCGATTACACTCCACCTCAAAATTCTAAGATAATAGACAATGTACAAGCAAACTTATTATAGACACATTTCTTCTTCTAGTCGAAAATATTTTAAGTAGTTTTTAGACAAAATTATAAACCTAAAAAAACCTAAAAACAAAAAATATCAGTGGATACCATTCAAAATAATAGAAAGGCAAAAACAACTCGTATTGTAAAGAAAAGCTGGCGCGAGTGTCTATTAGAAGGGTTAAAATTGGCATCTTAAAAGAAAATACTCCTGAAGTTAGCCGCAAGCCGCAGCAGTAGAAATTTGCAAGAAACCAATTAAAGCGTTTTAATTAATGGATAATAATTTCTCTTAGGCGGCAATATTGTTAATTGGAAGTTGTCTATTTAATGCCGTCGTATTTGTTTTTCCCTGTCGCGGATTAAGCGATGAGTTCTATAGCTCCCTCTCCACTCGCAGAGAACAAATCAATGGGGGGAAGCTGATAGCACAGCCACTTATGGCTTCTCGCTTTCTCTTATTAACCGATACAAAAGGAAAGGTTTTCCTACAGTTTACCTGATTGAGAACTAGTTAAGACACTACCTGTCTAAGTATACATCCAAATTTACTCTTTCGAGTCGTTTTTTGTTCAAGTCACCCGAAGTCTCATGGATTTATCGTAGAAAATCTCCGTTGTTTTTCTACTGTAACTTATTAAAAAAATCTGTAACCTTTATGTAGGTTCTTTCCAAGTCCTGTGCATCTTCTAGGTCCATTTGTCGTTTTTCATATTATATTATCTAGTCTGTCTAATCTAAAGCCGCAACTTCACTTGCTTAAAGTGTTTTTAAGTACCAGTGTCCAGCAAGAGGTCCTACTATTGTTCGTTTTACGATGTGTTTGTCTGGACGTTTCTCCATGAATCCGGAATATGAAAATGGTAAAAACTAGATCTCTCTAGGTATTTAAAATTAAGAAATTTTTTAAATGATATCGACAAAGTTTTTAGCTCCGAACCTAGGAGCCCTGTTAACAGTCACGAAATTTTTTTCGGTACAATAAACTTGTAGATAATGTTATGAAATACACATTGACTGAGATTCAGATGTGCAGGTGTTAGTATGGAAAGTATGAGGGATAGGGAAAATCACATTTTGGCCCCGGTTGCCCCCTAGGGGCCACATATGTAATTTTTTATGACACAGTCGGGTACGCTGCCGGAAGGCCAACATATGTGCCAAACTTAATGTCTCTAGCTTAAACCGTCTGAAGTTAGGAAAAAAAATTGAACACCAACCGTACTTTTTGACAGCAGCATTTTTGGGCCTGTTAACACGTTAGACAGTGTTGGTGGGCCCATTACTAATCGACTAAAATAGGTTTACTAAAATATTCATTAAAAGTCCCACGGAATACGCTATGCCCCCTAAGTAGTTGATCAAAGGTATGTAATTTGGTATACCTAAAAATATTTGGATCAAGTTCAGAGTTTGAAGCATGTGGTTATCATTTCTCTGTGAAATACGTTTTAGAAAAATATCAAAATTTTAAATTGTCGACGTCTTTTTTTATGATCCCATCACGACATTTTATTTAATTCTCCCTGTATATTCTTCTTGAACGCGGAAATGTCAAAGCTTATAAGTTTGGATTAACTCGGAATCCAGTTGATAATTAAATGTAGCTATTGATTGGTTGATTAGTAAAGTATATATACCCACCGAGGCCCTGTGTTTGCAATGTTCTAGTGTTTGAGCCAGAAAGTGTTAGACTCAATTTTAGTAGGAGGTAATATTTTAACAGGTTACCCTTTAAGAATTGGCTACTTACTGGAATATACGAACACATGATATGAAGGGAAATTATTTCGTTGTGTTTTAGAGACGCTTGTAAAGGTAATAAATTATCTTTACATACCTCCCTAAAACACAAAGAAATAATGTATATATGTATATATTCTGCCCGGTCAAGCAGGTTTGAACTTTACAATACAATCTATTTTATTTCGAATGCTGCTGTTTTTTGGCAAGCGAATGAGGCTTTAAAACAAATGAAAAAACATCCGCCAACTTAAAAGCCAACATAGAGGATCACTTTGGGTATACATGGGTTTTTTGAATTTTTACTTTTCTCGCTCAGGGAAGTAATGTAGTCATCTAAAAATTGCAGTTCGAGACTTTGATGAAGCTCCATGAATTTGGTGTTTCGAAATCCAGATAAGCACGTTTCCAGACGCCGCGCCGCACAGTGATCTGGGGCTAGGTCATAAGTGCTCAAATCCGACATCCTGATAACATCTTGAACCGATGCTAATTGAACTCTTAAATGTCCCTAGGGATTCGACGCATTAAAAGTTAATTCCTAAATCTATTCTTTTTTTAAGTTATAGAGGGTTCTTTTTGGTAATTTTTGGTGAAAAATCATCATAAGCCTAAAGAAAAAAAGCAAAACAAATTATAAGTAAGGCAAAAATTGTTCGTGAAAGAAACTAAAGACATTTGCATGTAGGGTAAGCATTGAGTTTTTAAGCAGTATAAAAAAAAATGGTGAGAGCGTTTTTGTTTTTAAGTTAATTTTTTTTTAATAAAACGTTATTTTAAAAGTAGTTCCTGCTAGTTTCATAGACTAGATCTTTTAAAGTCCACCTTGGTCCGGTTTGCTGGTATATAAGTATTATGTCCCAAGGCTTACTGAGTAAATCTAAATTATACATTTACCCGACCTGACCCGCCCATAAGGACAACAGAGATAAACTCCGTTGTCCGGTGCGTTATTATTGCCATCAAGTATTTCTCACGGGATTTACTGGTGACATCATTATGCCGGACACGGACAAAATTCATTCGCCAGACTCCATAAACGTGCCCAAGGGGGGGGGGGGTAAGTACAAGTTAAGTACTTTATTATACTGATGTGTATTATTAATTGTGGTTAAGTATAATATGTATCGTTAATAAATTTTGTATTCTGAAACATGTTCTATTTAGCTATGTTTCATAATTACATTATTTTCAACAAATACATTTGTTTAATTTTTAAATACGCCAATACTCATTAAAAATCTAACTTACCTGTCATCATTAACTTTAAAAATTTCATAGGGCTGAATTAGTTTTTAATTTACAGTTAGCTTCCTATAAACAACAAACTGAAATGAAATTTCATTGATATTGAGAATATTTGGTGTTCGAAATATGTCATATCCCCTGGGTATTTGCAGTTGCGCCGTATAAATATTAAAATACTCTGCAAATTGAAGGCACCAAAGCTCACACGTCACAATCGCATTATGTTATTTTTTTATGGAATATGACAGTTGACAACTAAAAATAATTTTTTCACAATCCACATTCAAAAACATTTCGACTGATACCCCACAAGCCATGTTTGGCATCAAACTGTATTTTTTAAATAAGTACCCCTTCATTATCTCCGCCCTTGGGGGCCAACTTTAATGTGTTTAAAATGAGACCATCTGGACCCTATCTTAAGACTACACACCAAATTTCGTCAAAATCCGACAAATGACAAAACGACTTTTGACCGCTTTTCGACCTAGCCAGATCACTGTGCGCCGCCGTCCCTCTCTCTTTTTGTCGGTAGGTATTCCATCGCTCACTTTGTAGCTCAGAAACCCCTGCAGCAATCATAACGAAATTTTACATAACGATTACTTGTGTAAAATTTGATTTTGAGGATCAAAAAAATTATAATTTCCTTACATCACTTCAGGGTGTGGAATAATTTTTATTGTGTTCCCTTCGTTACCAACATGAGCGCTAGAAAGAACAAAAGTTATTGTTGTGTAATCGGTCTCAATACTACGAGAATCCAATCAAGGCGCTCAAGCTTGGTAAAAAAGAAATTAGGCTCCTGGGCGGCCGATATTTCTTATTATCTCAGTTGTTTTTGTCCTTGAGTCGTGGATTAATTGCCCTTTCCCGCCCTTATTTCTTTCAGGCTTAAGTCTTTCTCCTCGAGAAGGGTGCCAGGGGAGCTAAACCGCAAGAGCTGTAATTTCCTCATTTGATGGATTTAAAATATTTAAATTGGCAATCGCTCGAAATGCTACACTCAATTTCTCTTCTTTCACTCCTAATTTCCTTTGTGTAACTAGGCAATTAAACGCCAACGTCTAAATGAGAAATTAACAAAAACTGACTTCTTTTTAAACGCAGACAGCCTATTTCCCCTCCATTTTCATTTGTTTAAAAAACGCGTTTATCAAATTTCTGGCTTTCCTAATGTTCCTCACGAGGTAAGAATAAAAGTAATAAGAGTAAAGAAATTTATCAAATCGGGATTCTGCTTCTTCAAATTTGTTACTTTTCGACATTTTTTAAGTATTGTTAAATAGCTTTTCACGCCATACCAAATGAATATAATATGTAGGATACAAATACTTATTTATATTTGTAATAAATAATAATAGTATACTTGAAAACTATAGTTTGTGCGATTTTAAAAATATTTAGTTTTCTAGAAAGCCAAAGCTTCAAAATTTATAAGGCCAATGTCAAACTTGACATTTCCTAAAAATCAGAGATGGCGGATCTATTTGAAAAATAGGCATTTTTGAGCCCCTAGACATTTTTTTGTGTGCGACACTGTAATAAATCTGAAACATCGGTTACGAAGCCACATTCTTTCAAAGGTAAAAAATGTTTAATAAGTCAATGTTATTTTTGACACAAATTCTGTAAATTTTGAAGACTGTGCCTTTTGAAAAGTTTAAACTTATTAAAATCGATCCATTTTTAAAAAAGTTATTGCCGTTTAAACAAGTACCTACTCTTGTCTATTTAAAAATTGGATACTTCTTTATTTCTTGTCCGAATTTTTGAAATAATAAATCGATGTGCTTCGAAAGAATGTGGCTTGGTAACCGTGGTTTCAGATTTATAACAGGGTCGCATACAAAAAAATATCTAGGGGGGTCAAAAATGCCTATTTTTTTAAATAGGTCCGCCATCTTGGATTTTTAGGAAATGTCAAGTTTAATTTTGAAGCTTTGGCTGTCCAAAAAGCTAAAAACATTAAAATCGGATCATTTCCCGGTAAGTTATATTCATTTAAAAAAGTGCGCTTCTTTTGGACACCCTATATTAACTGAGCTGCGTTTTTTTCTATTTGCAAGCCAAAATTAATTCGCTTCTTTGAACTGATTATACAAGCCTGCATTTTTAAACTCTTTGAAAGTTGATTAAAAATTTCAACTGTTTTCCAGTAATTGGGTAGCAGTGATTTTAAATCTGCTTTTAGTTTTAGTATCACGCAAGGTTATTTTTCAAACCAGTAAAATCCAAAAATATAGAAAAAATACGATTTATTTCATTTGTAAGCAAGTTTTTTAATAATATATTAATAATAATATATAAAAAAATATACAAAAATATACACATAGAAACAACTAGAAATAGTTACTTATTCTTTACGCTTCTTAATAAACGTTTTATTTTTTCAGAAAAGCTTCTTCTGGTTGGTTCAAATAGAAATGTAAATTTTTATGCTCATATTGCAAGCAGGAATTCTGAATTTTTTCAGTATATTTTCAGCGATCTCAATATAATTTGGGGCTTTATAATTCCCTAGAAATTTATGTAAAACTTCCATATCTTCCACAACATTTTCAAATTCTGTATCTCTCATCAAGCTCCTAATCTGCCTACAAAGATTTCCTCGTTTAATTTTGCCTCTGACAGACTAGGAAATATTTTACACAAATATTTAAAACAATTTCCTCCGTGGTTTGATGCCTTAACAAATTGTTTCATAATTCCAAAATTGATGTAAAGTGGTGGAAGTAAAAATTCTATGCCAAGAGAAAGAAGCATGCTCAAGTGTGCTCATTGGCCCCTTGACTTTTCTTATTAATTTTTCACTACAATTCCATATAAACTTAAAATTGCTGTTGTTAAACCTTTTCTAAAAAAACGCGACTTTAACAACTACAGAGCTATTAGCTTATTAAGTAGTATTTCAAAGATGTTTGAAATGACAGCGCATCCTCAATTCCTTTCGTTTTTTTTTCAAAGTACAATTTGCTTTTCCCAGACCAATATGGACTTTTAAAAACAGCAGTACAGAAACGGCATTAAGCAGTTTCTCAGGTTTGATAGTAAAATCACTTAATCAAAATAAATGTGTTGCCGGACTTTTTATCCAGTTATGTCTTGCTTAAATCGAGAGGTACGGAGTTAGAGGTTTTCTATGTTACTAGACAGAGTCCTATTTGAACGAAAGGTATCAAAAAGTTAAATATAATAAAACTCAAAGAACCATGCGTAAAATTAAAAGAGGTGTACCGCAAGGCTCTATATTAGGATCTCTATTTTTTCATATTTTTGCAAAAGTTCTTATAAGCTATTTTAATGAGGTTCAAGGAGTACACGTACTTACCTATGCTGCCGCTGAGAACAAAAAGCATTATAATTGCCGATGATATGTAAAGATTAATATCGAAAATAGAGGAAGTTTATGATAGATCCATTGCTTGGTCGGACCAGAACTGCTTGAAAAGTAATTTAACAAAAACAGCAGTCATAATTTTTATGAAACAAAACACTCGAACAGTTAAAGACAACATTGCTATTTTTCCTCTCTGTGATAAAAAAAATTACCAGAAAAACAGACCAAGTTGCTAGGGATAACGATTAATGCGAATTTAAAATATAATCTCCATGTTAATATTTTATGTAAAAAGCTAGGACAGCGCTGCTATGGGTTTATATTTATGGCTAAGCATTGTAGCAGATATGTTTTACTTCCACTATACTATGCTAATATTCATTCTCATATAAGATATGTTATTCTCAACTGGAGTAACTGTCAGATGTAGAAAGAGTGTTACTTCTTCAAAAATATGCCATAAGAATCATAGCGGGGTTAAAAGATGGGGAGAGTTGTAAGAGATCCTTCAAAAAATTTAGAGTCCTAACTGTGGTATGTCTTTATATTGGTTGGTATGGAAATTTGTGTGTATGTTAGAAAAAATCCTTATTACTTTTCCATTGAGAGAAACTCTCATCTTTACAATACGCGCCACAGAAATTTGCTTCTACCACACACACAGCATAAAACAACATTTTTCCAGAAGAGTTTTATCTTTACCGGCTGTAAACTGTAACTGTAACATCATTAAACATTTTTTTTTTAAATTAAATTTATTTCTTAAGGAAAAATCCTACTATAAACTGAAATAATTTTTTAGCGATTAGAGATGTGTAACAAGAATTTTATTAATAGGTATATTTATATAAGCATTCTGTGATTAATTTTTTTGTTTTTTGTTGGTTAACTATCTGTTGTGACATTTTATGACGCAATCTATCAATATGTATTTATTGTATGAATAAAGAATATTTGAATCTTGACGGTAGTTTCTTAGGCAAGCAAATTTTTTTGTTGCAACCTAGACTCCAGTACTTGAGGTTTGTGTTGATCTGAGGTTGATGGTTCAAAATCACTCTACATAGCCGGAAGTTAAAGAGTTTGCCGTATCTTCTTTTAGTTCTTTGGGAGGTATAAGTATAGCTACATCATCACTGTGAAGAACTGGTCTGATAGCTGTTGTAATATCCAAAAATATAAAAAAAATCATCTGGTTTGATCTTGCAACATCAGCTAGACATGTTTTTAAGCATCGTATATCAAATACCAAGCAGGAAACTAAACAAAACCTAAATTTTACTTGTTTGCTGATAAAAACTCGGAGCTAGATGAACCAAATGCCATTAAAATATAATTTTTATTTGTAGTAATAAATTTAAAACTCTTGCTCTTTGCAGTACTACTAAAGTTAAGGCATAATAAATAGGATTTAGCAGGTAAAAATTTCCAAAAATCTTGTTCAAACTACCATAAATTTGGCAACTGATACATAATAATAGATTTACCTTAGGCTACTTAATAAATTTCTTGAGAAGCACCATAGAGAATCATTTTAAAATGTATTAAAACTCCTATTATAAGATTTTTTGTATATATTTTTATTTTTTTCCAAAAAAAAATGTAGGTAATAGAGACCAATTGCATTTTAATTAGTTATTTCTATATAAAAACTGAGCTCACCACACAAAAGTCAAGTCATCACAAATTTCATGCAGGCCTGTGTTAGTTGAAAAATTATACAATTTATGTTTTTCGCAAGAACTTCGCTTAAACCAACTATATGCTTTAGCATATTTAAATAAAAGAAGCGCAGATACATCGCAACACTTTATGGTAGAAAGTAAATTAAGATTACGGGGCGTATAAAGGCTGCTTGTCGCCCCGCCAAAATGGGGAAATACTTTTGTTCTATCAGATAGACGGGCGTATGTGTAAATATTATGTAAATGCGCTGATAAATTTCCTGTTTGTACATACAAAGTGTTTGAAAGGAAACGAATTTATTTTGAAATAGAAGCTTGGCAAACATTTTCAAAGGATAGAGTAAACGGGACAAAAACTTATCAGCCATACGCCATTTCGGTGAAACAGTACACACAACTGTAATGGCGTATAGCGAGATTGGATCTATGGCGGTTGAATTTTCATTTTACCCAAATAAAAAGGTACTTTAGGATCTACAAAATTACAATGCGGCATTGTCAGTCTTTCAGGTCTATCTTGTAAAAGGCTAGCGGGGAATGAAGGCGGCCGTTTCTAAGAGGCGGCGAAGAAATACCAAATTTTCATATACCTGTGACATAAGACTTGCAAGAAGCTATAAGGTCGGCGGGCCAACTCATTTACAGAAAAAGTTTTTGTTTTTAAATTTGCAATATTTAGCATAAAAAAGTTAATCTCGTGTCGGTAAATAAAAAACAAAAGTAACACTCGTGCGGCATATCGGATGCGGAGAAAGCGTTTTTCTTTCTCATTTTATTACGACCAGGCCTCCAATGTCCAATAGATATTCCAGACTCCTGCAGACCTGTTTCATCCTTATTAGAAATCGTTATAGAGTCATAGGATTTTACCTGGCAGTTGAGGTTACACAATCAACCATGCACACCTCTCGAATTAAAAAAAAAGTTCGTAATCCGCGAAGACCGATATGCCATGAGTGTTATTTTTATATTTAGCTTTATCATCAGAAAGGCAATTTCTGCACATTCTAGGTTAGGGTTAGATTTGTTATGAGTGGTGCAATGATGCACCCTCCACTGCAACCCAAAAGGCTATTGTGGCTCATACCTGTTTTCCAAGTCACTCATCCCAACTTTCGTGATAAAGGAAATCAGTCTATTTGGTGAGACTAAATATTGGGGGAACCCAGGGCCAAATATTTTCGCCGTTATTCTCATTAGTCCTACGCAGTGGCATAGTAGTAGTAGAGAAGGGGCAGCGCGAAGCCTGGCAAGTAGGCTCCCTGGGCCCTTTCTACCTTACCCCAAGCCTGCTCCTAATCCGCCACCTGCACCACTGGTCTGGCAGTTTGCTCTTCTGGTTTTACTGTTCTTTTTGCAAAGTCCACTATTTTATCTTATTTGAGCGTGTGCAGGTCCTTCTCATCCAGGGTCGGGGAACCGAATACCTGGTATCTCGTCCTCTGGTATGCCTCGCAGTTCGCTATAACATGTCGAGATGTATCTTCTGCCCGCCCGCAGGCCCGGCAGGTCGAGTCATTTTCCACCGCGATCCGGGTCATGTGCTACCTTAGTCGGTTGTGACCTGTTATGATTCCTGTCAGCAGACCAGAGTCCCTTCGTGATCTCCCCAGAAGCCATTTTTGTCTGGCTATATCCGGGCCCTTCACGAACTCCCTGGTCTGTCTGCCCTGTTCCTCCTCTCCAAGCGGTCGCCATGGCATAAACATGCTCCTCCGTACAGTTCTTGGTTGCGGCCATTATTATGGCATACACCTCCTTGTTCGAAAAAACTACCCGCTCTCCGAACCTCCTGGTCTTCTACATAAACCGCCGATCCTGTGGTTTGTTTCTCCGACAGTTTGGACCCGTCGGTGTAGCAAATCACAGCGTTCTCCTCGAACTGTTCGCGTTTTTACTTTGCCATAGTTCCCTGTCTGTAATGACTACTTTGTACCTCTTGTTGAATCTTCAGGGGTTTTTTGGTTTTTGTGTTTTAATCGCTACCATCGGAATTTCTCTTTTGGCGATTTGGGCAATCCTAAGATGCCCCACAGCTTCTCCTCTTTTTCTCCATTGACCTATATCTCTCAGTCGGAGGTGGGTTGCCATCGCTTCTTTCCTGATCAAGATCGGAAGCGGCGGCAGTCCCAGAATGGTTTCGAGTGCCTGTATAGGTGCCGTCCTCATAGCGCCGGCAGTGGCATAGGATATGTACCGGCGTTTCGCCCTCTCCTCCACAGAATCTACAAATCGGTATATTACTCAGTCCAATTCTATTCATGTGTTGGTTGAGTCGGCACTGGCCTGTATACAGATATGTGATTATTCTCAGGCTGTTCCTGTTCCTTGATAATTGCAGGAGCTGCTTTGCTCTACGTTTATCTGGCTTATTCAGAAAGGCTTTGGAGTGATGTTGTTCTAGAGTTACGCGCCAGTGCTGCAACTCTTTTCTTTCAGTCCACTCGGATAATTCCCTATTAACCGTGGCTTTAGTTAGTCCAAAGCACATTCTAACCAAACGATTAGCTTCCAAAAATACAATTTTTAGAATGTTTGTCTGTTTGTCTATCTGTCTATCAGGACACAGGCTTTATTTCATTAAAATCGGGTTATGAAAAAAAACGTTATAATCATTTAAAGTTATAAAAATAGAAAAAGACGAGTAAAGCCGCAGGCAAAACTCCGAGGTCTTCAGCTAGTGATAAAATAAGTATGACCGTCTTTAACTTTTTACATTTGTAAATTTTTTACTCAGTTATATTTGGACATTTATAAACAGGTTAAAATTACAGATACAACCGACGTATTCACCTACTACTGCGACTACTTCTGTCTCTTTCCGTCTACTTTTACAATGATACATACTAATTATACAAATCTATATTGTAATTGTCCTATTTCTAGAAAAATTTACACTGTAAAATGTAATATTCCACTGCGAATATAAAATTTTACAATGTAATATAATAGAATATAACACACACGTCGGAACAGGCCTGAGGTGGCCATTTTAAACTCGTTTCACTGTGGCACAGTGATTCGTTTGAAGAGCACTTCGCAAGAAAAAATAGTAAATGTGTAATGTGTATATGAAGTGAAAAGTATTTGTTTGTACGTTTTTAAACAATTTTTACTATGGTGAAGCTTAAGGCGCAATTAAAAATACTACTAGATACTAGTGACAGAATATAAAACCCCTTAAATTATTGCTGTGAGCCAAACTAAAAATACTAAAAACAAGCCACTAGTGACAGATAGAAAATACCGAAGTCTTGGTAGTTTGTATCTTGTAATTTGTATCTCGTTTATGAATGTCGCGCAAAAGAGTCAAGTTCAGCATAAATAATAAAATAATTTTTGTTAAATACTGCATGTGAAAAAAACAAGAATTTTTTGTACTTATTAGTAACGATATTTTACGGACCAAAAAGTTTTATGAGACATAAACTGTGCATAAGGGCGCTATAAGGGTAAGACACTTTCTATACTTAACACCATTACCGAACGGTACTTCCAGTAGTGTTGAATTTTCATATTTTTGTCGGTTTTCCAAAATATCAAGAATAAAATATGTTACGGGATCCCGGGGGCTATATGTCCCATATTTATGATTTATGATATATTAAAATACTTTTTAGTAATTTTTTCGTTAATATTTTCTAAATAAAAATATGTAAACTTAAAGACGTCCTTTTATTGTTTTTGTTTCTATTTTTACAACGAAATTTGTAATTTACATATACAAATTGTAAAATTATATGAAAGTTTGTAAAATTACCATTTATTTTTATTTTTTTTTGTAATTTTATAAAAAATTATTTGTAAAACTCTTACCTAGTAATTTTAGATAAACAGTTTGAAAATGACGATGCAATTTTATGAAAAATTTCAAAAATTATTGTACTTTTACTAAACGGTTTGTAACTTTACAATGCAAAACTATATTTCTACAATATGGAAGTTCTAAAATTACCAAATGACATCGTATAAGTCAGGGCTTTCGATTTTTATATTAAAACTACATTGTTTGTAACTTTACAATGCAAAACTATATTTCTACAATATGGAAGTTCTAAAATTACCAAATGACATCGTATAAGTCGGGGCTTTCGATTTTTATATTTACACTACATTCTGTTCTTGTAATATGCGAATACTTACTGTAAAAAATTGCCAACGATAATTTTTTTAATTTTACAAATCTCTCCTAACAGTGCAAATGATTATTGCAGATAAATTAAGAGTCTACATACTAAGGACTGCCTGTCATATCTGATGTGATAAAAACTGCCATAAAAATAATGTCCGACGACATAAAGCGACTGTCTCTTTTATTTCCAACATAAAATTTATGTGGCACTTTTTTCACACACACTCGACCGATCATTGATGATTGTTTTTTAAAGGTCTTATATCTCCCGAAATCGAATTGGTATCCTCCTATTGTAAAAACGGATAATACTTGTACCTTAGACACATCGAAATTCCAATGACATAAATACAAGGTAAGGTCTTACATAGTTACGTCGATGATCTAACGTGAAATAATATAGTAAGCTATAAAGTCCAGTTTTCTGAATTTGAATAAAATAGATGTTATAAATTTAAAAACAAAATCTCCAAAAATTTGGCTAATTTTAACCACGCAATTTTAAAATCTAAATGGGCTCCTTTCATTTTTATCTGCATTTTTAGGTCATTTGTCCACATTTCGGTTGTTGCGTGAATTTTATTTTTTTTCACATCGAAGCCCTTTTAAAGTCATTTTTATGTTTAACCTTGCCTAATACAATATACTGTAAATCCGTTTTTATTTTAAATCAGTCTTTTTTCCTGCTTGATATCATTATAAAATCCCTTCGCCTACAAGAGTTTCAGGGGTGGTGCGCGAGGGGTGGGGGAACAAAATAACCTAACGTGTGAACAGTGCTATAAATTTTCTTCGTGTTCATACGGAGAGTCGTTGCTAGGTAATTGAGTTTTATACTCCAGAGCCTCTCCGCATGTTTTTCTTTTAAATTATATCCTTGATTCTCTACTCATTGCCTGCGTTTTAAATTTTAACTTTGCCCACTTCCAATCGTTCGAATGAGAATAAAAATGTATGGAGTTTTTTTGGCATTTTTGAAATATACTAGTTTCTTCTTTACCTATTTTCTTACATACCGGGTAAGGCGTTGGCCTATGCAACGTGATAATTTAAATCTTATTTGGTCAGCAGAATTTGGCCTACAAAATGCATGGTCTTCAATGTTAATCTATAGGATATCTCTCGATAGGTGGGCGATGTAGTGAGTATGTAGTGTCAAGCAGGATTTCGACTTTAAAATTCCCAGTCGGCAAAAGGGCATTGACTCAGCAAATTAGCGGCATCCTCACACGCGACCTCACTTGCGCTTTAGACTGTAAGTTGCTAGTCATCTTATGGGCCTAAATCAACATATACGTTTAAATTGTACGTTAAGATATAGCAACAACACCATCTATCTTGGGTTTTACCTAATATCTGAATCATTTGCAGAAGAAGAGGGTTTCTACGACTACATTGCAACATACATACATACATTCCAACAAACAAGCAAACTTTAAAAAATCAAAAGGTTTTAAATAAGGAGTAACAAGGTATCACACGAACCTACACAGACCCATTTTTTTCTAAAACGTTGGTTGCCATCCTGACTGTATCGGCTCGGGACGCAGGCACACCCCGTTGTATAAGAGCCTTTCCTTTCTACACGGACCTCTGAAAGGGATGACCGAATATTTTTCCGCTACTCTTGGGAATAACAGCAATAAACAGTCAGAATAAAGAAACGTCAACACAGAAAAAAAGAAGACTTAAAAAAGCAAAGGAAAAAGTATCGTGAATAACTAAGGCTAAAGAGTAAAAAATAAAATAAATTTAAAAAAATGTAAGTTAAACGATTTTGAAATTAACTCTGTGTTTAGGACTCCCATTGTCTATATTTTATTTATACACGACGTTTCGATCAGTACAATCTGTGATCGTCCTCAGGTTCAAACTACAATTTATTCCTAAGGCTACGGCCAATATTTACATGAAGTGGTTCGAATCACACGCGGTTGATGCCGCAACATATAAACCTAAGCTCTGGCTAATATATGTTGATGATACTTTTATTGTCTGGACGGGGAATGACCAACAACTTTCAGAATTTCTTCACCACCTAAATAACATAAGACCCATTATTAAATTCACAATGGAGTTAATGTACTTGTCAAACGAGCAGAAAGCGACATCAGAAAAATGGTCTATCGTAAACCCACTCACACAGAACAATCATTAAATCAAGGTTCAAATTATTTTGCTAGAACCAAACAAGGCATAATAAGAACTCTGTATATCAGAGCCGTTCAAATTTGTAACAATTCTCATGACTATAAAAAACATTACACACAGATTACAAGACCAGATCAAGGCAAATGCATTCCTTACAATTCGACACATTAAAGGAATATCAGAGAAAATTCGAAAAATAGCGAACAACTTTAATATTAAAACAGCTTTTAAATCTAATAATACAATTCGAAGCCTTCTTAGTAAAACCAAATCGGAGAACAAACAAAATAACGAATGTATTTTCCAAGTTCCTTGTGAGTGTGGTGAATTATACATAGGCGAAAAAAACAGACCACTATCTGTTAGGCTTAAGTAATATCAGACGAATACCCAAAGAGGTAAAACAACAAAATCAGGAACCGCCAAGCATCATGGTCAAAACAACACCGAATAAATTGGTTGCACAAGGAGTCACACCGGAAGAAACGAAAATTCCTTAAAGCTGCCTTTATTGGCCAGAACCAGGGTATTTTCACTAAACCAAGGATTGAAATTTCAAATATTTGGAAGCCCTTTTAGTGCAATTTTTTAATAAAATCGTGTAACTTAAAAAAAAATATTATACTATACTGTGTAGAAACCTACTAGCTTTGCCATGAGCCGCACAGCGCCCCTTTCATTTACCATAATATTCACTACGTCGCGTGTGAAATCAGTAGCTATGTTATTTGAGGCGGCCAAAAAGATTAATTAAAAACCTTTTGTTTACGTTTTACAGTAATTTCGGTTTATAATTTTGCCCGAAACTCTAATGTGTGTTAGTTCACATTTTGTTTCATTTTTACGTTTTATCGGAAAATTTTGTCGAATGCCGGGACATGCCTGTATGGCTTCATTTACTTTTAATCAATACAAAAATGCTGGAATTAATATATCAGGCATTTGGGTCGTAGAGCATAATCGCGGTGCAATAATATACCAAACCAAATAGGGTGACCCAAAAAAGACTGGAAATTTTTTGACTGTCCATTACTTGAAAAGTTTTTAGCAGATTTCAAAAATTTCATTATTTTGAAAAGCCCAGACAGAATCTAAGAATTTGTGTGTGTGTGGTGTAAAGCTTAATTTTTGCGCGTATAGCTTTCAGTAAGACCAAAACAAAACATTTTTGCTTGGCTAATGCTGACGACTTTGAAAAGCCAGGGTTCACACAGGGTCGAAGATGTTTTTTTTCGTTCTGAAATTGTGCGCCATCTTTAATTTTAAAAATTTTATCAAATTTTTAAATTATGAAGTCATTCTGAAATGTCTAAAATTTTTGAAATCGAACAAAAGGTTTATAAGTAATTGATCAAAACCGTCCCGTTTTTTCGGGCCACCCTATATATCAATCCGAATACAATAAATGACAAAATTTAATTGCTACATTTCAATTAGTTCATTTCTTTTTCATGGAATCTGTAGCAAGTAGATTGTGCGTGTGATTTTTATTCGTGCAGTTTCATTAAAATCAAAGTTTTAGGTTTATATTAAGCCCAGGTTTGTTCAACTTTTAATCTTGTCACGATCAGTTCTGCTATATTGGATTTGCATGGAATTGTAGCTTGAGGGTTTAAAGAGGGCAACTTCACTGAAAAATAAAAACAGAAATTATATCAATGGGTTTTAGATAAGTCGGCGAAAACACGCAATTTTACACTTATCAACAAAAAAATGTCACTTTTGTATGTCGCTTGCTTGCGCCTTAGGTTGGTCCACTGTACTCTCTTGAAGAATTTAACAAATCCAACAGAACAACCTCGCTTATAAAGATTACACGCCGTTTTGTCAGATAAAGTCTGAGTAGTTTCCATATTTTCGTCTGTCTTGAAAGAACTGCTGCAAAAGGTGTTCTCAGCATTTTTTCCAAGCAAGAGACTGTCGCTAAGCTTGCAGGGTCTTGTTAGCATTTCTGTTAGAATCTTGATGTTTGTCTTTGGGAATTAAAGTAGATGTTTTGTTTTCGTCAATCCAGGTCCCGTCAGCGTCGCCTCCGAGTGGCGGAGCCTCTTTTACTATTACAGTTTTGTACTGCAGCTTTGGTACCTGTTTGGAGCAAGATAATTATCTGTTACCCAGTGGCGTACCCAGAAATTTACTTGGGGGAGGGAGGGGCGGTTAGCGATATTTAATAACTAACTAATTAAACAACTTTAGATTTATTTAAATAAAAAAAATACGATAAAATCTCCACACGACTTGACGTCTATTCTATGCAAGATTGCTTAGCACTTCGTCTAAGGAAATTGGAGTCTCTGAAAAAGTAAACATTAAAGCCCATCCGCTTATCCTCCTAAGCATTAATACAAGGAAACAGCTGCTTATTACACATATTTAATGCTTTCAAGGCATTGCATGGCTTTTTTTCTTTGTTTTTTTTTTTAATAAAACCAAACCATATAGTGGCTTCAATTGTAGCCGCTGTTTCAACAAGTTTGCAAAAGCCAAGGTTTTCACCGATTCTGTCGGATTTATTGCATAAAATGCTTTGAAATGGTTTGAGTACGTTTTTTTAGTCTGAAAATCTGAAAGACTTTCCTCGTAGATATAGGTTAGTTCTTCTGTATCTACAACAACCATAAACAATATAAACCAAAACAAATGTGGATTGAATTGGTATACCATCTGGTTAACCAATTGGTACCTGTGACTTCATAGTAATGACCTAACATACCACTTTCTTCTGAATTCGTTCAGTATAGGCCAAGAGAAACGAGCCTTAGCCAAACTTTTTTGTTTGTTTTTGTGGTTATTTTCCTATTTAAGTGGTTTATTTTGCTAAAGAAGATTTATTAAATGGCTAAAAGAAAAGCTGATGTGGCTATAGCTCAAATTTGTTAACTTTTTAAACGGAGACGTTTTAAAGATTTTGGTTTTGGTTCAAATTACTTAAATAGCGCCCACAGCCGGCATTCTCTAACTTAACGTTTTTGGTAAAAGTAAACGATATTTCATTTAGGAAAAAAGTTGCCCCGTATCGGTTGTTTAAATCCATTTCAACTGAAAAAACAAAAATTTTAAATCGAACTTATTTGTTTACATTTCTAAAGCAGGACAAAACAACAATAGACGGAGATAGCACTATACCAAACCTCAGGTCCGTGATACATTCCACGTTATGCAATTTGACATGCCAAAAAGGATACCAGAGTCACGTTGATGTCGGCATTTTTGTATCCGAAATCGGTTCGTAAGCATTTGACAGGCCAAACAGGGTACCAAATCATGTACAAAAGCTTGCCGAAATCGCCTATTGTGATGCCGCCAAGAATGGGATTCTGATATTCAAAAAAAGCGAGAAAAAATATTTTCCGAGTAGAAGGATTTTGATTATTGGGATTTTGATTATTGGGATTTTGCAATTTTACTTTCTATTTGTTTTATCGCTGCTGTTATTTTATTGTGCCGACTAAAAAAACTGCAATCAAATGACATTTACCAAGCCTCTAGTTCTAACTTTGTAATATTCTACCCGTCACTGACTAATTATCAGGCATACAAGTTAAGACTAGAGTGGACATTCAAAGAACTATTGCGTAATTACGTGTGTCTTCCAAATACATTTCGGGTCCCCAAAACATTGCAAATGGATTTGAAGAATTTTTTATTAATGACACTGATTTGGCTTGCCATACATTTGCTGTAAAATCAAATTTTTGCGAAAACCTAATTACCAAGGCCAAAATTGTGAAGGCAATTAAACATATTAAAGGCAACAAAGCAATAGTTCTTGATGGAGTGCCAGCGTATATTTTGAAGGGATGATGTGAGTTTTTACTTTTGCATAGATGGGAAACTAGCAAAGTGATACCTGTTTACAAGTCTGGCTCTAGATATGACATAAAAAATTACCGTTCTATAAGTATTGTGTGTGTGATCTCAAAAGTTTTTGAGCTTATTGTTTTTGATCGTTTGTTTAGTGCAATTTCGGGTAAAATAACTTCATGTCAACACGGCTTTTGTCCTAAAAGATCTACTTTTACAAATTTAATTAATTTTTATCAGTATATACATGACGCATTTAATAATAAATCACAAGTAGACGTAATTTATACAGACATGAAGAAAGCTTTTGATCGGGTAAGACACTGCGTAATTTTAAAAGCTCTGAGCGATGTCGATGTTTCTCTATATTTGATTTATTTAATTCAATCGTATCTCAGTCATAGATATCAAAACACTGAAATAAAGAGCTGTAAATCGGTACTGTACAAAAGTACTTCAGGGATTCCTCAAGGTTCTAATCTTGGTCTTCTCCTTTTTTTATCAGCTGTTAATAATATTGTTACAAATTTTGAAAATGTTCAAGGCCTATTATTTGCGGACGATTTTATGTTATGGACTGTGAAACCCTGCAAAATGACTTCTGTAAAGTAGCTAACTGGTGTAATACTAACAGTTTCAATTGAAATGTAGCTAAATGCATGTGCATGTCATTCACTCCTAATAAGCATACTTTAAACTATGACTAATCTTACAATAATTTCAAAATAAAAAGAGATGTCATACAGAAAGACCTGGGAGTGATTTTTGATGTTAATCTTGCGTTTACTGATCACATTATAAAAAAAAATTGAAAGGGGCTCAAAAAGTAGCTGGTTTTATAGTAAGAAATACAAAAGATCTTAATTTAGATGTTAGTCTACACCTTTTTGACAGCTTGGTTTTTCCTATATTGGAATATGGCTCAATAATTTGGTCTCCACAATATGACACATGGATTACCATAATTGAAAAAGTTCAAAGAAAGTTCCTAAAATGCCTATACTTTAGAAAGTATGGTAATTATCCGCAAAGAGAGGGTGTGACAATGAGTATCTGTTGGGTGTATTTGGAAGACTGTCATTGGAGAAACTGACGGGTGAAATAGATGGTCCTGATATTCTTGGTCAGTTACCCTTTGCGATAAATCGAGTAAATTCCCGCAACACAAACATCTTTTATTTAGCTTTTCCAAGAAGCAATTTATACAAAAATTCACCAATATACAAAATGTGTTCAATTTTTAATTTATACGATTCAGTGGCTTCAGACATTTATATTCATAATACTGGTATTTTTAAATTTAAAAAAATTATCGACGACAAACTGCGTAATAGCAGTATAAGAAACTAAGTTAACATTATCTGATTTGTCTTTTATATTTGTATTATTTTATTTTGTACTATGGTAATATTTTATTTTAGTGATTTTAAGTGTCCTGGTGTTTTAATTAACTAATTAACTTTGGTTACTACTACTTATTGTAGTGTTTTAATGTTTTACACTGTTTGTACCTACTTGAACTTTTGCTTTAAAAACATTTTATATTTTTTAATTGGCAACTTGCTGTTGATATCTGTATAAACAAATAAATAAATAATAAATAAAAACAAAAAAAAAATAAATATATAACAAAATTTTCGTATAGAGGCTCAGTGTACAGGATTAGTCCAGATCAGGTCCGCTCGATATGTAACTCTAATGAAACCTTAGAGCACATCCTTTTTCATTGCCCAATCTACAGCGGCATTAGGAGATCAGCTACAAACTCTTTAAGATCGTTAGATGATACGTGGCATTTTCTGAATAACTTTGATATTCACATAGCAGAAACTATCTGCTGACAGATCTGGAGCATTTTGGGTTTGAGATCTTTATCATTAATGAACAGATTACCATTTTACGGAAATGACCTCTCGACTAGACATGCTTCAATCTGGGCAGTACTAAATCTGGTTAGGTACCTACATACATTTTTAGCACTTTTTATTTTACTGTTTAGCTACCGAATTTTGAGGTTTTTCCTTTTTTTTAAATTTTTTTTTCTTTCTTTATAATTGTTTAGGAGACATATCCTAGAGTATGTTTTTATCCTGGAAATACCAATTACTATTGATTTTGATTACTATTAGCATTCTTTCTGTTTTTTTATTTTTTCCTTTGTAGGCTTAGAAAATTCTGTAACACAAATTGTTATAAAACTGTAAGGTTTTCAAAAACATTAAAGTTTGAATTGAACTGAAATTGAATTATTGTGCCGACTGTACTTGAAAGGGGGGAGAGGTTAACCCCTCCCGCCCAGATGTGCCATCGTGTAAGCTGACTGTGTGTACGTTTTAACTCTAGTTTTTTTGACTACCGACTATTACCCTACCGCAAAAAGAGAAACACGAGTAGGTAGTGTTCAAATAGTCGGAGAGCTGGCGAAAAAAAAGTTTTGGAAAGGCTGAAATTTTTAGGATGCACTATACTTCGACCTGTATAAAAAGACTGTAGAGTCAGCAAGCTGGGTATGGGGGAAGATGGCGCTGGGACTGCGAATGTGAAGGTCTAGTATCCTCAAAATGTCTTGGAAAGCCTGAAAATTCATTTATTGTTACAAGCTTTCGATCGGCTTCAAATTTGGCATGCTTATATACTTGCGGTGACACTACAAGAATATAGTGTGATGAAAAAATTGATAGCTTCCCCCTACTCGAAGGGGGTGGAGGGGGGTACAGTTGAAGTACGCCCAAATTCGAAATTTGCTGTGTTGGGGCACTTGGGGATGGAGATAATGAATTTCTAATCAGATTTGGAAAACTCAATATGGCGGATTTTTGGCCATCTTTTGCTGGCCAATTTTAGCTAACTTATACACATCTGATTACCTTCCAATTTGGCGGGCATTTATAGTTCCAGTGACAATACAATAATATGTCATTATTAGGCACCCCTCTCCCCTACGATTGGAGTGGAGGGGGAAAAATACCTAAGTTTGTCCGATTTCAACCAAAATTGATGTACAGGGGCTTTTGTGGATAAGGAATGCGAATTTTTGATCAGATATTGAAAATTCAATATGGCGGATTTAAGATGGACGATTTTTGGTCATCTTTTGCTAACCAATTTTAACTATCTTATACACATCCGATTGCCTTCAAATTTGACATGCATTTATAGTTTCAGTGACAATACAACAGTATGTCAATATTAGGCACACCTCCCCCCTACGAGGGGAGTGGAGGGGAAAAACACCTAAGCTTGTCCGATTTTAACCAAAATTGGTATACGGGGGCTTTTGGGGATAAGGAATGCGACTTTTTGATCAGATTTTGAAAAGTCAACATGGCGGATTCAAAATGGATACAAATCTAAAAATTAAGGGTGTTTGTTTAAATTAATTGTTGTTAATTGTTTAAATTTGGTGTGCGTTTATAGATCCGGCGACACTACAATAATATAGTATTATCAGGTAGATACCTCCATCTAACGAGGGAAGTGGAGGGGGGAAAGATTTAGTTTGTTCGATTTAAATCAAAATTGGCCTTCAGGGGTTTTTTGGAAAGGGGATATTAATTTTTGATCAGATTGGAAAATTTCAATATGGCGGATTCAAAATGGACGATTTAGGGTACAAATCTAAAAATTAAAAAAAATCATTTTTACTAAAAAAATTTTTTTAAGAACAAGCTTTTATTAAATGCACTCTAAAGTAGAAAATAATTTTTTATCTTTCTTATACCATTATAAAAGGGATGGGCGCAAATTAAAAATTTTAACTTTACGCTGACAAAGAGAGAACTACAAAAGAAGAACTAAATTCTTCTTTTATTCGAATGATAAACATAATGCTTTCATCTAAAGAAGCTGAGAACGGATGAAATTGCCGTGCTTGCCAATCCTTTCAATATGTCCTTAGGTTAAAGAGTAATACAACTGTTTGTTAGATGAATCGTCGATGTGACCGATATACGATACCTAATTATTATGGTATTAGAAAGAAAAAATATTATTTTGTACTTTTGAGTGCATTTAATAAAAGCTTGTTCTTTAAAAGTTTTTTTTTTATAAAAATTTATTATATTTTTACCCTGTACTTTTATTTTTACCCCTTACGGTTTTTTAGAGGAAATATATTTTCCTATTTTTGAATACAATTTAATTGTTGACTGATACCTCCGAAAATAATTAGCACTAAATTTTAATATTTGGCAGGTTACTCTACGGCTCAATAAATAATAAGTTTTCCTGGACAGGGCACAGTTCTTTTATATGGTCGATGTAGACATCAGCTTTTCCAAAACTCTTATTTTTTTTTTCTAGAGCTCTTCGACTAAATATGATGTTTGTAAATAATGCGCTTGAACCCCATTATGTTACTAAATTCACATTAATATCTAAATTGCATATTGTTCTTTGGAGTAATTTAGAAAAGGCTATTTTGGAAGAAGCTATTTTTCAATCGAGTTCGAATAAAGCGTTTTATTACTATCCAGATTGTCTATCTGGACGCGTTTCCCCTTTACAATACCCTTGGGTATAAAGCGTGTGTTTTTTTCTTTGAGTTCATCGTTACCCAAGATTAATAACCTTATACAAAACGCGTTATATAAAGTGATATATTACACGGTGACTAGCACAGATATCGACCTCCGCAAATGTTCGAATCTTGCAATTCATTTTCTTTAATTAAACTTGTAGCATTGTAAAATTAGTCGAAGAAAGGAAAGGGTTAATTAATGAAAATGAGATTGAGGTGTGTCTTTGTCATACAAAAGTAATACAAGTCGCACTATGGAGTCCTTTCTTTAGTCAAAAGGGCAAATCTAGAGTTTAAAAAAATTAAAAAGGTCAGGGATTAGAGTATGTTGACACGACCTTTTCCCTTCTTTTTTCTTGAATAATTTATTCAATGGCAGCAAAGACTCTGTGTTCATTCAATAAATATAGGGTGGGCCAAAAAAAATGGGACTTTTGGATTGTCTATTACTTAAAAAGTAGTTATCCGATTTTAAAAATTTCGGTCATTTTGAAAAGCCAGGACATTAGAATTTTGAAATCTGATGTTAAAATTGATATTTCCACGGATCCATCTTGGATTTTTAAGAAATGTCAATTTTGCGAAGAGCCTTATAAATTTTGAAATCTTGGCCTTTCAAAATGGTCAACACTATTAAAATCGGACAAATACATCGAAAAGCAGAGCCAAGCAAAAATGATGTTTTTTTCGTCTTGACTGAATTAGGCTTACCGAACCCACTTACTTAAACAATTTATATCTTCCTTATTTCTTACCCTATTTTAATAAGCGATACATGAGTATACTAAGGAAAATCAATCAAATATATTTTTAGTTATGCAGCAAAAATTGTCAGGAGGGGGGGGGGAGATCAAAAATACCTATTTTTTAAAATTGTCCGCCATCTTGGATTTTTACGAAATATCAATTTTAACATCAAATTCGCAAATTTTAATGTTCTGGCTTTTCAAAATGATCAAAGGTGTTAAAATCTGACAAATACTTTTTAAGTAATAGGCAATTAAAAAGTCCCGTTTTTTTTGGCCCATCTTATATAATTGTTGGACAGAGAATAAGTAAAATTAAACATTTTTAAAACCGCTACAAAACTACCCTACCCAGCAGCGACCACAAAGTGATTTTTTTTGCCTGACAAAACTGACATAAACTGGTCCCTAAATAAATCGTCACATCAGAATCGGACCTACCTCCGACTAGAGGTCCTGTATACGAATTTTGACAGTTAATGTTTTACCAGAGGTAAGCAACTGGATTTGACAATTGTTAGGGAAATGTTTAACAACAAATTGTGTGTTGGCAATGATAATTGGTAACCCCTGACAATTTTTGATTAGGAAACGTCGACGAATTTGTGTTGTTCCGTTGTCCAACGGAGAAAGACAATTGGAAAGAAAACATGCATTTACCAAGCTGGAGTAGTATGTACAAACTTACGCATTTAGCATGTAAGTAATTTGCTAATAAATAACGCATTATGTTTTCGTGTTTTATCGTAAGAAAAAGAGTAACAAAAATATAGATCAATAGTAGTCTTTATATTTCTATCTATCGTGTATATTCACTGTTTGTTTTTGTTTTTTTTTGTCAAAGCTTGATATATTTTACTAACCAAAAAACATCAATCTTTCAAAACAAAAAGAGACAACGCAACATCATTCCATTTCATTAAATCCGTTTTATATGCAAATATGAAAAAAACTAGAAAGAGAGGAAAAGATGAGTCGCCCACCTCTAGTAAAACAATAACTATCAAAAATCGTATACAGGGCCTCTACCTCCGACTATATGTCGCATTTTATAGGGTGGACTACAAAGAAACCGGACTGTTTTGTTTTAACTGCTAATTTTTTATTTACTCTCAGATTTTAACCCAAAAAAAAGTTTTGGGAAGGTAATGAAATAGACTTTTTGCAAATATGTCAAAAACCGTTGGGTTTTTTTGAGACACTTTGTGCATTTTTTTTTTGTAACTACAAAAATCTTCTATCTATTGTTTGTAAACCGATGTATCATGTGATATATTCTATTAGGAAATAAAAAAACTTGCATAAAATAAAAACTGCTAATAATTTAAGTTAACCGGATTTCGTTATTTTTTCGCCAATTTTGTTGACAAGGACACCCTACAAATGCATCCGGTTGACTTAAATTCAGTTTCAGTTTTATTTTATGCAAAAAGTTGGTATACGAAAAACCCATAGTTTTTTTATTTCCTATAGAATATATTTATAGAATAGATAGGAGATTTTTGTGGTTGCAAAATAAAATATACAAAGTGTCTCAAAAAAAAACCCAACGGCTTTTTAAGATGCATAAAACTATTAGATATCCGCCATTTTGAATTTTTGGTAAATGTCATTTTTGAGCCATCTGCAAAAAGTCAATTTCATTATCTTTTCAAAAGTCTTTTTTGCGTTAAAATCCGACCATAAATAAAAAATTGGCAGTTAAAACAAAACATTCCGGTTTTTTGTGGTCCACCCTTATAAAACATTTCCCGATATCTGGTGTACAAAATACAACCTAACAGATAGGCTCCGAACAAAAAAACTTGCATCTTAAACGGCCAACTAATTAAAGAGCTACATACGCACCTCAAATACCATTTAAAGTTCTCACAACGTAATCGGCACAACATAGAATTTCCTGAAAGTAACACGTGCCACTATACCATACCGCGACAGTAATTCCCTAAGTTATTATGACGTAGCCACGACTGCAAGGTCAGGTATCAAATACCAGACTGCTATGTCGTAATCACGTTCCTGATACATCGTGGAGGTGCTTTTTTATGTGATGAAGTCGAAAAAGGAGTGGATTAGTTTCACAATTTTTATTCGGTTCTTTTTGGTAGCATAAATTAATACATAACAAAGTGATGAACAAAACAAAGAAGGTCGTCAAATTGGTGGGTTTGATTATGACCAGTGTATAGTATTGAAAAAACATGGCCGATAAAGCATGATTCCCTGATAGTAGAAAATGTGACTTTAAAAGGGTTGCGACTTAAAAGTGGTCATAAAAAGTTATTTCCTCCACACTGCCACATCGTTATGCAACTATGATGTCGCAAACTTTGGTAATAAAAGTTAAAGTATGTATGTGGAGTACAACGCAGCTACTTCAATGAGGTTTAAATTCATTGAGGCAAATAAGCAATAAATGAAAGTCGGGACGACTACAAATTCCCGAATAAGAAGGGACCTTGGAGGGACGGGAACTTGCTATTGTCCTATAGTGGTAAGGAATATTTTCAAACGACACTTTAAAGGAATACCACGAAGAAGTCGTTTCTGGGGGGTGATTACTAAGTAAGATCCGCTTTTATGTTATACTAGAAAGTACTCAACATTTATATGCCCCAAATCGTGGCTGTTACTATAAATGTTAGTTGGGACAGAGATAGGGGCCAAACCTCTATTTTGCATTTGTGAGGGGTTAACAAGAGCTGTGTTAGCTACGACGCCTTTCATAATTGCAGTGGTTTATCTGTAAAAAGATTCCTATACAATCTATTTATAGAGTGAAATAATACTAATTTTTTTTTTCACTTTATATCCCGCGTAGTCGCACTGTATAATAAAATTAAAACACAGCGGTTCCAAGACAATTCTCTTGCTTTTTTTTTCAATTGAGCGATATTCTAGAAACAAAGAATTGAAATTAATTTTGTTCCCGGCGCGCTAGGTACTTACTTCCCAAAATCATGCCGAGCCTCAGATGTAATACCTCCCATTGGGACAACAATCCTAATGAATAATTTGTCCTTTTCTTTTTGTAAATGGTGGCAATTTATTTATTTCCCTCTAAAGGTGCCTCCAGCGTATTTCGTCTGTTTTTCGGATTATGATAATTGTTGCTCATTTAAATACCGTCTCTGATTTTCAAGGAGGAAAGGAATATTGACCAAAATAGCGCAAGAGATTGGGGTCTCTCGTTTTTGATTAGTTTTAACTAAGGCACTGAGAAATACAATTTTTTTCCGCAAATAAAGTTTTATTTGGATACCAACTGACTATCTGCAGCTTTGCCAGCGTGCTCCAAATCTTGACCTCAGTTCGGTAAGGGTGGTTGTCACCCTTTTTAAATTTTACACTTGTTTCAAAATGGCGTGCTTACCCCCCACAGGTCTAAATATTTTCAATTTTCAAAAAATACTTACCCATACAGAAAAGACACAAAGTTATTGATTATTTTGTATTATTATTGCAAAATACCTCTGAAAAAACTTAAAACATTAGGATAAATATTAAAGACGTTGTGTTTGAGATTATAAAGTTGGTGATTTTTTAAACCACCTCAAGAGGAATGGTTTAAATTTGTAGTCCCCAGAAACGATTATTTGTGGCATTTGTTAATAAGTTCGTTTATAATTTCGCTAAGTAACCGTTTTTACAAGGATTAATTTACCTTATTTAATATCCCAAGTTGTTCATTACCCAATAAAGCACCTCCTATTTTGTCCAGAAAAACGTCGTATTTTGAACACGTTTGCAGCACAAAAAATATATTTATGAGGGCACTACGCGGCAAAACAAACATAAGTGAATGTCAATCATGCACGAAAAATCATGCACGAAAAATATACCAAACAAAAAAACCCAAAACAACTATATTAATTTATTTACAAACTGAAAGGAAAACATTGAGGTTATCTAAAAGTTCAGTCAAAAAAACTTTCCTTACTCAAAGTCCAATTTTAAAGCTGTAGCTTTCATCAGTAGAGGTTGGTGCAAGCCAAGGTGCAAGCAGATAAAAGATCCGCTGTTTGTAATTGAACGCAGCACTACTATTTTTAAACTGACATTTCGACAGTGAAAGAATGGAAAAGAAACTTGAATTTAAGTTTTTTAAAACACTTTTTAAATAAATACAAAATTAATCTATTCCTTATTTTAGTATTACTCATCTAAATCGTTGTGACATCAGGTATTTATTGGAAAAGAAAATTAACAAGGGTAAGTTTTAATTAGAGTGATATATAGCCCCAATATTAATTTTATTATACAGAGTGTTTCCTATTCAAACCCCGTGTAGGTTTAAATTTTTTAATTTTCTTTTCTTCTAAATTGAAAATTTCCTCTTAAATCCAACAAAAAATTGTGTTAAGATGATTGTTCAATAAAGAAATTTATTAAAAGTCTTCTTATAAATGAAAGTATGTCCAAAACTCAAGGAGGGTTGGTTTAAAATGCTTAAAACCAAAAATTTCACTTAAACTTAGGACCGTTCTAAAATAGACTAAACCGTTTTAGTAAATCCCACCGTTAAAGTAAATATTTCAACGCATCGGTATCGGTATACCTAACATGTTTAAAACAAAGCCAAAATACACTACATTTTTCACTTGTTTACGGCATATTTCGAACGAGGCCTGCTTTTATGGTGGATGCGATGGGAGAACAGTACGTACCGTTACGAACCTACCACCGTACGGAACGAGTGGAGTCAGCTGTTGTCCCATCTCATCTGCCATAAAAGCAGGCCTCGTTCGAAATATGCCGTAAACAAGTGAAAAATGTAGTTGTTTTTTGGCTTTGTTTTGAACGCGTTAGGTATACCGATACCGATGCATTGAAATATTTACTTTAAGTGTTTATTACTCGTTCCAACCACCGCATAATTTAAGAAAAAATTTGACACCCGTTCTTACCAAACTTAGGTCTATAAATGATAAAAGCTTCTGTTTCTGTGTGTGTTAAGTCCATGTTCGATCAGGATCAGTATTGATTCAGTAGTTTTTGGGTAATGCTGGACAAACAGACAGACAGAAAATCATTTGGAAAATTCTCAAACTCAGTCAGTAGTTCAAAAACCCATACGAATTTTGTAATTTTAGAGCCTATATCTCGTGGAGCCCCGAAACTTTTTGTGAAATGAAACTGTATGTTGAGGGAGAGTTTCTCATCAAGTTAAATATTATTTGACTTTTCGGAAGCTTTTGAAGTTTAAAACCGCAAAAACCAATATTAGATTACATTGCGGCTGATGGGTTTTGTTTTGGAAACGTAAATAGTTCCCTTAGGCAGCAAACAACATAAATAATTATTATTTTAAAAATAAAAAAAATAAACATTACGTGTTTGGAGTATTTTAAATGTCGTTTGCCTATTTTATTTCACTATAACCAACGAGAAGCAAGGTTTGCTTTTCCGAAAAATGGAAAATTCGCACTAAATGCACTAAAGAATTATTCGTTTGGCATTATCCATCTTAACTTAATCTGGTTTGAAATAAAAATAGTTCTGTAGTGTAGCTTTTTTTAATTTAATTTTTTTGTGCTCAGGAAATGCGTGCAAAAAACCACTAATTTCGAACAATATCTAAGGCTTTATATCTCATATACTAAAAAACAGAATAAAAAATACTTCAAGAGTTAATTTTAAATATAATATATAATAAATATAAATAATAATAAATATAAAAATAGAACTAAATAAATACAAAAAAAAACAACATAACTTACCACAAACCACTATCTCCTCAAAACCAAGACAATCCGTCTGGTTCAAAGTCCCCAGAATAGCAGCAGCATTTCCTCTTTGGATGTGGTGTGAGTGAAAGTGGCCGTCGCAGCTTTCCCAAAGGGAGGGGGGGGGGGTAAGGTCAAAATTTTTTAAAAACGAAGAATAAGTTATATGAAAAAAATCTTAAATTATTGTAACTTTCGACCTAATAGGGCTCCGCAAGCGAAAATTTTTGAAAAACTATAAAAAAATTTACTGTTTCTATGAGACACCGGAAATTTTTTTACATAAATTCTCAAAAAAAAGGGGGGGGCGATCGCCCTCAACGCCCCCTCCCCCCCATGGGACCGCTACTGCTGATCCTAAGGGTGAAGAAACACACTTTATATAATTTTACGCAGTGGGTTTTAACATATTTTTGAAAAAATTTCCTTAACTAAGTGGCGAAAAACCCAAAAAAAGTAGTTTCGATATTATGAATCCGCCACAAACATATAGATTTTATGTGAAAAATATGAAATCACTGAAACGCGACCTATGATTTTTGCTAAAACTCTCTCCAAAAGAAGTTCAGCTTCATTGTTTGGCAATAAATGTTGTTTAAGACCAAAGGAAAGTGCAAAGAAGCGTCTTTCTAAAAAAGCCCTTAGCACAATAATGCTCTAAGTTTGTACCGTTGTAAACTTAAAACTTTTCACATTAATCTTTTACAGTATAGTATAGAGCTATCCAACAGTAGAACGGTGTGTTGCGTTTTTATGCGACAGGGAGAGACCGGAAATAAAAAGTAAAAAATAAAAATTCAAGCTAAGGGAAATGAGGTATGTTGTTTTATGACATTTTTCGAGAAAAATCTCGTTGAGCATAAGGGTCATAATGATATTATGTGTACAACGTGCATACAAATTTACGTTCAGGTTTTCGGCCATATATAAGGGCTATTTAGAAAATCGATAAGCGAGCTCAGTTAGTAGACGTTTACTGGGTTGTCTAGTTTCCTATTTGTAACTCGATATTGTTGGTTGACTAATGTCGAAAGATGATATTATAATGCCATAAGCCGTTGCAAAATAAAACAAGTTATATAAAAAAAAATCTTGATATAGCACGAGAGGCAATAAAAAAAAAGTACATAGAGTAATGCTTGTAGAGAAGACTTATCTTTTATCTGTTCCGCCACCAACACAATAAAAAAAATCTATACCTTCATCAAGAACACGATTTTACTCACGGTCAGCAAGTAACAAAACCATGGCTTTTTTGGTTAAATATTCAAAACATTTTCTTTACTGTTCTGTGGGGAAAATAATTATTAAATAAAAGTAAATGCTTTTGTAGTATTTTCTTTTTTAAATTGTTTTAATACCCAATTGCTTCCCTTATTATGTTTGTAACTCTACAAAATTTCGTTTGTTTAAAAAAACAAGATACCACAAAAAAATCGCGCACTTTAACAATACGTTTCAGTGATTGCTTACCAAAAAATAGGAAATATACAAAAAATATTATTTTACTGTATGACGAGACTAGTGGCAAATTGAGAAATATTGGAAAATAGGCTCAAATTATGTATGTTTGATATGTTTTAAATTGTATCCCACAGTCTGAGCGGTAGGTATAATACATATCAATATACTTACAAAATGAAGAGAAAATTTTACCTCCTTAATAAATTTACAGAAAAGATTTGTGGCGTAGAGGGCAAAGAGTGAGGGAATATATCGAAAAAAAGATTTTCCTCGACCAGAACTTGAACCCGGGACATCTAAAGTAGCAGTCTAATGCTCTACCAACTGAGCGATCGAGGACATGGGATTTTGACTGGCTATTCGGAAATCCTTTCGTCCGATTCATTTGTTAGTAGTGAGGAGATCTTTATAACATCTCTTTTAAAGTTTTTAAAGCTGCAGTAGGCTTCAAAGATCTCCCCACTACTAACTAATGAATCGAACGAAAGGATTTCAAATAGCCAGTCAAAACATCAAACTAGAAAATAGACAATACCAGATATGACTTTTGCCAGAATTTGCACACAATATGTTGTAAAAAAATGAAGCTGATCTGTAAAAAGCAATAGTCAATTTCGGCAAAATTTTGGATCAGTATTAAACAAAGTCAAGGATAATTGCTTAGCTATAAATGGCAGCAGCAAAACGAGAAATACTATAAAGCTAACAAATATATTTTCAACAAATGTTTTTGCTTTCGCCTCTCTGACTAACCTGAAAAATCTTTTGAGATGATAAACAAACCAAGGAAAAATACCTATACAAGATTAATAATTTCAGCCAAATATATTATTTTAAAACAAAGGAAAATTTTAGGACGCAGGACTATGGGACGCATGTGGTTTTTAATTTAATTTTTGCGGGTTTTTCTTTAAAATTAAGTAAATTTTGTTAAAATTTTTGGACAGCGGATTTATCCCTGTATAGTGGACCTTTTGTAAAGAAGTAAAATCTGGACATAACTGTACCAAGTTAATGTTACAATGAATGGACTTATAGTGATGATGTTTAGGCTAGAAAATGTTAATATAAACAAATGATACAAATATGAAAGGCTTTTAGAGAACCATAGATGGAAAAGAGGTTTTTAAACATAGTTAGTTATATAGAGATTGTCTTTAAGTTCACCGCTGTAACTCTTCGATCAATATAATTACGTTCGTATATGAATTCAGTTGTTAATCTTCCAAAATACTTTATTCTCTACACTTTTAACTAAAAATACACTGTTAGTTGGGTCACTTACTCATATTTTTTTATCGCTTCTTATCCCTAAATTTATGGAGGTCCAAATGAGAAGAAATATCCTCACGCAACAAATCTTCTATATGATGACAAAATGAAATTATTTTGGACGAGAACTGTACCTTCTGAAATAAAAAATGCTTTTTACATCTACAAACGCTGAAGCACCAATTTTTTCCAAATTTTAATTTCGTTCATGTTTATATTTTATTATCACTCTCAGTTACAAATGGTAACGCACACTTTTACCTATTCCCCCGCGCCGTTACTTAATTTATGGGCGCTACCAAGAAGTTGCAATGTAAACTTTAGGCGTAAAACAAGGTCTAGGAAAAATACCGAGGAAGGGTAGTGGGGAATTCTCTTCCCTAATTCTGCGAAAAATTTTGATCAAAATTTAGTAAAATTGCTAAAATCACACGTTACTTTTCCGGCCACTAGTTGCGCAAAAATGTACCGCGAAAAACTTTGACCGGTGCGAAATATGACATCATCGCACAAGTCACAAAACCGCGCAAGAGCACCAAAACAAAAAAAAAATAAGCAAGTCCCCAACAAACCAAAATGCATTTTTTTGCTTACGAAGTATATTCTGCGCGGTTAAGGCCTCGGACGTTTTATTATTATACCATATATTATTTAGGCGAAGATGGTCACGTTTGCGCGGATTGTGATTATGCCGGTACCAATTTCACGCTGTAATGATATGCGCTTTTCTTGTTTGCTTGAAAAATAACAGCGCACAGCGGATAGATCGAAAGATTTATACCGTGAAAAACTACTTTTTAAGTTATCGCGCGCTACGACAAAAATTCAAGCTTTTTAATTTTTTACCTAATTATTTACCTCGCCCCTCTGACGCGCCTAAGCAAACCAGATGTGTATGTATATAAAGAATCTTTGTTTTCATTTAATTATTTAAAAATAATTTTTGAACTTATATGTAAAAGGCTTTTTTCTTGGCTTAAGAGAGCAGTGATCTCCCAGAATTAACTTAAAGTGAGATACCATACGTTGCTATACATCGATTGAAAAAGCGCGCCAATTGAAGCAAATAAAGTCCTCGAAATTATTTTTTTTTTCAAATTAAAATACTTAAGGAATATTTATTTTAAACAAAAAAATTAACGAAATCGTGATTATTTTTTAATTTAAAGCAGATAAACTATCACTTAACGGTGGTCCATAATATATGATGATTTTACTTGGAATACGACATCCCGTGTCACTTTGACAGTTCTTAAGGCGCAATTACACAGACGAACATGCTCAAATAAAAGCTCGTGCAAAAGATTTTTGCGTGAACATTTTGGTGAGCTTTTCTTTGAACATTTTGTTCGGGTAAATTTTTGAGCAAATTATTGCTATCTTTTTTGGAAACATATTTTTAAAGATGAGAATAAATAAAATTTCACATCAGTGATCAGTGATCTCAATTCTTTAAAAAAATGGAACACCAACTTTTATTTAAAATTTTGTCACATGGATTAGGGTTACTTATAATATTTTTTTCTTAGGGTTGTTCCCGGATTTTTTTGCCCGGGGTTTTTTTTGGGATTTTTTTGCGAGTTTTTTTTTATTTCCAAGAGTTTTTTTCCTAAAGTCAAAAAAAACCCAGGAAAATTTTTCTTTTCCAAAAAAATTTTGAGTTTTTCAAATATCGGCAAAAGACTCAAAAATTGCACTTTTAAGCGGTAATCCGCGCTTCACGACTATGAGGAGTGGTGGGGAGGGGGATTTTTCTTAAACATATTTTTGTAACTTTACCTTTAGCTTTTATTGTTGTTTTTTAATTTCTCACACCAGATTTACCTAGTTAGTTTAAGGTCCCAAGGGTTGCTTAAAAAAGCAAAAGGTTCATGAAAATGCTGAAGATATAGAAAGAATATAGAACCAACAATATGCAAAGGGCAACATTGCGATTCAAAAGGGTGGCCGGCCTAGTACCTGCGAAATCCAAAACGCGGGATGATAGATCGGCGACACAATCTACTAAATTACTGCTAAATTATATTTTTTAGACAAGGGTCGGGTTCGTAGGGTTGTAAAAGTGGGTAATAAACGGGTATTATTTAAACCGAACGTGCTTTTGTTCATATATTTGAGATTTAATAAAATGTATATAGGTTTTTTAATTTGACTTAATTATTATTGTAAAGGACTAAACTAGGAAGTAAAATAAAGGGATATTCTTTTAAACGTAAATTTTATCATTATATTTTACAGGCAACAACAATAAATAAGTGCCAATTATTATTTTTTTTATTCTCGTTTTTTTTACAACCCCAAAAAAGTTACAGGTATACTGGCATATCCCCTATAAAAATCAGATCAAACGAAGTTGCTTATGAGGTAAAATGTGAATTTCGGCATCAAATCGTTTTTCCGTCGGAAAGCACTTGATTAAAAATACCTTATTTCAAAACTTTGTTTTTTCTATTTTCAGTTAAGTTCAATGAATTCCGATAACAATATATATTTTGAATTTGTAAAGAAATTTTTATACCTCCAATTCTTCAAACAAATTTGGCTCAACATTCTCTCCAAAATTTACATGTGTTTTTTTGTACGAGATTTTGCTCGAACATTTCTTTGAACATTTTGCTCAAGAGGCTCGTGTAAATGTTTGTCGGCATTTCAACATCAAAGGAAAGTTTGTCTGTGTAAATGCGCCTTTAGATTTCTTGTTTACCCAGATCTTATTAATTTTTATGGATTATTTGGAATTTTTGAAAAAAATGGCCTTACGCGACTCATTCCAGTGCAATTGGACGTCCATCAAAGTAATAATTTTTTTTTAAAGAACCTGGGGCGCAAGAAACAGTTGTATTATTCTATAACCTAAGGACATTTTCAGAGGCTTGGCAAGCACGGCAATTTCAACCGTTCTGAGCTTCTTTAGATGAAGGCAAAGACATTCAACTAAAATAGACCCATCAAGTCATTCATAAATCAATTTGAAAGGCGATCAGTCGTTAGAATTAGGGAAAACCATTTTATCTTCCACTGGCAACGCTGGCCCAGGCAATACCACGTCACGTTTACCAGCGACCAGAAGCGGCTCACTATTTATAAATGTAAAAAGATTTGGTCTTTATTTTCAGACTTGTCAAATATTTTTGGAAATACATAATTTATATTTGTCATTGTGAAAATATTTATCCAAAGAAATAACATAGAAAATATCAATTTTTTAAATATTCTCGAGATAGATAGTTGTCTAACTAGTGCGGAAAGTGATACTTTTACGCACGGGAGAAGTTCGGGCGGGAAAGGCACTTCCGCAAGAGTTAGGTACAGTTTTTGATTTTTTTTTTTATCAAAAAATAGTTTTCAGAACACACATTTCAAACTCAAAATTTAAAAATTTAGTCCATAAAGCACCATTTAAAAAAAATGCGTGCGTTAAAAGATTTTTCACGTACGCTCGGACAGATTTTTATGCACGCCATGCTTATTCTTTTTTACGCACGGCGTGTGGAAAGTTGAACTTTTCACATTAAAATTGATATGTAAAAGTAGACTGCTTCACACGCATTTGCAAAGTTGTTTTTTTACCTATTTAATGTCAAGTGACCTGCAAAACTTTATTAAAAAAATTACCATAGGTAAAAGTACTTTTTTAGCGCGGCGCGAATTTTAACTCTAATTGGAGTATTTAGATGCATTTATAAACTAGATTAAATTTCAGAAATACCAAATATATATAACCTTAGGAAGAAGCTTTTTATGCAAGTAGGAAATTGTTGTACCAAAAACGTGTCAAAAGCGCCTTTTTCGCTCTTAACGCGTGTAGAAAAGTATCACTTTCCGCAGTGTTTAGGAAAACTACCAAAAAAAAAACAATGTGGAAAAAATAAGCAAATTCGATTAAAAATAGTGGTATTTTGAAAAAGGAATATACCTATATTATAGGTATTATATGATGGTTTTTCATTGTGTAAAAAAAATTAAATTTATGCACTCTACTATAATTTTTATTTAATACGTACAAAAGTATCTTTACATTTTTAATAAATACAAAAAATATCTTATGTGGAGTATCTACCTATGTAAATATTATAAATAAAAAGTTGTAGCAAACACACATTTTTTATCCTGTGTCTGATATAATGTCTTAAAAATTTATATTTATACCGGGAACGCTTATAAACAAATCTCGGCAGACAAAATAAGCTGACTACAGATAGTATCAAAACTGTGAATGTAGTTATAAATAAATATTATATCCACCTCTATACCAAATATAGTGTAATTAATTACAAGTGCTTACCATATTGTTTTTATCAGAAATTCCAATTAAAATTATTCCAAAAAAACTTATTTCTTTCCTATATTTATTAATTACATTTTGTATTTATTGCAACACTAGTTGCACGCCTATGGTGGCCTATGAGAAGATGGCATCGGAAAAACATATGATAACTAACCTGTGAAATATTTGTTTTTCACCTTCAATCTCCAGTTTTCGTCACACTACGCATTTTGTCATATCACTTTTGCCACAAACACTTAAAAATCTATTAAAAAAATATTAAAAACTGTCCAATACTCTGTAAAATATACCAAAACCCCGATTATGCTAAAGCTACAACGCCGAAGAGAAATTATGAATGGAGCAGCGTACAAACGGTTATATAGCTGACCCGCCACAAATGCGAGGTTGTCACATTGTTGTAGGTTTTATTCCCGATATATATATATTGGGAAATAAAATTATTCTTTCGGCCAAAATATCAGGTATTTTATGATATTTCGATCGAAAAAATGAGGTATATTTCAAGTATCATAACATGTACCTGCACACTATAAATTCTTTATTGTATTTTGAAATTGCGAAGATTCAAGGAAATTTAAATGCAGTTATATAATATGCCTAAATTTCTTTATATATTTGAATAAAAATAAGGTGTTTCTCCATGTTTTAAAAAACAAACCGGAGAATTTGCATAATTGCAGGTAAATGATAAAAAAGTTATAAAAATAATATGTTAGTAAAAACATTACGTATAGAGATACAACTTTCAGCGCAATCTGGCATCATCGCCAAATTGTTTACCTTATGTCTGATCGCAACGCAACATAATGTCTCTATTTAAGTTATATCTTTATGGATGAAAGCATTATGTTTATCATTCGAATAGAAGAAGAATTTAGTTCTTCTTTTGTAGTTCTCTCTTTGTCACCGTAAAGTTTAATTTGTTTTTAATTTGTGCCCATCGCTTTTATCATGGTGTAAGAAAGATAAAAAAAATATTTTCTACTTTTGATTGCATTTAATAAAAGTTTGTTCCTTAAAAGTTTTATTTAATAATTTTTTTTTTAATTTTTAGATTTGTACCGTAAATCGTCTATTTTGAATCCGTCATATTGAAATTTTCAAATCTGATCAAAAATTCATATCCCCTTCCCGAAAAACCCCTGTATGCCAATTTTTATTTAAATTGAACAAACTAAATCTTTTTCCGCCTCCACTTCCCTCGTTGGAGAGAACTAATAAAACCATATTATTGTATTGTCGCCGGAACTATAAACGCATACCAAATTTGAACACTCACCCTTAATTTTTAGATTTGTACCCTTAATCGTCCATTTTAAATCCGCCATATTGAAAATTTCAACCCTGATCAAAAATTCATAATCATTCTCCTTAAAAACCCCTGTATGCCAATTTTGATTGAAATCGAACAAACTAAATCTTTTTTCCCCTCGTCCTGCCTAATAATGACATATTACGGTATTGTCACCGGAACTATAAGTGCATGCCAAATTTGAAGGCAATCGGATGAGTATAAGTTAGTTAAAATTGGTTAGCAAAAGATGAACAAAAATCGACCGTCTTGAACCAGCCATATTGAATTTTCAAAATCTGATTAGAAATTTGTTATCTCCATCTCCAAGTGCCCATCACACCAAATTTCAACGGAATCGGGCGTACTTCAACTGTACCCTCTCCACTCCCTTCGAATAGGGGGGAGCTGTCAATTTCATTACATTATATTCTTGTGTTGTCACCGCAAATATATAAGCATGCCAAATTTGAAGCCGATTAGATGTCGGGAAGTTGGTAAAAATTAAGTTGAAATATTCCACCCGAACAAACATATTTACATAAATTGCAAGTTTAAGAAAAGCTTATAAAAATATCTTAACAATTGCGGTATAGTTCGGCGTAAAATCAGTTTTTTAAACCAAACTTTCCTTAAACTGTAGTCCTTAGTAAATATCGCCATATAAGTTTACAGAAAAGATTTGTGTAAGTAAGTACCAATCTATCATCTTCACACCCAGTTTTAATTCCACATCCGGTACCATCTTTTGTATCTCATGACGCGAGTAGGAATTGTCAGTTAGCTTTATAGTTCCCGTACTACAATGAGGTACTTTGTTATGGTGTTATGTTCTATAGCCCCACACAGAAACACCTACTCGGTATCATCTTCTGTAATAGTTAAGATTTTTTTTTATTTACCTTTAGTCTCGATTAAATAATTTTAGAGCAGTTTGGGTGAGTATTAATAAGAAAAATTAATTTTTTATTAAAAAAAAACTATCTTCTGGTGTGTTGATGTGCATTTTCTTTTTCATAAATTATTTTAGTGTAGAACTGTTTCTGTTTCCTTTTCGCATTGTCTGCAACTTAGGTCTTTGTACAGCTTCATTTTGTTAGGATGCCCCCTTTGTGTGCCAGTATGCAGTTAGGAGTCCTACTATGGGTCGTAATTAATACTTATATTCAGTAATTCGTCGCTCACTTTTTTGGAGGATCCTTTAGTAATATTGATTTTAAATACACAGGGTGTAAAAGTGTGGTCTAAACCACAGGCCTGCATGAAATTTGTGATGACGTGATTTTTCTTTGTTAAGCTCAGTTTTTATATATAAATAACTAATTAAAATAGATTTTGTCTCTATCACCCAAAGAATTTTTTTTGAAAAAAAACGAAAAAATATAAATATATATGCATACAGTTTTAGGGGAATTTAAACATATTATTTTGTCAAGTAAAAATATAGAATTGCAAATTAATTTTATTAAATGGGAGCTCTCTTTTCTTTTTGAACATAATCAAAATTCAACATTACCCTTGTTATCACTTCAGTCAACTTTATTTGGATGTCGACCATAAAATCAACGAAACAATCAATGCAAAAATTAATATTTTAGAATCTAGAATTAATCGAGATCTCTTTTCTTTCTGAACATAATCAAAATTCAACATTACCCTTTTTATCAATTTATTATAGAAACTCTATTGAAATCATTAAGTTTACTTGGATGTCCTTTTTTCGAGAATAAAATCAACGAAACAATCAATTCAAAAATTACTATTATAGAACGCTTTTCTAAAAATTTAACATATTTGAGTTCACGCACTAGTTTCTTTCTTCTTAATCACTCTTTTGCAATTCCTCGACTTTTTTGTTTTTGTAGGACACATTCTTATTCCCTTAAAAAGTACGATAATTTACTCAAAAAAACTTTGGAAAACATCTCAAATTGCCAATTTGATGAAAAGTCTTGGTTACAAAGTTCTCTTCCAGTCAAAATAAATGGATTTGGAATACGAGATTCATCAATGACCAACAACTTTCAGAATTTCTGCACCACCTAAATAACATAAGACCCACTATTAAATTCTCAATGGAGTTGGAGCAAAATGGTCAAATTCCTTTTCTTGATATATTTGTGAAACGAGTAGAAAGAGACAACAGAACAACAGTCTATCGCAAACCCACTCACATAAGACAATGTTTAAATCAGGGTTTAAATCATTCTGCTACAACCAAACGAGGCATAATAAGAACTTTGTATAACAAAGCCGTTCAAATTTGTAACAATTCTTATGACTTGGAAATCAAAATAAAAAAATTAAGAAGGATCTGCAGCAGAATGTTTACAGCCTTAAACTTATAACAGATACTATTTCTAAATTTTAGCAAACAGGACAGAGATTACAAGAACAAAACCAGGTAAATGCATTCCTTACAATGCCATATATTATAGGAGTATCAGAGAAAATTCGAGGACTTGCCAACAACTTTAATATAAAAACAGCTTCTAAATCTAACAATACAATTCAAGGCCCTCTTAGTAAAACAAAATTTCTTGTGAGTGTGGTAAATCATACATAGGTGAAACCAAAAGGCCACTATCTGTTGGACTTAAGGAATATCAGACGAATACCCAAAGAGGTGAAACAACGAAATCAGAAATCGCCGAAAACGCATGGTCAAAACAACACCGAATGAAGTGGACAGAAGCAAAGGTTTTGCACAAGGAGTCACACTGGAAGAAACGAAAATTCTTTGAAGCTGTCTGTATTGGGTAGAATCAGGGTATTTTTAGAAAACCAAGTGTTGAAATATTTGAAAGCCCCTTCTTGGGCAGAGTCAGCTTCTTAAACTTCACGGTTGAGTGATTTCCCATGGTAGTGTATAAGTACGTATCCTTAGGAATAGATTGTAATTTACATATAAAGACGATCAGAGACTGTACTGATCGAAACGTCGTGTATTAATAAAATATAGACGAAAATATTTTTGTAACTTTACTTTACCTTTAGCTTTTATTGTTGTTTTTTAATTCCTCACACCAGATTTACCTAGTTAGTTAAAGGTCCCAAGGGTTGCTTAAACAAGAAAAAGGTTCATGAAAATGCTGAAGATATAAATATTTACTGTCAATTTAATGTAATAATCAAGGTCGATTACTGACACTGAATCAACAATATGCAAAGGGCAACATTGCGATTCAAAAGGGTGTCTGGCCTACTACCTGCGTAGTCCAAAACGCGGGATGATAGATCGGCGACACAGTCTACTAAATTACTGCTAAATTATATTTTTTAGACAAGGGTCGGGTTCGTCGGGTTGTAAAAGTGGGTAATAAACGGGTATTATTTAAACCGAACCAGCTTTTGTTCATATATTTCAGATTTAATAAAATGTATATAGTTTTTTTAATTTGACTTAATTATTATTGTAAAAGACTAAACTAGGAAGTAAAATAAAGGGATATTCTTTTAAACGTAAATTTTTATCATTATATTTTACAGGCAACAACAATAAATAAGTGCCAATTATTATTTTTTTTATTCTCTCTTTTTTTACAACCCCAAAAAAGTTACAATTATACTGGCATATCCCCTATAAAAATCAGATCAATCGAAGTTGCTTATGAGGTAAAATGTGAATTTCGGCATCAAATCGTTTTTCCGTCGCAAAGCACTTCATTAAAAATACCTTATTTCAAAATTTTGTTTTTCTATTTTCAGTTAAGTTCAATGAATTCCGATAACAATATATATTTTGAATTTGTAAAGAAATTTTTATACCCCCAATTCTTCAAACAAATTTTGCTCAACATTCTCTCCAAAATTTACGTGTGTTTCTTTGTACGAGATTTTGCTCGAACATTTCTTTGAACATTTTGCTCAAGAGGCTCGTGTAAATGTTTGTCGGCATTTCAACATCAAAGGAAAGTTTGTCTGTGTAAATGCGCCTTAAGAGATGCGAACCCAACCTCGTGCGTGTACGAGCGCAAATACAATTTTACCCATTGTAAGTCTTTAATTCAATTTTTATTATATTGGTCAATTGGTGGTTAAGTAATTATTTTATAGGGTTTGTTCAGTTTTCAAAACGAGATCACCTCATCTTTTCCATCTTTTTCTTTGTATACTTAAAGCAAATTGAAGGGGTGATGCGTTTAGTAATTTCTAAAACATGAAATGTTTCCGAAATTTCGTAATATCTTCATTTCATATTTTTATATGTATCCTTTTCTTCTCCAATAATTTGATTTGTTTTCCTTTTTTATTTTAAAGTCCGATTGCTGGCTGGTTGTAACTATGATAGGCTGTACAATTTTTGGTAGGGAATTTCTAGACACGCTTTCGAAAACCTAGAAAGGCGCATTTACACAGACAAACTTTCCTTTGATGTTGAAATGCCGACAAACATTTACACGAGCCTCTTGAGCAAAATGTTCAAAGAAATGTTCGAGCAAAATCGCGTACAAAAAAACACACGTAAATTTTGGAGAGAATGTTGAGCAAAATTTGTTTGAAGAAATGTTGGTAATAAAAATTTCTTACAAATTTAAATTTTATAGTTTTATGGGAATTCATTGAACTTAACTGAAAATAGAAAGACTAAGTTTTAAAACAAGGTATTTTTCCTGCTTTGCTTTCCGACGGAAAAACGATTTGATGTCGAAATTCACGTTTTACCTCATAAGCAACTTCGATTGATCTGATTTTTATAGGGGATATACCAGTATACTTGTAACTTTTTTGGGGTTGTAGAAAAAACGAGAATCAAAAAAAATAAAAATTGGCACTTATTTATTGCTGTTGCTGGGTTAGGAGAAGGTAAAAAGCATAGATTAGTGAGATGGAGTTTTGGTCAAATGAACATTGACACACAAAATTACAGCAGTGTTTGACAGCGCTGCGTTCCGACTGTCTAAACCTCCCTATCCCCCCCCCAGGGAACAACTACCTACTCTCCAGAACAGTTCTCTAAAAATATCCACCTGCATTTTAAAAAGTAATTAATTCGAAGACATTTCCGTTTTCTTTTTATAATGAAAGAAAACCAAAAAAGTTAAAGAAAAGAATTAAATGTTATTACCTTCATCATTAACTATTTTAACATTGCATATGACAAAACTGATAGCCAATAATAATGTTTCGCTTGCCGTCGCCTTCTTTTCACAAAAGTTTAAAATAAAAGTTGGTGTTCCATTTTTTTAAAGAATTGAGATCACTGATCAATGATATAAAATTATATTTATTCTCATCTTTAAAAATATTTTTCCAAAATAGATAGCAATAACTTGCTCAAAAATGTACCCGAACAAAATGTTCAAAGAAAAGCTCACAAAAATGTTCGCGCAAAAAATTTCAGATCTTTTGCACGAGCTTTTATTTGAGCATGTTCGTCTGTGTAATTGCGCCTGAAGAAGCTTTTCAAAAATTAAGATTTGTGAGTTAATTGGTAGTTCGATTTCTTTAAGTCAAGTCTTAATTTAAATATCGCGGTTTGTGTCAAATTCAAGGTAAAGTTTTGAAATTTTTAAATGAATTCTTTTGCCTCTTTTTAAGATAAAGCCACATCTAGGTCTAGAAATAATTGGTATTTTCTGTAATTTGTGAATAATTTTGGAACTTATTTCGTAAATATTATCTGGAGAATTTCTTTAAATTTTAGCTAATTTGAAGTTAATTTTCCATGTTAAATAATCGCGTTTAATAAACTTGGAAATTAGTCATCAACATTTTGTAAAAGAGTTTTTATTACTCACTGATAGGATGCAAGATTTGCAATTTTTCTCATTTTCACTCTAGAGGTGAAGGTTTACCGAGAAGAATATTGTTTGCTAAGGACAGAAAATCTGATTGTCACATAGTTTTCTTTTGTTATGTTTTCACATTTTTGGCTTTATAAATTTTTCTGTAATATGTTTTGTACTTGACCACTATTTCATAAATTCTGTTATTTCATTTTATTTGTTCTACATTACAAAAAGTTAACATTTGATTTTGACAACTTTTGATTTTCATTTAAACTTAAAATTTAACGTATTTCCTTTTGGAACTGAAATCAGATAGATGGTTAGTAAATTAATTCAAATTGAATAACGGCTGATACATAAAAAAACATTTTTAGAAAGTTATACTTATAGAAAAGTAAAATTAATTCGTTGACAGCCGTTTATTAATCTTGATCTAAGTTATTACCAATAAAATCTGAATTAGGAAAAACAATAAGTTGTTAATCAGAAATATTATGCAAGTAATATTAAAGGAAGAAAACTAACTCCTTCAGTGAGCTTTAAGTGAATTTTAGTAATTTCAATATTGAAAATAAAATCAAACAAAAGTATATAAAGTAAATATTGATTAGTTTGAAATTAAACTAGTTATATAATGATACAAATTTAAGAAGCACATTCAGTTAAAAACAAAAACATAAAATAAAATGAAAATAATAAAGTCAAAATGTTTCAAACCATCAAGAACCTTAGCTCGCTCCCTTCGAAATTTGGGTTCCTGGGATTGTCGACAGGAGTTGTTGTTTTCATTCTTGCCCAATCTCATTTACTCAGATTTATGCCCCGTTTAAACAACCGACAATACTCGCTGGGTTTTGGTTTTTTATAATAATTAGGAATATTAAACTATTTTAAACAGAAAGATGTATTTTGATTTAGCTAAACATTGAATGAAACAAAATTATTATAAATCAACACAACTTCTGTGGTACATTATATTTACATTCCCAGTTGGACTATTTCCCGTAAAATTTTGGGGCGAGTGAAGAGCAAGATAAAAGATTACATCAAGATATTAAAGATATTGCAAAAACATAAAAAAGGCGCAGGGACACAAAACTGATGGTCAATTACTGTTGGACATTGAGAAGAGATTTTTCCTCAGAAAAACAACCAAAAGAAGCTTTTCTGAAAAAGAGAAATATTTTTTAAAAAGCATAAAGACTAAATAACTATAAATCATATTTTTTTCTATATTTTTGAATTTTACTGGTTTGCAAAACCTTACGTAATGAAACCTAAAAGCAGATTTGAAATCAGCGCAAGCAAATTACTTAGAAACAGTTGCAATTTTTAAATCGACGTCGAAGTGTTAGAACAATGCAGCCCTGTGAAAAAAGACTTTAAAAATTAAAAACAAAATAATAGTATTATTAATTTACCTTAAAAAAAAAACATTTAACAAAATACCAGGATATGTTCAGATTATGTACATATACCTAGGGACTTCTCTTCAGTACAAAAAAAAAACCTTTGAAAGGACTCTTTTTACCCGATTGACTACGGCTCAAGGGTTATGCTTTTCAAGTTGGAGTAACAATGTATGTATATTGGCACTACGATAGAGACGAAACGGCTAAACCGATTTTAATAAAAGTGGTATCGTTGGAAAGTTGAGACTCCTGAAAATGCTATAGGTCATTATAAAATATAGCCTTTTTTATAAATATTGATGAGAATTACGAAATTTAAGATCAAAAAATTCGCGCTCAAACTTTGCAACCGTTCTTTGGGGAATTTATCTTTTAAATACTGACGTTTTAAAAACAAAATTTTGTCTGTTTAAATTCTAGATACAATAACTAAAAAGAGTATTGAAAACTGAGAAGAGAGTATATGCTAGGTATTTCTTTTTACATGAAAAAGACCCTTTTTGGTTATTTCTAATGAAACAGATCCTTTTTAGGTATTTCCAATGAAGTAAAATCCTTGGACACGTCGATCTTATTTAGTTTAGTGGAACTGGTTCGAAATAATTCATATATGGCTCCTTACTGACACACCTTAAAAAAACAATGAGTAAATTCATTAATTTAGGTTGTAATTAAACAAAAAAAAGTTTTTGGCACAATAGTATAAAGTGTCAGACAAGAAAATGTACGTAATACTTATTTGGCTGGGATATTGTTCACGACACTTTCTGGCAAGAAAACACGCCTATAAAATTAAATAGAGAAAACTCCAATAATGTAAATTTAAATAGAAAATAAATGGTCGCCTGCACAGAGAAAATTTTAATGTATTTCCGCGTAAAAGGAAAACACAAAGAAACAGATGTTTATATACTATCGGAGACACAAAAATAATTATAAAAAAATCTAAACGGGATTATTATAAAATAAAATGTTTTGTGTGTTATGTTAAGTAAGGTCACCAGATTTTTTTTTCCAAAAAGAGAATATAATTTTATTATAATAAAATAAGAATAACTGCAAAACATAGAAAATTTAAAAATATGTTTACTATATTTACAGTAAACTTCTGAATAAAAAAACAGGTAATAAATGTAACTAAAACTAAATTTACCGAACAAAAAAATAAATAAAAGAATCAAGTGTAGAGGAGAACCTTCTTAACAGAAAACCAGAGATAAAGTGTGTATGTATGTATATATGTATGTATGTCAGTATGTATGTATGTATGTATGTATGTGTTCCTCAATGACGCAAACCAATTTGGATGAAATGTGGTGAAAAATATAGGATGTGAGGTGGAGCGAAATAAATACTACTTTTATTTAACATTTTGCTCAATTAGAGCTGTCAAATGAGATTATGTTTAAATATCGACGGTAACTCCGCAGGCAGACCGCTAGTATTACTATATTTAGTTCAGTTCTGGTCAAAAAGTTTTTAAAAACCACGATTTATGCAATGAATTATTTATTGGCAAACAATAAATTTTGTTCAGGACTTATAAGGCAAGCACTAAAATGTTTGTAGATAAAACAAAAAAATATTAAATTTAATTTATCGACTTCATATTTTTTCTATATTTGTTTTTTTTAAATATGATTTATCAAAACAAATAAAAAAGAGTAGGTATAATAATATAATACAGATATTTAACCATAAAGATGTTAAAGCTATATAGCTTTCTTAAAATTTGTCTCAGCTTTGAAAATGATTATACATTTTGACTTTAATAAAAAGAGTTAAAATATTTTTATAAATTGGAGAAATATTGACACTTTTAACAGACAAATTTTATTTCAATAAAATCACTTCTGCCTAAAATGGCTGATAACAAAAAAGTAGCTTTTTACTTCTTCCCAGTAATCGATTTTATTTCAAGGAAACTTGGAAATTATAATATTTTAAATTAACCAGGTAAATAGTGGTTATTTTTAAAAGAAAAAAAGGAACGAAAACTCTAAACATAACACTTCAGGGATTATTTTGCGAGTTAATCGATCATGTTAAGCAGTTTCAAAACAAACTTTGTTTCAATTTATCTTGTTGCCTAGTACGAAAAATGGCTGAAACAAATTCTTATTCGCTACGTTTCTACCGGGACCATTTACGGTTTTAAAGCCACATAAGTATGTACAAAACAAAGCAAGTTATAATAATATTTAAAACCAAATCGTTTCCAGATTTACTTAGCTCTTGTCCCGTTCTGAATAATACTTCTTTCATAAATTTTTTGTTAGTTTATTGTGCTAAAAATGACAGCGTAAACAATTAAAACTTGCTAAGTATGAAAATTTGAAAACGGATTACAAAACGTATTCAGTTCAATGGCGATTCAGCACTTATGCAAACCTAGTAAATGGTCTGCATTGAGAACGCTTTCAGTCGCCGTGAAATCGTTGTTATTGTCAGCAAAACGCAAAACAGGGTCAGTTTCAAGACGATAATCTAAAATCATTACAAAACATCTTCTCAAAGAAAATATAAATAAAAACTAACTCTGCTAAAAACTCCTGAAACGTTAAACTATTAGCAACTCTTAATCTTTTACGAAAATTTACTTCTCGAAAATATACTGTAAAAAAGCAGATGCAGCAACATCGATTTTGTTCGAGTTTTGATACTTTATTATTTGCACCCGCATGCTCTGTGTGCCAAACACACACTTCTCTGTTCAGTTTCAAGTGTGCTTTAATGGCACACATAAAATTTTCTAACGAAATTTATTGTCCGAGCGCGAAAAATTGCAGAAATTAGGACATATGTCAGAGAAACATTACGGGAAAGCATCAGATAATGCTGCTTTTTACTCCAAAACATGCATCTTTATCCCAAAACTAGCTACACCCATTATTTTTTGGATTCAAAAAAATTATCTTAAACTTAAAATAACCGAACAAATCCTAACAAGAATAGAAGTGCCTCTGCCTCGTGGCAGAAAATAGTAGAAAGGCTAACAGACACACGTATACCTGAATATCTTATAAAAATCATAATTAGCTACTTTAAAGAACGATATATCAAATATTGGTAGTAGGGCCCTTACTCTGGAATGCATACTTAGACTAAAATTCCATAGGGGCGTGGACATAGTAGGATACGCGGATAATCTAACGGTAATAGTCAGGGCTGACACAGTGATACATCTTATGCAAAGAGCAAACGAGGCAACAATACTTATTAACGAATGGTTGGCAAACAACCACCTCGAATTAGCAGCAGAAAAAGCCAAAGCCGTTATACTAAGCGAAAACAGAAATCGGCAAAACATTAACAGTGAGATTTACTAAGATCTAAAATAGTACCCCCCACAGGTCTAAATATTTACACCTGTGGGGGGTACTAAATTTCAAAACCAATTTTAAAAAAACAATTTTCATACAGAAAAGACACAAAGTTATTGATTATTTTGTATTGTGATTGCAAAATACCACTGAAAAACTGCTTTTTTTTCAAAATACACCATATTTTAGAAGAAATTTCCCTAAAACTAATTTTTTTTGACAGGTTTCAAAATGGCAAATGGTGAACACGCCAAAAATTTGGCACATAATAGCTTTATTATTTGTGTTTGAGGTTATAAAGTTGGTGATTTTTTAGACCATCTCTGGGGGGTGGTTTAAATTTATAGCCCCCAGAAAGGATTGTTTTGTGGCATTTGGTAATAAGTTCGTTTATAATTTCTCTAAGAATCCGTTTTTACAAGGATTAATTTTCCTTATTTAATATCCCAAGTTGTTCGTTAAAATAAAACACCTCCTCTTTTGTCCAGAAAAACGCCATATGTTGAACCTGTTTTCAGCATAAAAAATATATTTATGAGGGCACTACGAGGCAAAACAAACAGAAGTGAAGGTCACTGATTATGCACGAAAAATATACCAAACAAAAAACCTAAAACAACTATATTAATTTATTTAAAAACTGAAAGTAAAACATTGAGATTAACTAAAAGTTCAATCAAAAAAAATCTTCTCTTACTCAAAGCCCAGTCATTTTAAAGCTGTAGCTTTCATCAGTAGAGGTTGGTGCAAGCCAAGGTGCAAGTAGAGGTAAAAGATCCGAACTCGCTGTTTGTGATTGAACGCAGCGCTACTATTTTTAAACTGACATTTCGACAGTGACAGAAATGTAAAAGAAACTTGCATTTAAGTTTTTTAATACGTTTCATAAATAAAAACATCTTTTAAATAAATACAAAATCTACTCCCTATTTTATCATTACTCATCTAAGTCGTTGTGTGACATTTAGTATTAATTGGAAAAATTAATTAACAATGGTAAGTTTTAATAGAGAGACAATGTTAATTTATTCTACAGAGTGTTTCCTATTTAAACCCCCTCGTGGGCCTAAATTTTTTAATTTTCTTTTCTTCTAAATTGAAACTTTCTTCTTAAATCCAACAAAAGATTATGTTGAGGTGATTATTCAATAAAGAAATTTATTAAAATTCTTCTTATAAATCAAACTATGTCCAAAACTCAAGGAAGTTGGTGTAAAATGCTTAAAACCAACAATTTCACTTAAACTTAGGACCGTTCTAAAATAGACTAAACCTTTTTAGTAAATCCCACCGTAAGTTTTCACTAAATGGAGTCCTAATAAAACCGCTAAAGAGCGTACGATATCTTGGAATCCACATCGGTGAAAACCAGAACCACTAAAAAGGCAACTAAAAGACTCGCTGGACTACAAAGACTCTCATAAACGGGCCCAATACTACCCAGAGGAAGTTACTATAAAGTGGATTCCATTCAATCGTGACATATAGTGCAGTGATATGGAGTCCAGTACTGCGCACAAAGAAGTACAAACAAATGCTGATAAGAATGCAACGGAAAGCCTTACTAAGAGTAGCCTGCGGCTACCGAACGATATCAACGGAAGCTATTCAGTTTATAACAGGTATCCCGCCCATAGACCTAATTGTCAAAGAAATTTTATATGAAGATAAAAATTGACACAGTGAAGAAAACAAAGAAGCTGCAAAAGAGAAAACACTAGAATTCTGGCAAGCCAGATGGGACCGAAACACCGAAAAAGATAATGGACGAAAAAAAATTTTCCCGACATTAAAACATGGATAGACTGCAAACACAAAAAAATTGATTACTAATGACACAAGCTCTAACAGGACATGGATATTTTAGGACATACCCAAAGCGAATAGGGAAAATGAACGAAATATGTCGGCACTGTCAAAGAATAGATCACCCAGAATATACGTTAATTTACTGTCCAAGATTTGAAAACTACCGCGAATCACAGATAAAGTATATGACCATAGAGAACCTCTTCAAAGAAATGACAAAACACGTAGATAAATAGAACCAGCGACATGATATGATAAGAATGATTCTAAAAATCAAACATGAAGACGATCGCACCTAAGAGACCAAAATAGTGAACGGCGAAATAATGACGTTATATTCCTGAGAAACGTTCCGCTATTTCGACCAAATCTGCAGCGGAGGGGTTTAGTCCGTAGGCGCTTTCAAAAGAGGATGAATCGGGCACATTCAGCAAACCACCAGAGGAGTCTATAAAGATTTCCCGTCGCTATAAAAAAAGACAAACTATAAAAGTTAATTTGGAACGTAAATTTATGCAAAAGCCTCTCTGATCTGTGGTAGTCACGTTACTTGTCAAAAAACGTAAAATATGACCTTATATACTGGAGAACAAAAAAAATGCAATACCATGTATATGGACAATTATTTCAATGAAAATTATTTGTGTGTATACCTTATCTCAAAAGAAATATTTGATAAATTTTTTGGCTTCTAATCTTTCCTTTTTTCACAGATTTTTTCTATATACGCCAAGTAAGAGATGTTCTAGTTGCAGCTGCAGGACGAGTGTTTTCTAGGATGATAGTTAATCGAAGATTGCTTGGTATGGGGCTGAGGGCTTACCGTCCGCCTTTGGTGCTACCTTTGACTCCACAACATAAGGCTCGCCGCTTTGAGTGGTGCAGAGCTCAGCAAAACTGGAATGACGAATGGAATGCCATAAGCTTCAGCGACGAATCCAGGTTTTGTTGAGGCGGCCATGATGGACGCATGAAAGTTAGGCGATTTCGAGGTGAGAGACGAAATGTAGACTTTGCTGTTGAACGTGATAAAGCAAGACAGCAAAGTATCATGGTATGAGGTGCTATATGTTTAGAAAGCAGATCACCTCTAGTCCTCATTAACGGCAATCTGACTACTCGGCGATATATCGATGAAGTGCTGCAGCCAGTTTTACATCCCTACCTACAAACTATCCCAAATGCGATCTTTCAACAATATAATGCCAAATCGCATTTTGCTTGTGAAACAATGGACTTCCTACATGAACTTAGCATAGAGACTTTGGAGTGGCCAGTAAGATCGCCTGACTTGTCGCCTATCGAACACGTATGGGATATGAGGGCGCAATCTTAGTCGATTACCACGTCCCCCTGAAAACTTAGATGTTCCTCAATATGATATAGACCATCTTATTTGTCAATGCCCAATAGAACAAACGATGATGATTATCATGGAGCAATCTTCGTGGAAATGTAATCAATTACTAAGAGCATCCTAATGTATTAATATATAAATAAATTACTTTAAAAATATTTGTCCTTCCTGGTGTTGCATTTTTTTTTGTTCTCCAGTATATGATATCCCCGAGTTTAATTTTTCTATCTTAAAATATTCAGAAAAAAAGGGAATAAACCACCCCCGTAAAACATCCAAGCGGCCAAATTATTTGACAAGACAAGCGAATATCCTTGCGGACAGCCAAATCAAAATCGTATCTCATACCAAAGAAAAATTTAAAGAATGATGGAACTACATATAAAATCTCTTTAGCGAAAATAGTTGGCCCGAACATCTAGAGGAATTCTCAAACCCACACCCAGATATAAAAAGAGCAGAAGTGCAGCACGCGCAATGTGTTCACGAAATTTTTGAAACACATTGAAACACACGTTGATGAAACTTCTGAACTTGATTTATCGCATTGGTAAAATCTCAACTGACTGATTGAAATCAACATTTATTTCATTGCCTACGAAGCATTCATTTATTATTACCGTTTAATCAGGCATATGGCTACTTAAAAATTTTTCTCAAATTTTCCATTACCGAAGCTCTTGGCTCAACTATCAAGGAATGTATCCATGCTAGTATTTTCCTGTTTCATAGATAATAAAAAAACATTAGTCAAGTTAAACACCAAAGGTTTATAGAATCTTTTAGAGAACTTCGTCTGAAATATTAAGATCTACAGACAGTTACCAACCTACTAGAACCAGACAACTCGAATAAAAATTGATGGTCTATTATCCGAAGAGGTTTGAATAACATTGCATATAATATTGTCTCCACAGTTGACTACTATTATTTTAGAAAATTGTTTTATAAACTATTTTTGTGTTGTAATAGACCCGCAAACCAGTTTTCTTTTTGTTTCAAGAAAAGCAGATTTTTTTTGTGTGTAGTGATAACTTTCGTCCTTTTCTCTTTATTGTGTGCTTAGAAGAGCATTTATTTTAGAAAAAGATAAGTACAGCTCATTATGTGCTTAATTTATCATTACATTTATGAAAGCGGTTAAGGATTTTTACGTGACCCTGTACAATTTTGTTTCAATAAGGCTGTTTTGCAGTTAAGACACGTCCGCATGCAGCAAGAGGCACCGGGCTTGCCTTGCCGTTAAAATGTAGCTCAGCTTCAACACGTTTTCGCGGCAAAATGATTTTTTTTCTACGTTTCCTAGTTAATTAAATACTTTTAGATGCAAAAATCTAGCTGAGACAAGCGCCTTTTAAAAAGTTATATTAATAATTTTATTACTGGTTATATATCATGCTTACTGTATAGAATTTTTGAAATAATATAAATTTTTAGCAGATAATAAATTAATATGTAGTATGTCATTATAATATTAATAATTAATGTAATATTAATATGTAATTGTAATAGTAGTAGTAGTCGTAGTAGTAGTAGCAGTAGCAGTATCAGTATCAGTATCAGTATCAGTATCAGTAGCAGTAGCAGTAGCAGTAGCAGTAGCAGTAGCAGTAGCCGTAGCCGTAGCAGTAGCAGTAGCAGTAGCAGTAGCAGTAGCAGTAGCAGTAGCAGTAGCAGTAGCAGTAGCAGTAGCAGTAGCAGTAGCAGTAGCAGTAGCAGAGTAGGAGTAGGAGTAGGAGTAGGAGTAGGAGTAGGAGTAGGAGTAGGAGTAGGAGTAGGAGTAGGAGTAGGAGTAGGAGTAGGAGTAGGAGTAGGAGTAGGAGTAGGAGTAGGAGTAGGAGTAGGAGTAGGAGTAGGAGTAGGAGTAGGAGTAGGAGTAGGAGTAGGAGTAGGAGTAGGAGTAGGAGTAGGAGTAGGAGTAGGAGTAGGAGTAGGAGTAGGAGTAGGAGTAGGAGTAGGAGTAGGAGTAGGAGTAGGAGTAGGAGTAGGAGTAGGAGTAGGAGTAGGAGTAGGAGTAGGAGTAGGAGTAGGAGTAGGAGTAGGAGTAGGAGTAGGAGTAGGAGTAGGAGTAGGAGTAGGAGTAGGAGTAGGAGTAGGAGTAGGAGTAGGAGTAGGAGTAGGAGTAGGAGTAGGAGTAGGAGTAGGAGTAGGAGTAGGAGTAGGAGTAGGAGTAGGAGTAGGAGTAGGAGTAGGAGTAGGAGTAGGAGTAGGAGTAGGAGTAGGAGTAGGAGTAGGAGTAGGAGTAGGAGTAGGAGTAGGAGTAGGAGTAGGAGTAGGAGTAGGAGTAGGAGTAGGAGTAGGAGTAGGAGTAGGAGTAGGAGTAGGAGTAGGAGTAGGAGTAGGAGTAGGAGTAGGAGTAGGAGTAGGAGTAGGAGTAGGAGTAGGAGTAGGAGTAGGAGTAGGAGTAGGAGTAGGAGTAGGAGTAGGAGTAGGAGTAGGAGTAGGAGTAGGAGTAGGAGTAGGAGTAGGAGTAGGAGTAGGAGTAGGAGTAGGAGTAGGAGTAGGAGTAGGAGTAGGAGTAGGAGTAGGAGTAGGAGTAGGAGTAGGAGTAGGAGTAGGAGTAGGAGTAGGAGTAGGAGTAGGAGTAGGAGTAGGAGTAGGAGTAGGAGTAGGAGTAGGAGTAGGAGTAGGAGTAGGAGTAGGAGTAGGAGTAGGAGTAGGAGTAGGAGTAGGAGTAGGAGTAGGAGTAGGAGTAGGAGTAGGAGTAGGAGTAGGAGTAGGAGTAGGAGTAGGAGTAGGAGTAGGAGTAGGAGTAGGAGTAGGAGTAGGAGTAGGAGTAGGAGTAGGAGTAGGAGTAGGAGTAGGAGTAGGAGTAGGAGTAGGAGTGGGAGTGGGAGTAGGAGTAGGAGTAGGAGTAGGAGTAGGAGTAGGAGTAGGAGTAGGAGTAGGAGTAGGAGTAAGAGTAAGAGTAAGAGTAAGAGTAAGAGTAAGAGTAAGAGTAAGAGTAAGAGTAAGAGTAAGAGTAAGAGTAGGAGTAGGAGTAGGAGCAGGAGTAGGAGTAGGAGTAGGAGTAGAAGTAGGAGTAGGAGTAGGAGTAGGAGTTTAAGTCGTAAAATATATTTGTTGTTAGGTAGCTAGTTGCTCTTTATACAGCTTCGTTATTTGTATTGTTTGGATTTTGCGTAAAATTCCAAATTGTTTTTACCGTGCACTTCTATGTCTATCTTTTACCGTTCCTGAGATATAATTAAAGTTCTCTCTAATTTTTGAATCGAATTTTACTGTTGACTAGGGGAAACTTTATTTTACTTTTCGGTTGAATAAACATTACCTTTATGTGTACAGGCTGCTCAAAAAATAGCAATAGTAAAATATCCGCCTCTCCAAAACTCTTGCTTTTTTTTAATTTCGATCTGCTGGATATATTGAAATATTACTTTTAAGTTTGATCAAAAATTATTGGATTATTTGGATTTCAATTGAAAAAGACAACAATAACCTTTGTGTGGTCTTATTTTAGCTTAAATTTTTTACAGTGTACATGGAGTTATCCTAACTCTTTTTCCTTTTATCCTTTTACGCTTATGTTTCTTACAGCAATGCCCTTTTCGTGTCAGCGCGAAGCCCAAACATTTTCCTTTCCTTTTCCTCTGCATTTTGATTTTGAAAGCAGTGTTCCTTCCTTGTATTTGTCCCCTTTATGCACCAATACGGTATTTTTTGAAAAGTAGTTTCTCGAACGTGATTCTTGCGAAATGGGTATTGTTATGTTTGTAAAAATATTACCATTTTTTGCTTCTTGATAAGCTTCGAACTTATGAAATATTATGGAATACGTGATTTACTTAAATAGTAAAGAAAATAAAAGTGGTGCAGCTTGAAAATATGTTTTGTATACCTAAAAAAATAGATCGAGTAAAGGATTACACGGCAAAAAATTGCATTAAATCTCGTAAAAAACACACCTGATATTATCAGTTTTTGTTTATAAGCTTTTGTGAGATACAATTTTAGGTTTTGTTAAAGTTTGTAATTATTTATGAGTTATGCCTGTGATTTTGATGAGATATTTTGCGGTTTCAGATATCTGTTTTTTACCTGATCCTATAATATTACAGATTTATAAATATATATAAAATTTTATAATACAAACTTCTTATTTCCAAATATTTCTTAGGTTTATGAAAAACTCGTTTTCTAAAAGATTTTGTAATCGAGCACACTCATTAAACTTTATAATTTTCTATGATTACGCCCTTGTTTCTTACAATGTATTATGGCTTTGTATAATCACATTTTTTATGAGACTTTTGCCTGTTTTTAATCAAATCATTCTTCATCAAACTTATTTAAAATCAAACTCGGAATTCATAAAACCCATTTTTTGTTAAACCTGGAATATGTCAAACCCCATTTTTTCAAAACTGGAATTCATAAAACCGTTGTTTGTCAAACCAAATTTATTTTGAAAAATTATAGTTTAACTAATTCCGGGTTTGATTAAAAATGGGGTTTACAGATTACGAGTTTGATTTTAAATAAATCTGACAAACAAAATTTCGGAAAAAATAGGTATTATAATTTTTTTTTAAAACGGTTTAATAAAGTCCTGGTTTGACAAACCATAGGCGTTCAATAAATCCATGGAATAAGTTACAGTGTAAAACAGGCAGGAGTATATAAAGGATTATTTTTAAATATATTTTACTTTTTAGGGCAAAACTAAAAAACAATATATATTTATTTTATGCATGAAATTCTATGGTTTTTGATTTATTGTTCTTTGACCCTGAAACGTACAAATTTGACAGCGGATTATCAAAATGAGATGAGTAGAAACGCGTTTCAATTTTGGCTATGCGCATCCGCATAATTCATTTTCTATGACGCTGATGGCTCATTTTCCTCAGAACCAGTGGTTAAAAATGGCCAAAGTTAAGCTATTTTTATCTGGCGGATTAAAAATTAAACTTTTGCCAATTTAAAATAAAAAGTTCGCGGAACTTTAAAAACGCGGAAATTTCCAATGCAATATTAACCAAATTAATGCAGGCGGGAAGAGAGAGAATTTTTAACATTTTTATTCGTTTCTATTTCAGATCCCGATCATTACTGGAACTTCCAAGAGCACGGATATGGTAAGTGACTTATAGTGAAATGCATTTTTCATGCAAGTCCTCTTTGTTTTATTAAGAATCCGAAAATTAAACTTGAAAAGAAAAATGCAACCAAACCCCAAAATTTAAGGTGTGCCAAGGCAGTGGCTTACGCAGAAATTGTTCCTGGGAGGGGGGCTTGAGGCTTGAGGCTGGAGTAATAGAACAGTGTCAGATTGTTAAAGAAAATTTAACTTTTTGGAGTCGATTTTCAGTCTCGCTCCGGGGAGGGGGGGGGGAGGAGGTCAAAAGATTTTTGGTTAGGTTGTTGTTTCAAAACTACACATTAAAAATTGCATTTAATTTATAATATTAGTATTATAGACTTGTATATTTTTAGCATAAAATAATGAATATAATAGGACATAAATGCTTTGATTTTAACCTGTTAGGTGTACACGGTGATTCATTATATTTGTACACCCCGGTCGGTTATAGCCGTTAATATTAGAGATATTAGATTTTAATGTAAGATTTTAATAATTTTGTCCAAATTTTTCGAAAACTTTGACAAAAGTTGTCAAATGTTATTCCATATATCAAATTTTGACATTGACTTTCTTATTTTAAGTTGAACACCCTGCATTTTTTTATTTTGTCAAGTTTCATTTTCCTTTCGTATTTCAAAAAAATGGTTTTCGAGATATTGCATATTTTTGGTGGATTTTTGCACTCCCGTTGGTGCCGTTAATATTAAAGATAGACAAAAAATTTAAAAAGTTGTTGAGTTTTTCACGGACTTTATATATATTTTGCCAGAAAATGTCGTATGTCATTTTTATGTCAATTGTATAAATAACTAAACTAATTAAAATAAATAACCAAACTATTCTATTTTTAAATACGAATGACAACAACAACGACCACAAGAAACTTACTAATCTAAAAAATGCTCGTGCGTCAACACAAAGTTCATAACGCCTTCTTAGGCCAGAAATCGTGTTGATTATTTTATGTCTCAGGTTTCTATTAATATTAATTTCTTCATTATTTCCTCGATTTTCAATTTCTTCTAAGGTGTTCGGGCCATTTGAGTAAATAGTCTTTAAATGGTCCCACAACCAAATATCCAGAGGTGTCAAATCTGGGGAATTTGGTGGCTATGGTACTATACGGGATAATTTTGATTTAGAAAACTTATTACTGCTTATTGATTGAATTTTCAATATCACCTTCCAAAATGTTACATATTTTATTCCGTTAAAATTTCCTCGGTCAAAAAATTCCATCAATAACCCTCCCATTGGATATCCAAGAGCGCCCAATAATATGGCAGTAGGACGGGGCATCAATTCACAATACTCGAGCAAAAACAAATTTTCTAAATCAAAATTATCCCATATGTCTTGATTCAAATGGGACCATATCATGGCCACCAAATTTAAAGGAGACTATTTACTCAAATAGCCTGAACACCTTAGAAGAAGTTAAAAATCGACGAAATAATGAAGCAATTAATATTAGTGAAAACCTGAGATATAAAATAATCAACACGATTTCTGGCCTAAGAGGGCGTTATGAACTTTGTGTTGAAGTAAATGGTGATGTGTTTATTTATTTATTTATTTATTTATTTATTTATTCTCATAAAGTATCAACAGCATTGCCAATTACAGACACTGACTTAACTCTAATATAATTAAAAACATGTACATTGTATTGTAAAATTAAAATAATAAAATCACTTACTAATTAAAGTAACAAACAGGCTAAAATAAATTACTAATCAATAAATTTTTTAAACTGGTTAAAGCTAGTCAGATCAATGTCAATGTCAAAAGCATACAAATTGAAAAGATTACACATTTTATAGATTGGAGAATTTTTAAATAAATTTGTTCTTGGATATGTAAGGTAGAATGTTTTCGAATTACGCGAGTTTAACCGATTTACAGCAAATGGCAATTGGCTTAAAATTTCAGGACTATCTATATGACCCTTTAATAATTTAAACATTGTACATAGCAAAGTCTTAATCCTTCGATCACCCAGGGATAATCTATTAAAAACACCCAAAAGATATGAGTTATCACATCCCCTTTGTGGATAAACATTAAACATTCTAAAAAAAAGACATTTTAAAAATTTTCTTTGCACATTCTCTATTAGTGTTATCCAAACATTATATTGTCGTGACCAGATAATGCTTCCATATTCTAAAATTGGTACAACTAAGCTATCAAAAAGATGAAGACTTACTTCAACACTAAAAGATTTAGTATTCTTTGCAATAAAACCTGCTATTTTCTGTGCACTTTTAATTTTCGAAACTATGTAGCTAGAAAATGATAAGTTTTTATCAAAGATAACTCCTAAATCTTTTTTATTATGATTTTCTGCTCGTTGAAGTTTGGAGCTATTTAACGTGTAATCATAATCAATACTATTTCGATTTAAAGTGAATGACATACAAGAACATTTACTAACATTCAAATTAAAGCTATTTATACTGCACCAGTTTGCAACGTTACAAAAATCAGTCTGAAGCATCTCGCAGTCATCAAGTGAGTTTATTTGAATAAAACATTTAAAATCGTCAGCAAATAAAAGACCCTTAGTATTTTCTAACTTATCTATAATACTGTTAATAGCCGCCAAAAAAAGGAGAGGTCCAAGGTTGGAACCCCGAGGTACTCCTGAAGTACTTTTGTATAGAACTGACTGGCAACCCTTAATTTCAACATATTGATACCTGTGACTCAAATATGATTGAATCAAGCTTACTAGATATGATGAGACTTCTAAGTCTGAGAGAGCTTTTAGAATTATGCAGTGTCTAACTCTGTCGAAAGCCTTTTCCATATCTGTGTAAATGACATCTACTTGCGATTTGTTATTAAGGGCATCATGTACATACTCGCAGAAAGAAATTAAATTGGTAAATGTTGATTTTTTGGGCAAAAATCCATGCTGACATGATGTAATCTTGCCAGAAATCTCACTAAATAAAGCATCAAATATAATTATTTCAAAAATTTTTGAAACCGCACAGAAAATGCTTATGGGACGATAATTTTTAATATTCTGTCTAGAGCCAGACTTATGAATGGGAATCACCTTACTAAGTTTCCATTTTTCAGGGTAAATCGAAGTTTTTATAATTAAATTAAACAAAAAACATAAAGGCTTTAAAAGATATTCACTACAAACCTTTAAAATATATCCTGGTATCCCATCAGGACCAATGGCTTTATTTGCTTTGACTTTTTTAAGAGCTTTCTGGATGTCATCCATAGAAATAAATCTATTACAAAAATATGACTTTAAAGGCAAAGTACTGCAATCAGCTTCATTATCATCAATAAAAACAGATTTGAAAAAGCTTGCAAAGCCTTCGGTAACATCCTGGGCGCCCGCAAACGTTTGATCACCAAATAACATTTCCTGAGGAATATCAGGGTTGTCTTTAAGACCCTTTAAATAAGACCAAAAAAATTTTGGGTTTGCTTTTAAGCTTGATTCTACATCAGCAAGATATTTACTATGGGCAAGTTTTATTTTTTCTTTGATGGTTTTACGTGTAGAGATGTATTTGGATTTCCAGTAATTTGATCTATATTTTTTTGATTTCAATAAATAACTATGTTTTAGTTTAATTAACCTAATTATATGACCGTTAAACCATACAGGATATTTTTTATCAGTTTGTGTTGATTTGGGAACACATTTTTCGAATATTTTGTTAAGAACAGAGTAAAAATTTTCTACTGCAACATTTACATTAGTGTGTTCGAGCATTTGTCAGATTAGTAAACTTTTTGTTGTCGTTGTTGTTGTCGTTCGTATTTAAAAATAGAGTAGGCCTAATTTAGTATAGTTATTTATACATTTGACATAAAAATAATATTTGACATTTTCTGGCAAAATATATATAAAGTCCATAAAAAATTGAATAACTTTTGCCTTTAAACTTTTTTTCTATCTTTAAAATTAAGGGCATGAAGGGGAGTGCAAAAATCCACCAAAAACATGCAATATCTTGAAAACTGTTTACGGCACCTAGACAATTAATATATTTTTGAAATAAGAAAGGAAAATAAAACTTAACAAAATAAAAAAATACAGGGTGCTCAATTTAAAATAAGAAATTTGATGCCAAAATTGGACATATGGAATAACATTTGACAGCATTTGGCAAAGTTTTCAAAAAATTTGGACAAAATTATTAAAATCTTACCTTAAAACATTTTTTCTATCATTATTATTAACCGCGATAACAGGGGTGTCCAAATATAATGAATCACCCTGTACGTGTACGTTGACGCGTGAAATACATATTATCTGTTAATAAAATAAATAAAAAAACTTTTTGAGTAAAACGATTTTATTTAATTCCGCAGTAAAAGATAAAAAAATTATTTTATTTATTATTTATGTATTATACTGAATATGGTTATTCAATAGATAACAAATTTCTCAGGGTAACAAGTATTATTGCAAGTATAAGAAGTGTATAGTTCTAAGAACTCTATTTTCCTAACTTCGATTCAAGTTTAAACTTCGAATCGCCTTTAATTTCAAGTGTAGGGGGCCCTACGATTTTATCGTATCTAGTTAATAGACATACCATTTTACAAATAAAATAATATTCTACCTTTAAGTAAGAAGTCGAATAAAATCATTTTACATAAGAACAAATTTATACATTTTATTTTTTACTTTTTAGTGTAAATAAATAGACGGCCCCCCATTATGAGTGGTACGATTGTTAATCATGCAATATCCCCCCCCACCAACGTAATTTTCCTTAGAATATTCTGTTGTACTTGTTAAAATGTTAAAATTTGTAGTTTCGAGAAAAACGTATTTAAAGTTTTTGCCGTTATAAAAGTTATTGTAACTTTTTCAAAAATACATTTTATTGTACTAGTTTTCCCCTAAAAAAATCTTAAAGCCTTTAAAGAATTATTTAATTTGGTAAACGTCTTCTGCGACTAATTTAAAAAAAAAACAAAACGAATGTTTTCTAATTTTGATATTTCCGTCGTTTTTTCTTAACAATCCTATTATAAAAACTGTTGAATAAAAATTAATACATTTAAAAAATTGTAATAACTTATGAATTATATAAACCCTTTTTTAAAAGATTTTAATAATGACACATGTAAAATACAAATTGTAAAACAAAAATTTTAAAAATACTAACGGAAAAACGCGCGGGAAAAAAATTGTTTATAGAAGTTTCCATTGGTAAAATTGGTGCACCACACTTAAAAAAATTGCACCCAACCCAAAACACTCGTTTCATTCAAACACTTAACTCAATGTATATAAAAGTAGCTTATGACCATTGAAAAACTTTTTTGGGGTTGATTGGTAGGTTTTGACTTAAAGTATAAACGCAGGAAAAAGTTTTCGGTGGAACTCTTAAGTCAACAACCTTCATAACCTGAAGTTTCAATGACGTTCTATCTAAAACGTCAAAACAAATAAGGTTACTAAGGGACTTTTCACATATCTTTTTAAAAACAAGGTTTTTTTTCTTAAAAATGCGTAATATTTAAATTTAACGTTTAAAAAATATTTATTGTTGTAAAAATATAGAAGAATAATTCACATTTTTGCGTCAATTAGTGCCCTTATAAAATTAAGTTTCATCGCTTGTCACGCCACCTTGTGGTTTAGGTCTAAGCTTTATTATTATCTTCGGACCGTAAATGAGCCATTGAAATCGCGTTGATATGGTCGTAAAACTAGTATTATTCATGGGTCGTAGGTAAAACCAGAGAGTATATAAATCTAAATAGAGAGGACACGTAATGGTAATATCCGACCAGCAAGCCAATGCGATTCACAGCAAGTTTTTGATTATTAGCTGAATGCGCCAGGATAAACCGGGGCAATATTTATTTAAAATTAAAACAGCAATTATTCCGCGCGTTGAATGAATATCGATTTATTACCTATATTTAATGCAATTTTAAATAAACTTGTTGCTGAGGGAGTAGGCAGAAAGTTTTTATTGTATATATTTTTCAAGCCTTTATTACTTTTAATAATTAAGGAAAAAGCAGAGAGCATATAACTTAGGTTTTCTCGGGTGTTTTTTAAGTGTTTTTTATTTATTTTTTAAATATTTTGCTATGGACGGTTACTTCAATTTTGCTGTAAAAAACAAACATTTTCAGCAAACCACCTAATCTATGTTTCTGTACAAAATTTAAACCCGTGATATTCGAATGTTTGAAAAATACATGGTTAGGAGATCAGAATGGGTGAGGTACCTATGTGAAAAATCATAATATTAAAATCAATCATATGATAAATTTCCTTGGATATTCCTTCAATCGTTCTGTCCTTCTAATCCAAAAGAGGCGGTTGTAACGTACGTGTGAATTCTCATCATGAGTTTTTAAAAAAATTTGACCGTCGAAGACGACACCCTGCAAAAGAGTAATGTTGAATTTAAAATAAAAGAAAAATAACTGGCGCCGCAGGGCAACATTTTTGGGGAAGTTGGTACGTAATTTCGTCGGAGAGGGGGTCCATCGCCTCCCTCTATATTCGCCACCTGGGACTGTACCGGCACGGGTCTGTTGTCTGCAGCGGATAGTTCCCAACGCGGAACTCGTCCAAAAGAATATGATTTTCCCGTGCTTTGGATCGATAAAAATAAGCAAGCTCGAAAGCGAAAGTCAAGAACTGAAAAAAACGATAGCTGCGCCACTTGGTTTTCAAGTCAGTTGAGCGGGGTCGCTACCATTAGGGTTCTCTTTATTTATATTTATATGCTCTCTAGTTAAACGTTTAACTCTGTACACTCATAACGACAACTTGATAAAACCGTTTGAGAAAAGAGTTGCATAAGTGTAAAGATCAAATTGAGTATTAGCTTATTAAAATTCATATATTTGAAACGGTTCTGGAATTACAAGTAAAGTAAACTAAGTTCTTGAATGAGGGGCAATTGAAAAATTTTCATTTTTGTCTTAAATTAGAGCTTTAGATGTAAGCGTTGGAAAAGCGCCAGTGTAACTAGGTTTTTAGTCTTAATAGCCCCAATCCGAGATTTTTGAAGGTGGATTTTGCCAAGTAGTACATCAATGTGCTTTGAAGGAACATAGAAAAAATACTATGGTATATAGTATCAACAGGAGTTCCTATACATATTCCTGAATGGCAACTAGGAATGAGGGACATAAAGCAACTTATGACACTTACGAGGTGGCCAGCGGTATACGTGGAATTTTTCGGCTCGGATATTTTTGTCTTTTACATTTTATTACCATAGTAGTAGTAGTAGTAGAATAATAAGGGGGGGGGGCTCCCGGCCCGGCGGCTAGGCTCTACGCGAGTCCTTTTCGATATCCCCAGAGCTTGGTCGAACCTTCCCGTCCTTTGGATAAAGCCCAGGATATCCGACCATTTCAGCGTCGGAAGGTGTTCCGGCTCGAACACTTCCTCTCCGAAGATTCCCTCTCTGATTCCTCTGTAGGCCGGACACCTTGCAAGATAGTGGTGTGAGGATTCATCCTCTTGCCAGCACTCTCCGAAAGTTGAGTCCCGAACTACCTTCATCCTTGCCAGGTGCTTTTGAAGCGCGCAGTATCCAGTGAGGACTCCTATTAGGGGTCCTATCTCTGTTCGTTTCCTGCGCAGTAACCAGTCCCTTCTTGTTTTGCTGAAGCCCTGGATGAGCTCCTTGGCTTGCCTGGCGTCCCCTGTGTATTGCCACTCCTGATTTAGTCTTGTATGGTAAATCTCAGACACGGTTCCGGTCCGACGTATGCTTGAGCCTTACAAGCTCGTCCGTACCATATATTTCTATCTTGTTTTCTTTGCTTCGGCCACTCGTCTATTGATTTTATGACTCTCGTCGGCAAAACGTAGGTTAACGTCATGTTTAAAAATTATACACGCTAAAGACGGCAGAGATTGGACTTTGAGATCTGTATTCGAGCGGAAGTCATTGATTTTGTACAAAGTGTCCAAAATTCGATAGTATCTATTTCCTCTAGAAGTTTCCGAAACCCCCCAAAACCATCGAATTTTGGACACCCTATACAAATAAAAGTAAGACAGAATGTTTCGCTATGTTCCACGTTTGCGCGTACATCCTATGATCCACTTAAAGTCTCTAATATGAAGTTCACTACTTAACCCTATCCGTATACCTATGTATAAAGCACGGTCTAAATGCATAGGTAGTGAATCTACTTTATTTAACTGACCAAATATTTTTAATGATACCATAGATCACAAATTGGGACCAAAGAATAGGTAAATTGGTTTAAATACGTCACGGATAAGGTTCACGTAACATATCGAAGCAGACATATCGTGTTTGCACATGCGCATTACGATACGGATGCGGATAAGTGATAATTTTAAAGACTGCTTTATATCTCTAATGTTTTAATGATATTCTCTTGTGTTATGTCTCAAATTATCCACAATGCTTTTTTATATACATCCAAAAATAAATTTTTATTAAGAAAAATAAGTTGTTGGCCAAATTTTGGTATGTCGGTATAAGTATTCCCTGAGATAACTTCTTCTCTAATAGCCGCAAAAGAAAAACACAAACTGGGTGAAAGGGTATTTTATAAAAACGTCAAAATAATTAATAAAAATTATTCAGTTCAAATAGTATACAGGGTGTGCCTAAAACTTAGTTTTGTTCTTATAGAACACCCTATATATTTTAACACTGTTGAATTCTCCAGAAAATAAGCTTTTTAAAAAATTTTATTAAAAAAAAACTTTTAAAGAATAAGCTTTTATCAAATGCACTCAAAAGTGGAAAATAATTTTTTATCTTTCTTATACCATAATAAAAGCGATGGGCGCAAATTAAAAATTTTAACTTAAGGTATCGTACATCGGTCACATCGACGATTTACCTAAGAAACAGTTGTATTACTCTATTACTTAAGGACATTTTCAAAGGCTTAGCAAGCACGACAATCTTTAGATGAAAGCATTACGTTTATCATTTCAAAGTTAAAATTTTTAATTTTCGCCCATCGCTTTTATTCTGATATAAGAAAGATAAAAAATTATCTTCTACTTTTGAATGTATTTAATAAAAGCTGGTTCTTTAAAAGTTTTTTCTAATAAAAACGTATTTTTTTAATTTTTAGAATTGTACCCTAAATCGTCCATTTTAAATTCGCCCTATTGACATTTTCAATTCTGATCAAAAATTTTGATTTAAATCGAACAAACTAAATACTTTTCCCCCTCCACTTCCCTCTTTAGTCGGAGGTGGGTACCTGAGAATACCATATTATTGTATTTTCACCGGAACTATAAACGCATACCAAATTTGAACACAATCGGATGTGGGTAAGTTAGTTAAAATTACTAACCAATTTTAACTAACTTACCCACATCCGATTGTGTTCAAATTTGGTCAAACATGACCGAAAATCGTCCATCTTGAATCTGCCATATTGAATTTTTAGAATCTGATAAAAAATTCGTATTTGTTATAACCAAAACCTCCCGTATATCAATTTTGGTTGAAATCGGACAAACTTAGGTGTTTTCTTCTCTCCACTCTCCTCGTAGGGGGGAGAGGTGCCTAATAATGACATATTATTGTATTATCACCAAAACTATAAATGCATGCTGAATTTGAAGATAGTCGGATGTGTATAAGTTAGTTAAAATAGGTTAGCAAAAGATGACCAAAAATCGTCCATCTTGCATCTGCCATATTGAATTTTTAAAATCTGATTATAAATTCGTTATCTCCATTCCCAAGTACCCCCTCACATCAAATTTCAACGAAATCGGGCATACTTCAACTGTACCCCCTCCTCCCCTTTCGAGTAGGGGAGAGCTGTCAATTTCATCACACTATATTCTGTGTTGTCATCAGAACTATATAAGCATGATGAAGCATGATGTCGGGAAGTTGGTCAAAATTAAGTAGGAAGATTCTACCCGAACAAACATACATATTTACATAGAACATTGCAAGTTAAATAAAAGCTTGTAAAAATACACTATAGTATACGTCTACATGCAACCGTTCTCGAGACATTTCAATTTGATTCACTCGTATTATTGTATTATAATAAAACCTATAGGTAATTTATGACGCCCTGCTGTCAAAACGCCGCAATTTTTGTTTTTCGCAGCAAATTATTTATTTGGAAAGTTAAGTAAGTTCTAGTTTGATAGCTTTTTGATTGTTTTAATTATGCATATTATGTATTAGAGCAAGAGTTCAAGGTATAAAATATATAGGGTGTTTCATAAGAAAAAAACTTTTTGCATACCCTTTATACTATTAGAACTGATTAATTTTTATTAATGAGTTTAAGGTCCCTATAAAATACCCGTTTACCCAGTCTTTGTTCGGTTCTTCGGCGGCTGTTAATTTATTGTACATTAATTTTTAGCAAGGTCCTTTAGAAATACTCAAAACCACCCAATCCCCTTTGAATTGGACCACCCTGTACAGCAGCCATTTTAGATTTCCTAAAGATCTGGTTTTTCTAAAATTTAATTCAGACGTAAATCTGCCTAAAGCGACTCCTTCCCTTGACCACTAGCGTCCAGTCTATTTTGAACATATAACTATCGGATACTATAATGGCCCAAATGCTCCAAAATGTGTAACGAAAATAACTTTGAAAAACAAAGGAGAAAATTCAAATTCCCGGTTGGCTTTGAAACTGTTTGGGTCACGAGGCCATAAACCAAAAATCTACTGCGCATGCACTTACAAATCCGTGCCTGGCGTCGTAGTGACCTTACGATAATTTAATGACACTTTCACTACTGACGCAATCGATGCGCCTGCCCGTTTACAATCTGCGTTTATCGGTTTTTTCCAGGCCAGCTTGATTGGGAGAGTTATTATCGGTACGCATTTTTCTCGGGAAAAGCAAGGGTAGGGCCGTTATAGTATCTCATAGTTATATGATTTTGAAAAGTATTATAATATTTGCTGTGCCACATTTTTAATTTTAGCAGTTACTTTTTTTCGCTTAGTTTCGTGCCCAAGTTGAAATATCCCAAGGCACAATATACTTTCTAAAAACTTTAATTCCACCATCAGCTTTACAACGAATCGTCATTAAAAATTTAGAAGTTTTTGCTACAGCTATAAACTTTGAAAGGAACACCATACTAGATAGCCTACGGAAGTTTGCGAGCAATTTTCAGCATTGTTGGGGGGGGGGGGAGGGAGTTTTGCTCTACTAAAAGCTTTACATAACTTCGACAGTTGCTATGATTATGATGAGCCGTAAAGATAACTTTATAAGAGTTTTTGAAATACACACTACAAGTACCCGACTGTCAAGAGCAGATAAGAATACATGCTTTCCTTATATTTGCTTCTTTCTAGCAATTTGTTATTAAAATGAAATTTTTTTTGGCGAATCTTCCGATGGGCTGCAGGAGCTCTGCAATTTACTTTTAAAATTTCACAATGTCTTGTTATCGAAATTAAGCATTATGTGAAGTAATTCTGAATTTTAAGGTCACTTATTATATTTCTAATGGAGCTAAACTTCCGATTAGAGCCTTGTTGCTTAATTTTGACAAAAACAAATTCTTAGATTCCAAATTTTGGCGAGGCGCTAGCCGAGTGAAACAACACGCGAGTGTAAGAAAGTTACTTTCTATCGAGTTGTCTACGCTATTTTGCCTACGACCACTTTAGGATTTAATTCGTATGTTTTATTATTATTACATTTTTTCCATTTTCAACCCAAGAGAAGAAAGTATTTTCTTCTCTAGGGATTTTGGTCATTCATTTTCGTTACTAGAGAAGAAAACATTTTCGTCTCTAGAGACGAAAATAAAATTAATATGCGTGTGAAATATAAAAGTTTCTGAGGCGTTATACAGTGCAGATCTGGTTCCATTCGTGTGTGCAGGACATTTTAGTTTAGTTAGTTTGCCAATTAAAAAAATAACTACCTATGTACGTAAAAAAAAATAAAAAAATCACATATTATTTTAGTTTAGAGAAAAGAGTGCCTACTTAGAAGCTCTTTGGACAAAAAGCCTAGGGATTCCATTCAAAATGGCCACTGCATACCTCAGCTATATGGACTCAATGGTCCAGTTGAGAATTGGGGGAAGCAGTACAGAGACTGACAAAACAGGGAGTTATGTGTTGATTCGAAACATTGTGTTTCCGAGCACGGTGTTAAAAAAAAGGTTTTAAAACACACAAAGTACCACTAAAGAGGAATTGTTGGCGGCACACATCATTAACATTTAGGTCTTATTGACAAGGATTGGAAAAAAAAGTCAGTGAAATGTGTTACATCTAACTAGATAATGCTGATTTTTAAAAATGCTGTCAATATTGACACCTGTCAAGCGATTCCAAAATGGCAGCGCGTGTTTATATGGTTTTGGATATTGTTCGTTACAAAATCGGTCTTTTTCTTATTCAAGAGCCATGCTCTCTTCGAACGTTAGCTATCATCAGCGCCATCTGCGCCCTGTCCACTGTATTTCGAAAAAGTGTCGTAATACTAACAATTTTCTTCTGCCTTTAGTTTTGCCTTTTATTTTACTGCGTTACAAATTAAAAACAAAATAATTACCCAATTTTTCCTGTTTATTCATTGGAACACATCACTAACGTACTGTTTCTAGCATACACATATCCTTATTTAATTATCAATGTAATTCTAAAAAACTGCCAACTAAACTTTTGAGTAATTAGAATGTGAAAGATATGGTGAAAATATTATATTGTCCAAGAAAATAAAAAATATTTAATTAAGTTTTTCTTTTGTGTTGAGGAGAATTTTCTTCTAACTTCGATGCGTCCCATCGATCTTGAACTCGTTCCTCAAGCCTTTCATAAGGTCAGTCAAGCGACACCCCCTACCCCCCATTTTTAAAAATTGTGAACCACACTCTTCCTGTTTTATTTTATTCAAAATTCAGCCGGACGTCAAGCTAAATCCCCCTCATTTAAAGATTAGAGAAAAATGAAAAGCAATTAGCTCAAAATTAAGAACTAATTTCAGACTCTTAATATCACCAAAAAGAATTTCGAAAAATCAACTATTGATTTGGATGCGCAATAAAGATCTCTTTGCTCATATAGTCCGCCTCAGCTAAGAAGCAACATTGGAAAAATCAGGTACTTTACACATGCACATATTAGGTACGAAAAGTCCAACAAAGATGGAAATAGTTTTTCTTACGTAATTTCTAGTCGTTTCTAGTATATTTCTATGTCTTCCAAACTGACTGGATTTCAATTGGCTAAACCCCCCATTTTGGATAAATATAAAAAATCACAGAAATTAGGGTGGTTAAAATTTTTTTAAAGTTGTACAAAATTAGTTCAAAATTGTAAGAATATCATAGTTCGAAATTTTTTTGAGGCGGGTGTGACTTGACGTCAACCTGCACCCCCCCCCCACCATATTTAAAAAAAAAACAGGGTTACTACTGGATTTTTCGAAATTCTTTTTGGTGATATTAGGAGCTCGAAATTAGTTCTTAATTTTGGGATAGTTGCTTTTCATTTTTTTCTACGCTTTAAATGAGGGAGGTGTAGCTTGACGTCTGGCTGCACCCCCCCCCATTTTGAATATTAAAAGAAAACAGGAAGTAGTGTGGTTCATAATTTTTAAAAGTGGTTCAAAATTAGTTCGAAATTGGTTCGAAATTAAAAGCATATCAAAATTAGAATATCTTTCGGGGGGGGGGGTAGTGACTTGACTGACCTCTTTCATATCCTGAATAAACCACTCGTCTTGTTCGTCACTCTCAGCCCCAAGATTTGGAGGAAAAATAACCAAAAAATAAAATAACCACGTGAATTTAACCTATTTTCTCAATAATGATTACATATCTACATATAATATATCTCTGAATTTTATCTTTCTCTATTTGTCTGCCTGGTTGTTTGTTCAGTATCGCGCAAAAACTACTAAACGGAAATGAAAGTTATGACTCTTTGAAGAAAAACCGTGAAAAATAGCGAACAAAGCCGGTATTCGACTGTATGGAAGGGTTTGAAGAGCAGAAGGTGAGGGTAAACAGGAAGTGGCATGAGGCGGAGGAGGAAAGCAATAATTTGAAACACACGAACGAAGTCACAGCAAAATGAGGGTCACCTAAACAAAAAGGATATAACAAAGTTATGATTGTTTTCCACAAACCAAAACTACACTTTTTTGCACTCGACGCGCGTTTCGCTAACAACGTTAGCATCATCAGAAGACGATAAACAATAAACTAAAATAACCTACACTCTATCTTACATACTATCTTTCAGTGGGAGGCGATAAGACTAATAATTTGTGATTGGTCACGCTTTATAATCCTATCTCCCCTCAACTAAAGAATAAAGTGTACTAAACGGAATGGGTCCGCTATCTTTATTTAAACTATTTCTGGATTTAATGATTTCCATACTTTCATATGCATTCAAAAGTCTTTTGCTTTGCTAATGTGAATTTATGATTGTTTTCAGAAGCATGCTCGGCCACACTTGACTTTTCTGTTCTTGAATTGAATAGAGCGTCTCGTTTGGCCAACATATTTTTTGTCACAATCATAGACCTAAAAACCATAGACCCTGAATCCCATTCATAAATTCTTATTTGTTTTGCCCCCAAGCTATCCTGTGTGCCAAAAAAGGACAGAATGATTTTCAGAACGTTGCTCGGCAACACTGCGGTAAAACATGTGTATGTTTGTAGACGTATGTTCTAGATACATCCATTTGTTTTACATACTCTACCAGTAGCGGCGAAAAATTAATAAATATGTAAAAAAAATTGTTAATTGCACAAAAGCAGTAATTTGTAGTTTTCACAACTAGCGGTTAAAAGAGCGTTTTTTTTATGAGCGTTGATTTAAATTAACGAGCGCGGCGAGTGACTTAAAAAAAAAACGAGTAACCATGCATGATGAAGTTATAAAAACCCACCCCCTTTGTTGTCAGCCTTTCAGAAACCCGCCACTAATTTAATTGTGTTATGTTAAATATTTTTTTAAGTGCTAATGGTGAGTAAAAGCGATTAAAGTAGGTGATACACCACCAATACCAAAAAAAAAAATAAAAATACAAGGTTGAGGGCAACAGTTGCTTAATAGTATTTTCTGTCAACTGAAGGAAAAAGGCAAAACCTGATGTTTAAATTAAACCCCTGATGAAATATACTAAATTACTAGCATAATTATAAGTTTCAAATATGTTAAGATAAAAGTAAAAATATAATAAAATACCTACTCTTTTTATAGAACTAATATTCAATTAAAGCTTTGGGAATTAAAATATTTTACTATACTTAACAATTTCATTTTACCCATTGTTATTTTACATAGGTGAGGTACACAGAACTTGGTACCTGCTTTTCTAAATTTAGGACGAAAATACCAAAATACTAGAATAAACAGACAATAAAACATAATAATATTTTGATATATTATTTTTGCCTTTGTTAAGAAATTATAGGCTTGAGCACACCTGCACAGAGGGTATATAAACAGGGTGCTGATCCTAACAACAAAGCATATTAAAAAAAAACAGCGTAATTATGCAGTATACGGTTTTCTGCCATTTTTGATTTTTTATGAAAAATTCTTTATGAGGGCACCTACTAGAGGGTCCCTAGGATCCCAAATCCGCCAGCACTGGTTATTTTTTTTAAATTTGACACTGACCCGTAATTATCACAACAAAACTACAGCTGATTTTGACATTTACCTTTGAAACGAAATCCCTTGATTTGGGTGTTCCAATCGTTTACCTACGATGCACTCCCGCACCATCCTATAGTTTTTAACTTCACAAGTTTATAAAAAACACAAAAACCATACAAAACGTTTCGAAATCAGAAATATTTCGACACCGTCGGTATGCAATGCTGCAAAACATATATAATGAATGCAAACCACCAGGTAGTGCGCAGAAGACGGCAAGGTATTGCGACTTGCCAGTTCTTGTTTAGGGATCGTTGGGAGTATTGGAAAAAATATGGGCTTTTTATTTTTTATGAGTTTATTTTTTATCTTTTGTTTTGTAATTATAGTTTTTAAATAGATAAACATTGTTTTCATGATATTTTTGAATATAGCTGCTTATAGTGGTAAAAAAGCAGCAAGATTTTCATGAAATTTCGAAACCAACAAGAAAGTAACCTCAAGTTGCCAACAAGGCTTCATCCTACTATGCTTTCATCATTTGGAGATTACGAGCTTATATACTACATATATGTAATAATTTTCATATCGCATACTGGTTCAGACACATTGTATCTTTTTTTCTCCTGCTCTTTGAGGCAAAGATATTGTATAAAGTGCGAGTTAGGATGACTACAAATATTTTTTTGAATTTATATAAAGAGAACGCCTAATTCCGACGATACTTTTTGCGAGATACATTGTTATTGTAGGAGCCAGGGCATTAGCATAGCATTCATGGTCTAATGGTGTAGGTCTGTGGTCACAATCCATGCAACTAATTTCGTAAATTCCACTTTTTTCTAGAACTGTAGTTTTATCCTTGTAAACTTCTTATTGTGTTTCCGGATTGATATACTAATTTAATACCGGTTTTATTAAATACTTTTTGTAACCCTCTCGTGCAATTATGATTATAAGGAGGATATGAATGTGTACCTTAGATCTTTATCATCCACATTAGTTACTCTGTTCATCCAAGATATACACAACACTGATTTTATTTTGATAAAAGATGATATGTCCTGTTTAATTCCTGCACAGACTTGTTCTTGTCTGTTCATTGCAAACGTCAAAAATGTTGTAATTTTTTACACATAACATGTCAAACGATGTTAACAATGGTGACACATGTTCTCTTCACAGGCCTAAAAAAGTACTTTATCGCCATTTACAATCAATAATTGTTAAAAACGGTGGAAAAAAACTCTTAGGTGACAAAAATGGCAACATTTTAAAAATTACCGTTGTCAGCTTAGCAGAATTGACACTCAGATCGTTTGGAATCCGTCATGGTAGCCCTGTGCCTATAAAAAAATGTTCTCCAGGGCCACCTCTATCACATATCAGAAAAAAAGCTACCAGGTTATTTTGCGAATTCCTTACCCATTTGTCAGTCCTTCTACGGAATATTAGAATTACTCACAGAGGTCCCTTAGCCAGTCCCGGCCGGAGATATAAACCCTACTATAGGTGTAAGGGTCCTAATGGGTGCATTTGTCAAAGTATCCAGTGACGTTTCGCCGGACCAACGGTCGAGCGTTAGCATTTCCATTTATTTGGCATTACATAAGCTGACTCCTCAGCGTTATATTACGGTCGTCGTTTCTAAGTTAGATCCTACCTGACCCTCGTACCTATATATTCCTTTAATTTTTTGACATTCATCGTTGTAGTATCGTCAATTTTAAATTTATTTTTTTTACTATATCCTTGATATTATCTGCCACAAAATTAAGTGTTTATATTTTTTTTTCAAACGACCTGAAAATAGCCATTTTCCGTACACTGAAAAAAAGGATCTCTTGGTGTTACGAAATACGAGGTGAATTCAAGAGAATTATGACTTTCGATATGCGCAGTCCCCAGTTTCCTCTCACGAGATCTGCATTCCCTTAAACTCATTCGAGATTAAAAGTCCTATGCAAAAAACATAAAATCTTATGCCAAGAGCATATTTCTTGAACTATTTGTATCATAGTGTAATAAATTTTGCTTTTAGGAGCATATTTTCTTGAAAATTAGCCTTAAAAGAAGCACACCTGTGAGCAAAAAAAAACTGTAGGTAGGGACTGGAAATTAAAAAAAATGTAAAGAATTAACAGAAAACGTTTATTAATAAAATATTAAAACTTTACATAAACGTGAATATAAATTCGCTACATCTAATATTGTCAAAAACAGTAAACAGTGTATTTTGCACATGAGCGTGAAGATTTTTTGCTTAGAATTTTTTTTCTAATTATATCAAAGGGTTTACATCACACCATCAAAAGAGCAGTAAGTTAATTTTAGCTAATTCTAGCAAAAAATGTAGATTGACTAAAGCAGTTTATAAGCAGTATACAAGTATAAAAACTTTGCTATTACAGAACTTGCTTTAAAATTAAAAGTATGAATAATATTTGTTTTTCGAAAACACATCTAAGAAAAATGTCCTAGCCTTTTTATCTGATAATAATTTTAATTCTAATAGTCTTTCCTTTTTGGCTTTGTTCAACAAAAACTACACAGAATAATTCTTAAACTAAAATATCAAAAATAGTTAACAGTAAAAGTGGGACTTAAGTTTTATCTCCCTACATTAAATTCGGACAGCTCGTGAACAAAAACTGCAAAAAAGGCTGATTTGTTAGTTTATGGGCATGGGTTACACATCATCAATCGCACCTCCAGGAAGGGGGAAAGGTTCAAACCTGTGAAAAAATCATAAAAAACTAAAAATAAAAGAAATCCGGATACTATACTGTTACCAATGCTTTAACTGAGTAAGATCAAAATTTTGTTGAAAAATATTTCACAATAATTCACTTGACACAGGCCTATTTTTTTAAGGTAAGGTGAGCGTTTAAAAGAAATACATGTTCTCTGTTTTACTTACTAAGTTTTAGTTGCTAGTTCAAAATTCAAATTAAAATTTTTTATATGCCTGTCTCTTTTATTTTGAAAGAATAAAAAGAGACCGACGTATAAAAATTAGGCATTATCCATTAGCCATTACGCATTAAAAGTTCGGTAAACGGGGCTTAAATTTCTATTCTTTACACTAGAAAGTGCTTATACCTAAAGAATTTTTCATAAAAAACTTAATTGAAAACCAAAAAGTAATATAGTCCATTCCTAACCTATAGGCAGGTACCCTGTTGTAAATTTAACGAATAATGTTCTTAAGCTCTTAAAGAAGACAACAGGAGCTCTAATCTCAAGTCCACACAGCATGTTGTACAAGAACCGGCGGGGCGGACCGTCCATTTTGGATTACTTTTACTAAAGCTAATAGCCAAACAGGATATAAAAAATAAATTTTTTAGCTACACAATCAAAAATTTGTGAAATTTACTACACACAAGAGTTCAGGCATGATTGCTGTACCTTGTAAAAGATCGGAAATACATATTTTAAACTCTAAATGGAAGAAATCAGGAAGGCGTACCCTGCATGTTTTCTAGCAATATTGTTTTTAAATTAGTCAAAAAATTCTACATGCCCATACGCATGTAGCAGTTCTTCCTCCACGGTATTTTTGAGGTTCTCACATTACCTATTTTTACAACCAACTGCACAGACCACAAGTTTGATCTTATCATGGCCGGCATCTGACTAGTAACTATCGATTGAGGGCTGGCAGGGTAGCCGCCGATCGGGTGTGGTAACTAGCCGAACGGATTAAAATACTTATCTCTTGGGAAAAGAACTTCTATTATGAACTCAAATAATTTCTTTTAAATTTGTAACAAGTATTGAACATACTCCTTGACAGATAAAATAAAACCAAGATATTAGGAATCTTTTTCGGAGAAATCCTAAGTTCTATATTGGAGGAAAAAGATATAATACTATAATATATACTATTTGGGATCTTGTCTCAAACGGAGTTTTTTTTTCAGTGTATGATTTCTCGTACAAAAGGTTCTACATTACAAGGCAATTTTCTTGTCTTTTGGAAATCTTTCGAAATATTTTCACTCTCATTAGAGGACCCTTTTGTTGAATTTTTCCGTCTTTTGATCCTTTTCCGGTCCGATTTTTCGCCAAGTTGGCCATGACTTCTTGTTGACAGCTTTTAGCCTTTGTTTTTTTTTTGGCAGTTTTGATACTTCTAAAGAAGCTCTTTTAAATTTGTTTTGGTTACAAAAATAGACTCAGATCTAGAAAACAAGTTGAATCCGGAAGAAATAGAAGCTGCTTCAAGAGTCTCGTCGATTACTGCCTACCAGCGGAACGTCGGTGTGGTTAGGTGCTAATTAAAAAATGTTGCGGAAATTAATGAACAATTTAAGTCATAAAGCTTGTAAAATCTATACTCAACAAACAAATAAAAGACAAACCTACACTGAGAAAAAACTCGGGTTGACATAACTCAAATATGGGTTTTTCTAGCCTGAAGCGTGTTGCAAATAGGGGACAGCCCAGACCTGTATATTACGACAGCCCAATCAATTGAGTTCTGATGATCTTCCATTCATGAGTCATGCAAGCCCCGAATAGGGGTTAAATATACGCAATTATTTTTTGTGGTTCGGAGAACTCATAAAACTAAAACTACTACAACCCTTATTCTGGGCTACATAAACCCACAATTTGGATTACCACACCTTAACTCCAAGCTAACAGAACTGGACTCTGGGCTACTAGAACCCATATTTTGGGCTGCTTGAACTCGACTTTGAACTACCACAACTCAACTCTGGATTCCCAGAACTCATATTCGGAGCTACTAGAACTCGACTTTCGATTACCACCACTTAACTCTAGGTTACCAGAACCCAAATTCTGGGCTACTAGAACTCGACTTTGGACTGCTAAGACTCCAACTCTGAGTCCCACAACCCAAATACTACACTCCACTCCATAAGGAGTAGTTTATAGGCATCTTGTGCCATTTTGCAAGCTTCAGACAAATTGAAAAACACCGTATTTTGGGGTTATTCCTTGCACACTCACCCACTCGAGTGAAAGAAAACGCTAATTGGTATACTACGGGTGCACGACACACATGGCGTGTTCGTCGAAAACGGCCGCGTAATAGGCAGGTTCGATTAGATTCAATCAAGAAAAAAATCGTCCAACCACTTAAGTCAGACGGACCGTGCGGCGAACCTAGCGACGAACTCACGTTCCGAGGTGTTGTGCTGCTGGCTGCCGAATCGTAAATGAATATGGAATTAAAACAGGTACGCGATTCAGGTCAAAGATTACCTCGGCACTTTCCGCAGCTGTTAGGCTAACCATTTGTAAGTTCCTGCAGCCCCACCTGAATTACCAGAATTTAAAAAATTTAATACATTTCAAAAGGCTGTACTAACACAGGTTGTGTTTAAAAGTAAGATATCCCTTGCACATGCAATGGTCTTTCCAACCCAAAAATAGATTACCACAATCCATACACATGGCTTCAAAATCAGAAATTGTGGTAATCTAGGTAAATTTTAAGAAAAAATATTTTGTTGTTTCCCCCCAGAACAAAGACAAGAAGTTACTGCAGCCCATCCCAAATAAGTTGGAGGTATTCACATGGTCAGCTAGAATAACTCATGTGTATTATGGCAGCCCGAAATTGCCAACCCACGCTCTGGGTAAACCCTGTTTTCTCAGTGTAGAAATCTTACTTTCATGAGTTCTTGATAACTTGGCCATGGTCGGCCATAACTGGACAGATATTCTCGTAAGTAAATACGCTCGGCGTTTCGTACTCGCTGACCGTGTAATAACGTAATATTCGCATACCACGTGACCAAATTAACAAGAATGGTATTCACGCATGATACAATAAAAGAAAGGTATGATACGTAGCGGTTCAAAATTCGTCTAGATCCGCGCATGACGTCACATGTGCGTCTATTCTTGAATCGAGAGAAAACTTGCACCCAGGGAGTCTTTCTCTCGCTACCATGCATCTCATTGATCCAAATCTTCGATTTAAATCGGTTTCTCTCAATCCCGGGGACTGATCCCATCCACCGAAAAAAAGATACTTTTTTTTGAAACGGCTTCGAAATTTTAGATTGAAAAACATACATTTTACGCGCATGCTTGCTTGGAAAATGGGATCGATCCCTGACTTTGGAGTCAGGGAGCACGAACTCCAAATTTTTGATAGAATGGAATGAGCGATCACCGCTCAAGAATACTAAATGCGTTCGACGCGGGATCATTCGACACAAATCCATGTCGTTCCCTGCTCAAGAATTAGGGCCCTGATATAAACAGAAAAGGAACGACAAGGCTAACCACAAATAAAAATGCAAGATGCGGTGATGCCAAGATGTGCTAAGCGAATTTGACTCTGTCTGCTCGCAGGGCAGCGCGTTTGGTAAAATGAATACGAAAAGTCGTCGGTTGGCGTGCCGCTGAGCGAGCTGCTCGCTATTCCTTTCGCTTAGCGACTTCAAAACGTTACGTATTACGAGTATAGCGGTCCTGGTCGTCACTCATCACTGAATTAGCTGTGTGAGGCTACTAAGGGCGCCTTACTTGCTTTTCTTTAGTTTTGATCCTAAAAACTACTGGCTTTAGCGGTAATGGCTATCTAGCCAACAAGAAGCAGAAAGCTAACATTTTCTTATTAGGGGACTGGTCATAAATTACGTAACGGGGCTATGCGTTGACGACAGTGGTAGGTACTAAAATGTTTTTTCTGTTCGTTTGAAAAAATTTACGTACCATACACGACCGGAAGTATCTTTAGAGGTCTCGCCTGCGGCTCGCTCTGTAATTTCCTGCGTTGACCTGTAAAGCCCAATTCTCCGGTCTAGTGACGTAAATATCTATTATATTGATCGGTATAAGACCGTCCGGATTAAAAGAATAGTTGTGGTGGCCGAAAGGAAAGTCTAATGTATTTTTTTTAATTGAGTTTTGTAACTAAAAATTTTGTACACTTGTCACACAATCGTGTATAAATTATACATAACTGTGTGTAATTTTATGACCAGTCCACATCCAGGTACAATTCGTGTAAAAAAAAATTTCCGTGAGGAGATTTGCTATTTATATCATAGCTTTTACCTTATAATATAATAAAGATAGTCAGTCACATTCCTTCTTTTAAAACTCCTTCCGCTCTGTGGCTTCTTCCCATTCTTATCGATTTTATTAATAAATTTATGCCGGCTTATGATAAATTTTCATACATCGATCAGTCATTCAAGTTCTTTTCGTTTGGGGCACACCGGGACTAGTTGGGTCATCCCGATTGACTTCGAATGCACGTGACATATGGCAAAGTCATTTTAACCTTTTTTAAAAAAAAATAGTTACTTTGAAGTTTGTAAATCACAAAAGGTTTTATTCCTTATTCAAAAGAGTTCGAATTTTCTTCGGAACTGTTTAAGTATAGTTTATACGAGGCATATTGGCTTAGTGTACTTGTTAATCCCAAAAAATCTTCGGCTTAACGCCCATTTAACCTCTTAAATGAAGTGCAGTAGAGCCTTCATAACTGGTTCTATTAATATTATTATTATTATAAGGCATTTATTGAATAAACTACAATATAAATGTACAATTATCAACTTTACCAATAAATACAAATTACCCCACAAGATTATTCTTGTGCGTGGGAAGAAAAATAATTATGTATAACATGAAAAATCATTAATTTATTGTAGCTAATGTAGATACCTCTTTTGTCTAAGTAATGTTATACAAATAAAGTATCAAAGGTTAGCATTCTTCTAACAAAAATATTACCTAATTAATTATACAATAATTGATGAAACAAAAGTATAGGTATATAGGTGTATTATCTTAGTTGTGATACATATTATTTTCGTCAATTAATGCCTATATCTCGTCTCTTGTAATATTGTTAAACAGAAAGCTTTTGAGTTTGTTTTTATAATTTAAAATTGTCTGACTTATTCAAATCATCTTTGGCCAATAGTTTTGTTTATTTTTGGTTTGACTGTTGCGTTTGTTTTATGACGAGTTTGGTAGCTATGTTCGATTGCGTGGAAATTAATTTTTCCTGTTAAAAATTGGTATTGCGATAGTTTAAAAGAATAAAAGTCGTTTATCAAATAAGTTGAAGTCAATAAATAAATGTCCAGTTGGGTAAAGTCTATCTTTTTTATAAATTATTATAAGTAAGTAAGTATAAGTTTGGCAAAGAGGTAAGTTGTTTCGGTAGCTACAAAAAGGCATAAACTATGTTTATACACTACATCGTCACAAAAACTGACCAGATCAGCCTGACTGTCAACATTGTAAAGGTCGTTAATATAAATATTAAATAAAATGGGACCCAATACAGTTCTCTGAAGAACGCCGTAGCCCACCTTCTCAGGATCACTTAAATTGTCTTCTATTTCTACCCACTGGTTTCTTCGGTCCACGCAGCTTTCAAAAATATATATAAAGCTTTTGCCAGATCCACGAAGACACATATTGACGGAATATTTTTTTCTGCACAATTATAAAATTGCATAGTTCTTCAAGAACGTCGGAAGCGATTTTGTCTTTATCCGGTGATTTCTTAGGTTTTGGTGAATTTATTATTGCTTTTACTTCGTTAACAGTTGTAAGTTTAATACTAATTTTATTGTTTATATTTGTTATTTGGTATATTTTTTGCCAAGCCGGAAGCTACATTTGCAAAGTATTTATTAAAGGTGTTAGCTATATCGGTTTTGTTGGTTTGTACTCCATTTATAGTATTTTCAATTACTTGAAATTGTGGTTTTTTGTTATTTTTATTGCTTATATTATTTAAAGAGTCCCAGAGTTTGTTACGGCAGTTTTTGTTAACCTCTAGATTTTTGTAGTATTTTATTTTCGGTGCTCTTACTGCATCTGTAAGTATATTTCTGTAGTTATTAAATGCTTGTTTAAACTTGTTATTTTTAGGATATTTACGCATTTTTCTGTATAAATTAATTTTATGATTTACCGTTTTAACTAAGTCTTTCGAAATCCACTTTTTACTTTTTGCGTGTTTAGTATCAAGGTACTTTTCAATTGATTTTTTTATCGCATTTAAAAAATGTAGAGTACATATGATCAAACAATCTTAATTTCAAAGGACTAAAAGCAAAAACAGAAACAATTAAAAACGAAACAGTATTCGACAATTTCATTTTCTAACACTTACATCTACTTGGTGTCAGGCTATCTTTTCTGTATGTAAAATGGTCCAACTATCCCCGGTCTCTCCTACCCTGCCCTGGTTTCGTAAAGAGTCATCGAGAAACGTTTTTTGCATGTTAAAATCATACGTGTCAACTTCTGACCTCTTAAAAAGGCCTCCTTAAGTGGTCAACTGCTGTGCGATGAACAATTTTCATGTAAGACTTAAATGAGGAAGAAATTTTCATTCAATGACTTGTTGTTATTGATTTAACGGAATTGTCATTCAAACATTAAAAAATTACTAAGATTCTTTTCTGTAAGATTTTTATGACAAAAAATCGAGTTTTGATGGCAACTTAAGGGAGTTGGACTTATGTCACATTTCGTATTGCATAAAAGTTTGGTTAGGCTTATTAATTCTTTGACTTTTTTTTACACTGCTAGAATTTTGTTACAGAACAGATAAGAGGTGCAATGGTTGTAAGGAATTAAATGGTAATTAAGTCCTCCAATCTTTTCAAAAAATTTTAAATTTCGACGCTAGTTCGTTGTCAGTCAACCCATTTAGCCAGGAGAGGAAAGACCTCTTTTAAAAGAGGCACGGTACGATAAGGAAAAATATTAAGGAATTATTTAACCAAAAATTGTTCGACAGTCGAAATTTAAAAAATATACTGGAACTAAAAAGTTATGCTATAGGAGGAAAAAATAAATTTTTTGAAAAATTAATCCCTTATAATTTAACGAAAAAGTCTCAAAATTAAAAAAAAAATGACGCCGCATGGGAAAATGATTTTAAAAAATTGCGTGATTTTTGATATTTTACCGAATATTTATTAGATTTTTTCAAAAAGCCGTCTCAAAAAAAAGGACGTAGTATTTAAGTTTTGGGCTAAAGAAGGTTGAGCCCAAAGTTTTAAGTTTTAAAAATTTTTAATAATTACACACACATATTTATTTTTCGCCAGTACGTCTAGCAAAACTTGAATTCATTGGAAAATTACAAGATTTCGTTTCCATAAATTAAAAAATTAAAATTTTATACCGTTACACGGCTTGTTAAGCAAAAAGGATCATATATATTTCTCTGGAGAAGAGTTTATTTTACATTTACATACCTTGTCACTAAATTTTTATGTGTGAATGTAAAAGGAAGCCGTTTATTAATTGTAGGAATTTTGAATTTTAACACGTTCTTCTAAAGAGAAGTGTATTAATTCCTGGACAAATCCATACCCCATGAAATATGACATCTGACATTTGGATTATTAGACACTAGACTCTTACAGTGGGATTTCAGCATATTAAACGAACCCTCCTTGAGTTTTGGATGTAATATGACTTATAAGAAGAATTTTAATAAATTTACTTATTGAATAATCATCTTAACACAATCTTTTGTTGAATTGAAGAGGAAATTTTAAATTTAGAAGAAAAGAAAATTAAAAAATTTGAACTCGCGCGGGGTTTAAATACTAAACACTCTGTAGAATAAATTAACATTGGGGTTATATGTCACTTTAATTAAAACTTACCCTTGTTAATTAATTTTTCCATTTAGTACTTGATGTCACACAACGATTTAGATGAGTAATAAGGAGTAGATTAATTTTGTATTTGTTTAAAAGGTGTTTTTATTTATGAAATGTATTAAAAAACTTAAATGCAAGTTTTTTTTACATTTCTGTCACTGACTGTGTCAGTTTAAAAATATTAACGCTGCATTCAAACACAAACAGCGAGTTCGGATCTTTTACCTCTGCTTGCACCTTGGCTTGAACCAAGCTCTACTGATGAAAGCTACAGCTTTAAAATGAGTGGGCTTTGAGTAAGGAAAGTTTTTTGACTGAGCTTTTAGATAACCTTAATGTTTTACTTTCAGTTTGTAAATAAATTATAGTTATAGTTATTTTAGGTTTTTTTTTAGTATATTTTTCGTGCATAGTCAGTGACCTTCACTTATGTTTGTTTTGCCTCGTAGTGCCCTCATAAATATATTTTAAATTAATCCTTGTAAAAACTGTTACTTTATTATTATAAACGAACTTTACCAAATTACCAAATGCTACAAAACAATCCTTTCTGGGGGCTATAAATTTAAACCACAACCCTGAGCTGGTCTAAAAATTCACCAACTTTTTGGCGTATTCGCCATTTGCAATTTTGAAACCTGTCAAAAAAAAATAAGTTTTAGGGCATTTTCTTCTAAAATATGGTGTATTTTGGGAAAAAAACAGTTTTTCAGAGGTAGTTTGCAATAACAATACAAAATAATCAATAACTTTGTGTCTTTTCTGTATGGGTAAGTGTTTTTTGAAAATTGGTTTTAAAATTTAGTACCCCCCACAGATGTAAATATGTAGACCTGTGGGTGGTACTATTTTAGATCTTAGTAAATCCCACTGTTGAAGTTTAAATTAATGTGTATATAGGGGGACCCGGATAAAACCTAAAGCAATTCAAGAACAAACTTTTTTAAGCTTTATACCATTGACATTATACTAAGGATAGTTAGACAGTTTCGATGAATTAGTCTGTTAATTATATATGATAAGATGAGGTCCTCTTGTACAATGTTGCAGGAGCCCTATAATTTCCATCCAAAGTGGAACCTAAGAGTCTTTTGTTGTCTAAATTACGGAATATGTTATGACTTGATTAATTTTGACGACAAAATATTGTCAAATTCGCAAATTTGAATAAAAATTACAGAGCTCCTGCAGCCCATTAGAAGATCTGTCTAATTTAAACATTGCACAAAAGCACCTCATCTATGCGAGTATTAAAGCATTTTACGGAAACTCAACACCCATTTCTATTTTTCTGTCAAAACTTATGTAATAGTAAAAAAATATAAATCAGCCTTAAGTGATGTATCCTTTAGCAAAGGTATAAATTTAAGCTCTTATATTGACATATAAGTTAGGGAATTTTCGACGAAAACATAATTAGTGTCAAAGAAAAAAAAGTAATTGATAATTACGACTTCCAACCCCTTATACCCAAACTTCCAGTCATTTATAATGACACGTAAAAAAGCAATGTTTTTTTGGGGTTATGATGAAACTGAGTTTATAAATTATCGAGCCAAACTTTGACGTCTTAATAGGATCATTATAACTTAAGGGTGAATAAGTTAAGAAGAACTTGGTTTCGGGATACTTAAGTATATTTTTTATCAAGTGAAGCAATAATTACTCTTTGGGAGAATAGACGTGCCTTCGCGGCATAAAAATATAACTAAAATAGAGGCATCCCAGCAAACATGAATTAAAAACATTGTACTTTTTAAGTACTTGCTTTCCGCGCTGCCAATAACGGCAAATTACTAAGTAGGAAGTACTTAATTAGCATTGATTTGGAACAACGGCCTGCATCAGGCCAGCATGTATATACTTAGTACAAAAAATGTTTACTTTCATTTCAATTTTTTCTTTGTATATTTTTAATAATGGTAAAAACATACCGGATAAGTACTAATAAGTAAAAAGTAGTTTAAAATATCAATAAAAATAAAACAAACAACATAATCTCACACGCTAAGAGCACAGTACATCCCAGGGATATCCCCGAAATGATTCATTTGGGATGTTCAAAATATCCCAGAGAATAATCTCGCTCTCTAAACAAATATATCTAAAAGTAGTATTTTCTGTGGAGCAAAAATATTGAAAGTGGCGCCATCTACTTACAATAAATGCAAGCCAGCTATTTTGTAACAAGATATAAGTTTTGTATAATACTCGCTGATTTAATAATAAATCACTTCACTCAAATAAAGTTTTTTTGCTTTTTCTTGCTCTATTAAAAACTAAGTACCAAAATGTTTTTTTGCAGCAGTTGCCAGTGGTCAAAGTAAAATATTAGTAAAGTACCAGTAGATCGACGTTTGCTGGGAATATGTTTACCACAATTGCAATCAGACATAAGGTAAACAATTTGGCGACGATGCCAGATTTCGCTGAAAGTTTTATCCTTACACGTAATGTGTTTACAAAAATATTATTTTTGGAACTTTTTTATTATTTACCTCCAATTATGCAAATTCTCTGGTTTATTTGTATTTAAGGCGCCTCTACTCACAGGTGAACACAACCTGGGTACTATAAACGCTTTTTTATCAACAGATGGCGTCATTTTGGTTTTTTTTAAATTTTTGTTTGTTTTGTTAAGATTTATGTATAAAATTTGCAAAAAGCAGCGTATGCCGAAGAGAACCTCAAGTGCTTTTTTAGACAAATAAACAATTTTAATTAAACATGAATTTAAATAAACTCGTTGTGAAAAATAAGAAAAAAATATTCTATTTTTGCAAAAGTATTAAAAGCAAAGAAAAAACACCAAACTAGAAAAAAAAGGATATAGTATCATACGATAAAATTTCAATCGGTACCCACATGACGTCAAAACGCTATATTGTAAATGTTGGGGGCTTAATTGTGAATATAGGCGCCTTGATTTTTACTTAATGAACATTCACAAATCTTCACAATTTTAATTCAATAAACAATTTATAATGTGACGGTACTCATCAAAAAAAGAGACACGTATTTGGCATTTAAGTACGTAATACCCCCGGTTTTTTAACACAAGCGTACATAAAAAACCTCCGAATCAGTTACTTCAACCGAAAAGAATCTAAAAACAAAAGATCAAAAGATCTTGGTTGGAAAACACAAAAATTCAATTTGGATGATTATGCCACAAGGAATACACAAAGGACCAAAGCAAAAAGAGAAATGATCGATCGATGTTTTGCCTTGGGCAACCAGCGTAGGCTCATCAGTGGTTCCACTGGTCACCCTCCCCAAACATCATTTAACAGCTTCATACATTTTGATTTCCACATTTAAGTCACTCACAAATAGGCATGGTTCCGCACTGGCACTTATCTAAGTCACCTAAAACGGGTTCGTCCTCGGGTGATAATCTTTCCAATAGGCTGTGAGATTTTTACGAACTGCAATTTCCATTCCTCTGCTTGGTCATTTTGTAAATTACCAGTAAAATTTGGAGGTTTAGAGATAACGGACATTTCCTCTTTATGTTTGTCTGCCTTCAGAAACGATTAAAATCCTTCTTTCTTTATCTATTCAGAATTCTCCAGATGAATATTATTCGGAAGCTTGTAAAAATTGGTCAATCCTTTGTGACAATACAATTTATCCTGACATTTCTTTAAAACAAAAAAATTTAGATGAACAACTTTGTAATTTTCTTTTAGAAAATTTTTTAGCAAATACATCTGACCCCATAGACAAAGCTCGCATTTTGGCTCTTTAGGAAAAAGAGAGTAACGTGTGGAAACATCTGACGGTAAAAGAGCTGATAACCTTTCTCTTCTACCATGGGCCAAAGGAAGACCAGTAGTTTGAGTCGCGACTTGTTTAGATACTTCGGCAGCATCCTATCTAGATTTAACGTCTAAAAGAGCTGGAGAAGCTGCAAAAGTTTCGGAACAAAATAAAATAAAAAAAAAATTCCAAAGACGGATTTCGACTGGTCAAGAGTTTAAGGTCAGATGTGAGAGGAGAAAGGTCAGAGCTTACGGGTCAAAGGTCAGAGATGAGAGATCAAACGTCTGACGGCAAGGGTCAAGTCAGAGGGTCAAAGGTCAAAGATGAGAGGTCACGAGTCAAATGTTAGAGTTCACAGAGCAAAGGTCAGAGGTTAAAGGTCCAGGGGGGTTTGGTGAGCGTGGCTACTCATTTTCCTCATATCTAAAAGTGGTTGACTTACCCTACTTCTACTGTTAAATATCCACTGGATGTAAAAATTATTGAATTCTCCTCAAACTATTTCTGAGTTTCGTTAAAAACGTCCTGAAATTAATTTGTTATTTGAAAATTCTGGAAATAACCTTTTATGGATGCCTATCTGGGACCTATAGATTAATGTCTGCTCGCCTTCAGATTTAATTGCAATATAGTTCATTCATTGTGTAGCAGGTACTATTATTATACATATAAGACAGCACAAAGTTATTTAAACTGTAATCTTTTGATAACTATTCTCATACATACATACATACATTAATAGACCTACCATGAATTTTCAGCTTTGGATCGGTTTCCTATACCATACTTATCCTTAACGGTACCCTTATGGATATGCTGTATATATCCAGACGTGGATATACTCTGTATATTCATAAATAACCACTGTATATCTATATTGATCTATTTTGAATTACATAATTATAGCAACAGCATATCCATAAAGGGTATTCGCTAAATATCCATAGGTTTTCCATAATCGCACTTTAGTGGATAATTAATGCATATATGGTGGATATGCAGTGCAGAAATTCATGTGGATATCCACTGCATATCCTAGAAGATCCCCCCCCTAGGTGGATACCTCGTGGTCATCTGGACATGTTTTGAATTACAAAATCATATCCATACAATATCCATTAGGGATATTCATATGCACAAAGTATAGCATATACGATGAATATTCAATACGCGGCCATCTGGATCTGTTTTAAATTACAAAATTACATCCATACTATACAATAATCACTAAATATCTATAGGTTATTCCAAAATCACACTTTAGTGGATGACTACTTTATATTCGGTGGATTTGTATTTTGAAACACGGACATATTTAAAGATATGAAAAATTAATTAAAATATAGGTCATTAAATTTATTATTATTCAAGTCAAGTCAAGAGCAAAAAATACAAAATAGGCCTCAAAAAAACTTGGTATTTTTTTTAAGTTTTTATCCTTAATGTATGTGATAGAGGTGGATTAGGTGAGTTTGGGGTGAGACAAAAAGGGATCGCTGGGGGCTACTTGCCAGGCCTTGGACCGCCTCCAGTCCACTACTACTAGTACCGAAGTAAAGCATTATTAAAACAACATATTAACATTAAACAACAATCCTAAAAGAAAACGAGGTAGTTTAGTTAATTTTCTATCTTTAAAAAAAATTAGCTGAGTGAGTAAATTTATTTGACAAACGAACAGTTAAAGATAGCTTTATTATTTGCGATTTCTTTTTTGCTATAGAAATTCACTGGTGTGTAATTTTTAAATCGGATCTCTACTTTAAATAAGGGCGAACTAAAAGGGCGGCAGTTGAAATCGCTATACAGCCCTTGTTTTCGAACGAACTTTTCTTTCTTTCTTTCTTTCTTTCTTTCTTTTGAAATGTAATTCCGATCCGGCGAATCCTAAACGAAAAAGTTTTTTATATTGGTAATAAATCTCATTGTTTAGTTACGGCAAAGGACGTGTTTCCTCTGGTCCTGATCTCTTCGAGATTTAAAGCACGAGCTCTAATTCTTTAAGCCACTTCGTGAAATGTAACTCTGAAATATTTCTTATATCAGGTACCGATTTCCTTTATTTTCAAAAACATTTTATGGTCTAACCACGTTAATAAGGGAGTAAGAGATAGTGGTGCAAATATAACGTAACCTTCATATCTGCTCAGAACAGTTGGAGACCGTGCTCGCAGCAAGCTGTAACGTTCATTTTGATCGTTACAAGTTTAACGTAAGACCTTGGGAACGAAATTACAATAACTGCCTAATATCTCGCTCGAATTAGATCTAAGTGAAACTGCTTGACTGCCATCTCGTTCCTCTCTCTTTTACGACGAATATCTCGTTTTGCCTTGGTTTTGGTTCATCGTTTTAACCTCACTTTCTTGTTATTGTCATGATATTCCGCATGAAAAATTATGCAATTCTTCTTTTAATTTAAACGAAATCTTGGCGTAAGTAATATATATAATATATAGAAATCCAGGGTTCAAAGTACCATTTTCAAAAACCCCGCGAGTGTCATTCATTGGCGAGTGCCGGCGATGTGAATTCGTTCCTGCGACCCCTTCCCCATGCGGAAGTGACGTCGAACATCTTCTTTCCATAAAAGTCATTGCTGCATGGCAAGACGTCCTTTCCATCTGTAGACGTACATTCCTACGGACCTCCACCGTCATATTAACAATCTAAATAAGTTCTTTGGAACTGCGCATTATGCAGAAATAGTGAAACAAAGTTAGCTTTGTGATCTTTAGTTTGTTGAGTTTGCTGCTTTTTAATTATAGTGGTTAACGGTGGCATGGAGAACTGCTTGAAAAAAGCCGAACACCAGGTATGTTTCCACCATTTTGTTAAACACGTTTTTTTGCATTTTTATCTATCATTGGCTACCTTGCTTTATTTTATAGAAGGCCAAAATACAACAGAGCAAATTAGTTCATTATTTAAAGGTACTTATAATAAACTTGAGACTTTCTTTGCTTGCTTCTTTGGCAAGATGGCGCCTTATTTATTTTGAATTTTAACAAATCTGAACTCACGCCCTAATGCTCTAAAATTAGCCATACTGAGCGATCAGGTTACGTGGAAAATAAAATAATAGTAGAAATAAATAAACATCACAAATTTTTGCGCTTAGCGTGGCTCTAACATTTCAAAGCGTGGGACCAAAGGTTTTCCATCAATATGATGCGAATACATACATGTATCCTCTGGTATCCAAATGCCAACCCCATCTTGTGGTGCTCTCTGCCTAAAACCCACGAGGCTCTGGCGATCGAACATGGGCGGTATAACCCTGTATTAAGGACCTGTACAAACTCGTACATGGGATAAATCTGATGGAGTTGTTAGACTAGAATCAAAGGGTGCACAATAAGCCAAAATGGCTGCAGTGCAGTGACCCTGGCCAGCCATCAGGTTGGAGCCACAATTGGGGTGTTTTAGTCGGTAAAAATTTGAAACTACCCGAGCTGTCCTGACAGAGGGATGAGACTATGTCGGGGGAATCGGCAATCCGAAGGCATTTTCTCAAGTAATATTGAAAGCGATTCCCAGGTTCCCTGAAACTGTGACGTTTTTTATTGTTGTTTCAAGAAATTAAAAACACAAAATGTTTTGTAAAATTTATTTACATTTCCCAACTGAGCCCTCACATTTCTCAACTGCAACAATATTGGGGGGAGGAGGCGTGGAATGGACTGTTGGACCGGGTGTCTCATGCAAGATTTTCCCTCAAAACCCTTGAAAAAAAAACACGATAATAAAACTCTGTTTTGAGTAAAGGATCTTCGACTTAGTTAGCATTGTGTTTCAGCCAAGTAAGCCAAACCGAGTCTAATTTAACTTGGATTTTATACACGCTAAAGATAGTCATTTAGCCCTGCTCTCAAACTGTGGAGGCAGGGCTGAGGACCAGAAACGATGGTCTGTTGTTTAACGAGAGTTAATCACCACAGTCTGAGAGGGGTGAGGACGGAAAAAAAGGATCCACACAAATTTCTGTTTATAACAGAACTTCGGGGTTATACTGCAGCACTGTAGCCATATCAAAATATTTTTGTTGGCAGTACAACACTGGATTAAAAACAGTTCAAATTTTAGCTCGGATTAGATAAAGCGCATTGAATCTCCTTAAACGGTTTACAGAAAAGGGTTTAACGGGAACTTTCTTTTCTTTTTGCGACATTTTTTTAGTTTATTTGAAAAATATCTTAAGGCGCGCGTTTAGCAGAGAAAATAAAATACCTTTCCTCCCCTTTAAATGATAAACTGTAGCCTGTAGAAACCTAAAATTCCTGCTTATATAGTCAGGAATTTATCGTGGAAAATTTACTTGAAAATATTCATGCCACAAGTTCCAGCAAACTAGGTAAAACAGAATTTTTCAATGCCATGGAAGGCTAAAATAAATTCTAAAATTTATTCGGTGTTTACATAACTTACATACTTACTTTTTTTAGAGTGAAAATAAGGAAACTGTGTACTAACGTGTTCTTATTAAAACCTCTCAATTATTTTATATTTTTGTTATAAGGCACAAAATATTAAAGTTATGAAAGACAATTCAAGAAGGTTTATTAGGATGTATGAAAACCCCGCTCATCTCCATGACTGCCCCTTGTTTAACGGGATAATATTTCGTAAAATTTTGCAGGTTCGGGTACATCGGAGTCTAGGTCAAAAAACATACTAAGACTGGCACTAGAAATCTAGCTGGTTCATTATTTTTTGTGTGATTGTTTTCAAATTAAAGAAATGGAAGAGTGGGTAAAATTTAATTATCTTTATGGTGGTAGATCAAGCTGATGAGTCCTAAACAAGATAAAGCGGCGTAAGTATTAACTTTTAACTGGTTACAATTAAATAAAAACAAGGGCTACATTTATAAACATTCCCTAAAATATTTATATGGGCCCAAGTAATTATTTTTATCTATGTCCAAAAAGAAAATGCGCAGTAGTCAAGTTTTTATATCCCTTATGATAGAGGATATTTGAATTGAATTTGATGTGTCTGTTTTGACCGAAGAACCTCGATATTTCCGTGAAATAGTAGTAACTCCGTCTGCCATTCCTGATTTTATATTCCTTCCATTATTTTCCATGATTGAACTGGAAAGCACAGCGATATTATGCAGGCTTTCGTAGTAAGTAATCAGAAACAGAATCGATGCCTGCCTAAGAAAGACTTTAAAGCACACAAATAGTCAAGATATATCAAAGAAAAGGCTCGGTTAAGGACAATTTAGAAACGGATTCCGGTGCTTTGAGATAGAAGGGAGACGGGGATAAGATGAGATAAACGGCAAAGTGGATTGTAAGCAAAATAAAACGATTCTCAACTTTCAACGACTATAGCATAATCATATGATTAACAAAGTATGACAAAGGAAGTAGGTGATATTTTCTTTCATTCTTGGAAGCCTCATGGGTTTATTGCAAAATATCACTCCTATTTTTTATTGCGTCAGTTAATTAGTTCGTGTACAGGTTTTGTACAGTGACCTTTTGGGTTAATTTATGGTTTGCTATAGATTATTTATCTTATCTAGTCTCAAACTTCTTAGTACAATGTCCATTAAAGACCCCAATTATTGTGCGTAATTGATTCCTATGTATATTCGTTGGTTAACTTTGTCAGAGCATTCTTTTTCAGTAGGTTGTATGTTCTGTTAACCCTAGTATCTTATTTATTTTCTGGTTGTAGCTGGCTAGAGTTTGCCACTGCTGTTTCGGTTACGATCTTATTGTTATCCTGGTCCAGTAGTTCTTAGCTGCATTCCCATACTAGCGCAGAAATTTTACTTTTGTGCTTTTTCGAGGTTTACAGTATTGCTCTGACTAAGTAAATATTAATGTATCTAAGTTATAGGTTTGTGGTAATGTTTGTAAGTAAAATAAAACGATTCTCAACTTTCAACGACTATAGCATGGTCTATGATTAACAAAGTATGACAAAGGAAGTGGGTGAATACTGGGAGCCTAGTGGGTTTATTGCAGAATATAACTTTTATTTTTTATTGCGTCAGTTAACTAGTACGTGTACAGGTTGTGTACAGTGACCTTCTGGGTTAATTTATGGTATATCATATATTATATAACTTGGCTAGTCTCAAATTACTTAGTACCGTGTCCAATAAAGACCCCAATTATTGTGCGTAATTGATTCCTATTGATTCATTGGTTAACTTGGTTAGTTCTCCCGATGACCTTTTGATGAATGTTTTCCCATATGTTTGTTAGGGCGTTCTTTCTCAGTATGTTCCTGTTAACCCTAGTCTTTAGATACTCCAAGGTGTGTTTTGGGCAATAGCTGGTTATAGCTTGCTACTGCTGTTTCGGTAACCATCTTATTGTTATCCTGGTCCCCTAGTTCTTCGCTGCATTCCCACACAAGTGCAGAAATCTCAATTTTGTGCTTTTTCGAGCTCTAAAGTACTGCTCTGACTAAGTAAATGTTAATGTACCTAAGTTACAGGTTTCTAGTAATATTAATGTTTATTTCTAAAAGTGTTCGGAATAAAAAATTTGATATTTTTAGCAAACCACACTCTAAGCTCCTACTTGGCTAATCGCGTTTTAAAGCAATCGGAGATAACTGTCTATAGATAGAACAGAAAAAAAAATATCTACAACTAACGATGACGAACTTATCTTGTTTGTTCAATGTGGACGCCCTTAAAAGTTTATTTTTAGAGCTTTATGTACGAAGTTTATTTGAATTAAGAACTTCTGTAAAATAATAGGATACCCTTCAGAAGTTACATAAGTACTAGTGGGCGTATTAATAAATACCTACATCTTTGTTGCTTCAATAAAAAATCGTAAGTGAAATTACTGCTTGAACGACTGGATAAACTTGTAGATAACTAAAATATTTTTTGTAGTAACTTTCACAAAAACAAATCTGTTACTTTTATTTTAATGAAATGTGTTTAAAAGAGATTAACCGCGTGACGTTAGCAACACAATGTCAGCTGTCTGTTCTAAACCTCTTTTTTAATCAAATGCGGTAGTTTGAAAGGCTTTAAAATTAAAAATTATAAAAATAAATTCTAAATATATAGGATGTGTAAAAAAAACCGCACTTATTTAAATGATTATAACTTAGCGGGAAATTGTCCGATTTTAATAATATTTAGCTTTTTAAAATCAAACTTGACATTTTTTAAAAATCCAAGATGGCGGATCTATTTGCGTGCAACACTCTAATAAATCTGAAACATCGGTTACGAAGCCACATTCTTTCGAAACATATTGATAAAACATTTTAAAAATTTGGACAGGAAATAAGGAAGTTTTAAATCTTTATATAGACCAGAGTTTGCCTTGCAAAATCAAGCAATTTTTTCTTAATAAGCTTGAGTTTGCATGCAATCTTTGGTCTATATAAAGATTCAAAACTTCCTTATTTCTTGTACGAATTTTTTAAACGTTACACTGATGTGCTTGGAAAGGATGTGGCTTTGTAACCGATATTTGAGATTGAATATAGTGTCGCAGAAAAAGTTTTTTCTAGGGGGGTGAAATATGCCAATTTTTTAAATAGGTCCGCCATCATCGATTTTTAGTAAATGTCAGTTTTATCATTAGTTCTATAAATGCTGAACCTTGTGTCTTTTAAAAAGTTTAAACTTCTCTTCTCCCTTTTCCCGTACAGATTTTTGACGTCACTGCTTATTCTGGGGGGTGATCTGAGAGCAATGTAGATCGAACCGGTGGCGATAACTGCCACAAAATCGTGCTTCCTATACCTGAAGTCAAGTTTTTCAGGTTGTGTTAGACAGATTGGTAATAAATTTTCATTAAAAAAAATCTTTTAAAGAACAAGCTTTTATTAGATGCACTAAAAAAGGCAAATAATTTTTTATCTTTGTTATTCCATAATAAAAGGAATGGGCGCAAATTAGAAATTTTAACTTTAGGTATCGTATATCGGTCACATCGACGATTCACCTAAGAAACAGTTGTATTGCTCTATAACCTAAGGATATTTTCAAAGGCTTGGCAAGCACGGCAAACTCACCCGTTCTCAGCTTCTTTAGATGAAAGCATTATGTTTGTCATTCGAATAGAAGAAAAATTTAGTTTTCCTTTTGTAGTTCTTTCTTTGTCACCGTAAAGTTAAAAATTTTAATTTGCGCCCATCGCTTTTATTATGGCATAAGAAAAATAAAAATTATTTTCTACTATTGAATCCGCCATATCGAATTTTCAAAATCTGATCAAAGCCCCAAAGGCCATTTTATACCAATTTTGGTTGAAATCGGATACTTAGGTGTTTTCCCCCTATACTCCCCTCGTAGGAGAGAGGGGTGCCTAATAATAACATATTATTGTATTGTCACCGGAACTATAAATGCATGCTAAATTTGAAGGCAATCGGATGTGTATATGTTAGTTAAAATTGGTTAGCAATAGATAACCAAAAATCATCCATCTTGAATCCACCACATCGAATTTTCAAAATCTGATTAAAAATTTGTTATCTCCATGCCCCAGTGCCCCAACACACCAAATTTCAACGAAATCGGGCGGACTTCAACTGTATCCCCCTCCACCCCCTTCGAGTATGTGGGAGCTGTCAATTTCATCACACTATATTCTTGTGTTGTCACCGCAACTATATAAGCATGCCAAATTTGAAGTCGATCGGATGTCGGGTGGTTGGTCAAAATTGAGTTGCAAGATTCCACCCGAACAAATATATCTCGTTACATAGAGAGTTACATACATTGTAAGTTAAATAAAAGCTTGTAAAATGCTAAGGGTTTCCGTGAAAGGTAAATCCAGGTATTCTCGACGTGTTTCAGAAAAACTGACGTGGGCTTTATTTGCCGCGATCGCCGCCCCCCCCCCTTTTTTGAGAGTTTATTTAAAAAATCGCCGGTTTTTCATAAAAATACTAAAATTTTTGATAATTTTTCAAAAATTTTCATTAATTTTAAAATTTGGCATAAAACCTGTTCTTTACTTTTACAAGATCTTGACCTCACGCGACCCCTTTTTAGGAAAGCTGCGACCGCCACTGTTGTAGGGCATGGGCGCATGTTGAAAACTTTTGAAGTTATTTTGGAAGCAACAAAAAGTTTGATAAATAAAGAACATGCCGTCTGTCTGGTAGTTCGAAAGTGTCAGTTTATGACTGAGGAAACTATTTGGGGGAAAACAAAAACAATATACGTGCCCAACTTTTAGATTTGTAGCGGAAACTTATAAACTTTGCCTGGGAATTCTTTGCATATCTTTAATGCCGTAAGTGCACCTGGCCTCATATATTTTCCGTCTGCGAGAAAAACCACTAAGTTCGAAAGACAATTTTCCCCTGAAAGGAAAAATCCATAATCAATAGGATATTACCGCACAAAGCCTGTAAAATATCCCCCTGACAAAGAAAATTCTTATCATCTTGGGGAACTTCAAACGATCCTAGAGACTTTGTCTGATATAGAGAACCAATAATAATCTTCCCTTGTACCTCTTCAGCAGGCTTAACAATACAAACTTCATTTTGTCAGAAATATCGGAATATTACAGGGTCTGCCAAAGAAATTAGGGGAAGCAGGGGCAAAACCGGATAGCTTAGTTAAAAACAATTTAAATTACTAAATAATTTTGATTTATAATTGACAGTTTACAGCTAAGTACTACAAACCCTTAATTACCGAATAAACTAACAAAATTTTGAAAAAAAATCCTGTTGTGGTTAAAAAAGACCCTCACAATAATGCTAAATACCCCCACAAAACTGGGTATCGTGTTATAAGTTTCATTAAAGTGTTTTTTTGCAACTGTCGAACTTGTGCCAAGTTTTCCCAGTAAATACTTAACCCATTTCAACATTTACCACCTTTGGGAATTGGTGCTCAAAACTGTATTAGTACAAGCGTTCGCAGTAAAAATTGTGATGGATAGGTAACCCTCGCCATTTTTTGATAAGATGTGCATTTTCTCGTCCTGAATACGAAATGGACAATCCTGTACCTCAATTATGGATAAGAATTCGAGACACCAATCCAAAAGTGGGCAATTTTAGAGGTCATATGATGGATAGGGTAACCCCCACCATTTTCACATACAGACCGCTTCAAGCTACTGCGAACATAGGGGGAATCAAGTCCAATTTACTCTCCGTGCCGTACGACCAAGGTGGATTCGAAGCACGCTGCAGTGTTATCTTTTGGAAATTCATTTTGTTTTTATTATTTTGTTTTATTTCTGCCTTGCTCGAGACACAGATGGGTAAGTTCTTAATTGAAATAATACATTTTTAAAACCAAAAATGGATGTCTACGAAGTTGCCGAAAAAGAGCAGATGGTCAAATGGTCAAATCGTCATAACCCAACACACGTTCGATATTGGTCGAGGGAAAATTTGCATTTGTATTTTGACGTAAGAACACAGTATCCCCAGAAACTAAATGTTTGGGGGGGGGGTACTATAGGGGAACACGTAATTGGGCCATTTTTTATTAACGGCAATTGCAATTTGAATGGTCCTAGATACTTGGATCTACTGCAGCAGCACATTATTCCAACTGCTAGGCAGTTGTTAGGTGTAAGATTTGGTGAAACATGGTTTCAACAAGATGGTTGTTCCGCTCACAATGTTGGCCTTGTTAGGGAATATCTTGATAATGTATTTCCTAATCGGGTTATAAGTACAAAGGGAACTATTTTATGGCCAGCTCGATCTCCCGATCTTGCTCCTAATGACTTCTATCTGTTTTTGAAGAAGCTTTTCAAATTATCACCCCTAACATGCTTGGAAACGTTAGAAGGGGTTTTATAGTAGGCTCGGATATTGTCTAGCCGAGCAAGGAGGACTTTTCGAACATTTGCTTTAATTTTTTTTGACTGGGAGAATCTTTTTGGTTTTTAGAATGTATTATTTTATTTTGAGAACTTGCTTTTATTTTGTTTCTCCTTATTATTTTCATTGTAACACGTCGTCACTGATAAATCTGAGCAGTTGACAATAAAACGCTCTTATTTATCAGTGACAAAAAATAAGAAAATTACGTTATAGAAATTTGCGTATTTATTGACCAAATTCCGGTTTCATTGACTACGCTCCACACAGCACCGTGGTTAGAGGCGTACTAAATACCAAAGGAAAGTCATGCAAGTGGTGATCGCAAGTCTGAGTATTGGTTGCTTCACTGATAGGCGTGCGGTGTCTCTGCATGTACGTACACTGGCAAATTAGACTTCTTCCGCCCTATGTTCGCAGTAGCTTGAAGCGGTCTGTATATAATGTAGTAGTACCACCAGACCAAAAATCACCTCATTCATCACACCACTCTAAAGGTGGGCATTGTTAAAGTGCTCAATATGCGAATTATATCAACGTAATATTTTTATTTCTTTGCCGATTTTAATGAGCGATATGTCGATGCTTGAATTTAAAAATAACCGCCAATTTTTTTGTCGCTACAGGAAAATTTAATTCTCGAATAAACAGGCTATCACTCATTAAAAACGGTTAAGAAGTACAAAAGTTACGGTGTAAATCATAAGGTACTTAACCGATCTTAATGAGCTATATGTCGATCGCGTAGGCAGAGACTAGGCTTCTGATTGTTCTAATTCTCGATACTTTGCTTGAGTGCTCTCCATAAATCTATATCTCGTATAAGATCCGCTATCTCGAATTCAAAAGTGATCGACAAATTTTTTTTGTCGTCGAAGAAAAATGTTATTCTTGATCAAACGAACTATTACTCAATAAAATCGATTAAGAAATAAAAAAGTTGCGGCGATATGAATATATTCATTATTTACTTATAAAGCACTTCTCACAAATTTTTGGTAGAGACTAGACTTTTGTGGATTCCTTAACCATCTTTGATTTTAAGATGGCCGCCAACTTTTTTAAATTTGTCTAACTTTTAACAGAGCGATCACTCGTTAAAATCAGTAAAGAACTAACAAAGTCATAGCCATTTAAAATCATTCCGGTTTTTTTTGGGCCACCCGGTATTTGATGAACTGGCAAGTGTGTCGACTAATTTGTTGCCTTAGGTTTATTATATATTATCGGGTAGTTAAATGACTTATCCGGTTTTGCCTCACTATACCTGGTTTTGCCCCGCATTCCCCTATATATATTTTCATTGATTTGCAAATTTTTAAATTCATATATCCACTCTAAAATTCGACACTTCCAAAATGGAAGGCGATTTAAAAAAAATCGGTATTTTTACACCTAGGGATACCTACTTAAACGTCCACTGCATACCAAAAGGGCATTAAAGTCGATTTCTATCTCAATCGACACTTATAAAAAAAAGGACAAGAGAAAAAAGAAAAATCTAATGGGAAACAGGCAATACATCATTAAAAAAGGTCACCTAGCCAGCCGAGGTGATTCGCGACAGAACATCCATTTACAGCATGGGTTTGGGGAGAGGTTTACATTAAATACTTTTCTTGACTTACATATATGTATAAGTAAGTTTGGAGAAATTTTTGCAATGTGTCCTCCGCCCCTCCAACCCTCTAGGAAAATCCTGGCTACTCCCATGTTTTACAGTACATATTTTGAATACTAATGATTAAAAAAGTTATGGAAATAAAATGGATGCCAAAAACATTTACACGGAAAAAAAGTATTTTAAATAAATAAAATAAAATAAAATAAGTATAAATATATTAGAATATTATTATATATTACAAAAATCCTAGATTTTAAAAAGTATTATAAAAATGTGTTACAGTAAGAAATTAACTGCTAAAATTCAGCATATTACATTTAAAAATTTATTTTATTAAAATTTTATTTAATAAAAAATAAAATATGTTATACCGTTTAATATCTCTTATTTCAATTATTTATTAAATCTTAATAAAACATATATTTAGTTTTATTAAGATTTAATAAATTATATTTTCAAATTTAAAATCTTTTGTCTTACATGGAATTAAAATAAATATATTTAAAATTAATACATTATTTATTACATATGTTACAAAAATTCAATATTTTAACAATAAAATTAGATATTATATAGATATAACATTAAATTGTTACGAAGGTGGCTTTCTCTTTTTCTTCGTCTTTTTTCCTGGAAAAGAGTACCAAATTTAGTACAAGTAATTCTTCCAATTTTTTATAAAAAAAATAAACAAAATTACATTTAGATGTTAAAACACCGTTCCTATGTACATACAAATTTACAAACTAATTTTTTTTAAATAAAATAAAATTAGACAATACCAAGGCAGGGTTCTATTTTGTCCTAAAAAAATACTTTGGAAATATCTGTATAGAATTCTTTTAATTGTTCTTTGAAATTAGTGTTATCTATGTAAAATGTCTTTAAATTATATAACTAAATATTTTTTTAAGTATCGGCCTTTGTCGGTCAAGACACATCCGTCGCGTTTTTAAAAATTTCAAATTTTGCTGACTTGATTCTTAAAATATATTTTTTTAATTTTAATATTTTGCATTTTTTCGGAAAAATTGTAATAAACATAATTTAGGTTTAAATAAGTGCGCGGTTTATTTTGAAAATACTTTTTAAAATATTGTGAAAAATTCAATAAAAGCTGGTATTAAATTTAAAAACTTTGTAAAATATGTATATTAAATTTATTTTTAAAACACAAGATATTAACTGTAAAATTGTAATAAATCTAATTTTAGATTCGAATATCTGGAAGGATTCTGAGTCTAATATAAAAATGTACTTAAAATAAATATATTTTCTTTAAAACACAATTCATTAAAAAATTCAATGCACTTTTTTAGTGTATTAACTTTTAAAACAGTAAATTTTTAGCGTACAAAACCTTTTTGTAAAATTTTGTATATTCCTGTACATATTTGACACAATGAAAATGTTACAACCTAGCGAACATAGGGAGGGCAAATTTAACAAAAATCTCGATAAAGTCTCACGCTTTTACTTTACTTTGATTTATACCGAATACATGTTAAGAAAGTTTAATTTGGATGGGATAATTTAACACTGGCTGTCAAATACAGGCTGTGCTTTATTTCGTAAGACTCTACCTCCCTGGAAATTTTATGAGTTAACTAAAAGGTTTGAAATATTTCCTAGGTAGGGGTATAGAGCCAGGAATTACCATAAATTTGGAAATTTCTTGAATATGGGACATTATTTAAATAATTAAGAAAATACTAAACAAAGCCAGTCACTATGGTGAAGCAGCTATATCCGTTGGTCACGCTGACGGCCCGAATTCGATTCCCGGCTAGAGATTGGGTTTGCAAACTGGACATTGGTCCATCAATAGACGAAAAATTTATTGTTAAATAAACAAATACATAGAGATACTTAGTACGGTATCTACGAGGTGCTTTATAACAAGAATTTTGTTGTTAAGCGTATTGTTTTTGTGTTTAAAAAGGAATTGGGGTTGCTATTATACGTGCGTGTTTTTGCTATATTATAACTAAACTAAACAGCTGCAGCCACACATTTACTTATATGTAAATTTTTGGAAAATAATACACGGTTTAAAAAAATTATATACTGGAGAACAAAAAAAATGCAACACCAGAAAGGACAAATATTTTTAAAGTAATTTATTTATATATTAATATATTAGGACGCACTTAGTAATTGATTACATTTCCAAAACTAAGATGGTCTATATCATATTGAGGAACACTCATCCATATCCTCCTTACGGCATGCTATAGTTCATCTAAGTTTCCAGGGAGGCGTGGTAATCGGCTAAGATTGCGCCCTATCATATCCCATTATTCGATAGGCGACAAGTCAGGCGATCTTTCTGGCCATTCCAAAGTCTCTATGCCAAGTTCATGGCATGGTTCTGGTATTATCTTGTTAAAAGATCGCATTTGGGATAGTTTGTAGGTAGGTATGTAAAACTGGCTGCAGCACTTCATCGATATATCGCCGAGCCGTCAGATTGCCGTTGACGAGGTCTAGAGGTGATCTGCTTGTGATTTGCTGTCTTGCTGTATCACGTTCAACAGCAAGGTCTACATTTCGTCTTTCACCTTGAAATCGCCTAACCCTCATGCGTCCATCATGGCCGCCTAAACAAAACTTGGATTCTTCGTTGACGCTTGTGGTATTCCATTCGTCATTCCAGTTTTGCCGAGTTCTGCATCACTCCAAGCGGCGAGCTTTATGATGTGTCATCTTTGAAAACACGTCCTGTAGCTGCAACTTTTACTTGGCGTATACTTTCCCGTCGATTTCTGAGAGCCAGAAGTCTGAGATGCTGTAAATCACGACTTTGTAATAATCTAAGGCGTCCAGAATCCGCAAGACTCTTAACACTGTTGATGGATTGGCATTAACCCTTCTTGCAATTTCCCTTAAACCAAAACCAGCCTTTTTCATTCCCACGATGTGTCTTTCTCGAAGTCGTTTAAATGATGACATTTTTGGCGACCGTGAACTCTTAGCATCTTTATTTTTTAAGTAAACTATCAGCAATCCAAAAAGACCAAAAACTACGAGAAAAATGATTTAAAATGTTCAGAAAAGGTCTTTTATGTGTTGGTTGTTTTTAAAAATGAATAGAAAAAATCTGTGAAAAAAGGAAGGATTAGAAGACAAAAAAGTTATCAAATATTTCTTTTGAGATAAGGTATCCACGCAAATAATTTTCATTCAAATAATTATCCATATAGATAGTGTTGCATTTTTTTTGTTCTCCAATATATTTTCTCGTACTAAACAGAAGTTTTGAGAAACAAGAGAGTTTATTTACTTCTGTTACTTCTTTTCTTGCAAGCAAACACAAAAATTTTAATTTAATATTTATTAAATAAGACGTAAAGAATAAACCCCAAAAAAGACAGTGTTAATAGTTAATGTATATATATTTTTAAAAAAATTTAACTTATCAAATATTTTGTTCTGCAAAACTAATATCTTAACACCAAACAAATATTTTCTAGAAATGAATGTTGTTTACAAATTTTTCAGTAGGTAATTCTCTATTGAGGTATTAATTATTATTATTTTTTTTAATATCTATTATTGGACTCTAGTTTTAAGAATCCAGGGAGCTTAGACATATATATATATATATATCACATTGCACGTTAACGTTAACATACATTCCACTTTAACGTGTTTTGCACATCTTAAAGTCTCTAATTACGTGTAATTACCATTACCAACGTAATTGGCTACGTGGCTTTCCAATATCCTAACAAAGAGTATGAACATATACTTTGGTCTTTATAAAGGTGAAAGGATATTATAAGCATCAAAGATAGGGGATCTTGAACGCTTTAGGAGAACTTTCTTTGTTATTGGTAATTTTATTAAAAGTCATTACATGTGTAGGGTTTGTACGCCTATAACTCTATAATAATGCCGACATTATTACTCAACTAAATATATTAAACTTTTTGTTGATTTTTTCAAAAATTTTTAGAATCGAAAAATTTGAGAAAAACACTAAAAACTATTTGTTTCCAATGCCGACGTTTCGACCTTTATAAAGTCATCTTCAAGGTACTAAAGTAGTTAAAAAAATAGTTATAGTTACAAGTTGTGGTTACGCTATCTGGCTATAAACACCTAGTTTTACAGACTGTTACTCACACAAAAAAAGGGACAACTAGGTACAAGAAACAAAATCACAATTGTCAAAAAAATAAAGATGCTCTCAACTTTAACAATTTGCTAAAACTAGATCAAGAGGACCGAAAACTCAATTCACTTGTGCTGGTTATTTTGGGTGGGTAATACTTTGAACTTTCTCTGTTTTCATTTAATATTACGTTTTGTGACTCTTGTGTGTATATTGTTGTGTTAAACGGTTATTTATTTAATGTGTATTGATTTTTTTACTTCATTTTTCATTCATTAATTTTATATTGACAAGCTTTTTTTTAAAATCTTATAAAATATAATTTTTATTTTTTATTTTATTTATTATAAATTATTTAATAAAATGCTAAAAAGAAATTATAGAAATTTTCTAGGAATTATTTCGTGCGATTACTTTATAAAGATTGAAACCTAATTTATGGTATTTTAGTTGGACACCATCCAACCTAGCTTTTCAAATTAAAAGTAATTAACCAACGAAATAAAAAGGTATACTTGTATATAGAAAAATGTTGGAGTTCATGCCAGTTTTTTATGTTTTTTACATTATAAAGGACGTCAATAATATTCCGTAAATCCCAGTTAAACTGTTGCTTAATTGTTTTAAAAATATTTTTGAAACAGAAATAATATTTGTGTTTTGTTTCAGGTCTGGATTATCCAGGTGAGGATCAATGCATTTCGTTAAAAAAACAAACAGTACGGTTAAAAGGTAAATAGTTTTTAGACGCTGTTTATGTTTTAAATCGATATCATACGGCACAGAAATGTAAATTCAAGATACGTTTAGTATTATTTATTTAACAAAAATAATCGATACTCTACAGAGCTACATATAGAATAAAGATTTTTCAGACCTCCAGTAAAAACAGACGTTACACAACTACTTCGTTGGCTTTTTCCCTCAGAGGCATTAAATAAGACTAAACACGTAAATAAATAATAATAATAATAATAATAAAAATAATAATAATAATAATTTTTGCACCCTATATGATATTGTATTGTTTTTTAAAATAAACATACGTAACAACATGCCATTTATTGGTAGAAATGACCCAAAGTTAGCAACACAGGCATATTATGCATACGGCGACTTGAGCGTTGTTAAATGGGGCTTTTAAGTAATGTCAAAATGTAAAGTAGGCATGTCATGGGTTAATATGGTTGGACAATTTCAAAAGGGTTTAACATGAATTTACGTAAAGGATCATATACTTGGTGGACTGACATATGGACACAATTTTAACAATAGTTCATGAACCCCTGCAAAGGGGTTGTTCGGTGGTGACTAAATTTCGAGAACTAATTTCTTTTGGTGGTAAGCCCCAAAACTCTACTTTTTGGTGGTCATTTCCTCTTGCCTTCTACAGAATTTAATTTTAAAATTAAAATTTTAAGATTGCCCCCCCAAAAAAACAATTAAAAAATTTAAATTAAAAATCTTCTTTTCTATATCGAGACTAGGCGACTGTGAGAGACTCCAACAGAATTTTTACAGCATTAGTGCTTGGTGTGCAAACAATAATCTACACCTCAATATCGATTCATATTATGTCTTTTACTAACTAAGCACATCTAAAATGACTCAGACACTTTACTTTGCCTATGTTAGACCTAAGTTAGAATATGTGTCGGCCATTTGGAACCCGCATCAAACAAATCATATAGAATCACTAGAAACAATTCAGAGGCGATTTTTAAAATACATTTATTTTAAAACACACGATGCGTACCCACCACAAGGTTATCCCCATGATAAGTTTTGAGCGAGTTTGACTTGTCGTCGCTTCAAACACGTCGAACTTGCTACCAGCAACTCAGGCTGCATAAATTATTAAATAACAGCATTGATTGTCCAGGCCTCTTGGAACTTCTAAACTTTGCAGTACCTCATAGTTCCCCTGTCCGACACAGTCAAGCGTTCTACGTACCAACACCGAGAACTAACTTTCTTAAATACTCTTCCTTTACATACTGCGTGCAGATTTTATAATGAAACGAACGCCAACTACTTAGAATTAGATGATCCATCTTTTAAACGCTCCACTCCACATTAAAATTAATTTTGCGAACAGCCGGATGATTTTGTTCTTTCTTTCCTAATTGTGTTTTTTTTCCTTTTCTCTATTGTGTTTTTTTTCTTTACTAGATTTTGTTTTTTATATTGTTGCCTTTTTTCCTCTTTGTCATTAATTTTCTCAACTTATTGTAACTAGTTTTAGTTATTATTTAGGTACTTGTCCGTGTTACTATTTCTTTTCCACTCAATAATTGAGCGTCAGCCTGTTGGGTGTGTATTTAAAAAGAAATAAAAATAAATACATTTTTATGTGACATCTACGCTAAGAAAATATGTACATAGTATCTTAAAAATATATCGTTTAAAGTTTTATTTTTTGTTGGTATGCACTTTTTGCTATGTATATTTGTTATGCAATTTAAAAATATCAAGGAAGCATTTTCTGAAAAATAATCCCATTAATGTATTGAAAAGTTAACTCTTTCCACTCCTCAAGGTTCAACCGAGTCTGAAATCTTTTTGGGGACATTTTTTTTCGCACCTTACACATACATCAGTCTATTACATATATACCTATGTTCTGGACTCGTTTTGCTATTTAAGTCGTTTGCATATTTTAGGGAAAATCGTACAATTCTGCTTAATATTTAAAAACGCTCGTCTCGCTGTTACAAAACAGGACATGAGCACTTACAGACGTGGTATTTTGGTTCCGAAATACCATCATTTATTTGATATCGGATTTTTTTAAATATCAAATCATTTTTTTTTAAAACCCAATAATGGAGTTTTTAAATAATTTTCTTAGTTTGCCTTGTTCGCATCAAACAAGAAAACAAACAGCAACCTTAAAAATAGGCCTACCCTACGTCATAAATTCGTAGGTTTAAGTTTTTTACTTTTCGGATTCGATGTAACTAAAAGTGAAAAAAATACATTACCCACTCGCGTCCAGTAAAGTGCACTTTACCGAACTCTGCTTTACCGCACTAAGTGCGTCGAATTTTTGGTTATATTCTGGACTTTGAATAAAAAATAAATATTATTTTATTTTTTAAATTGTTCAGATGAACCCTCTACATAATGCATTCAATTATTTTCATTCTAGTATATCTTAGTAGAGAGAAAAATGAGATCAAAAAATTAATTAATAAAATAAAAAAATCTCGAAAAGAAGGGTTTTTTTACACTTTATACTCTTTTTAAAATTAATTATCATAAAAAAAATTGTTAGAATTTTTCCAATTAAACTGTCCAACAATAAAAATGTTTCGGGCTCAAAAATCACCATAAAAATTAGAGATTATCTCTAGTTTTGGAGATAAGGTGATATTTTACATTTTATATCCTCTAAAAGCATTGAAAGAGAAAATAATAGAAAGGGCAGAGAACTGGATAGGGTGGGAAGTTAGAAATACCTGTACGCCACCATCGAAATTGACTATCAATGATATCGATAGAGATAAAACTACAGAACTATCGATGGTTTTAATTTAGCTATCGATATTTGCAATACAGTCCTACTATTCTCGATATATATAAGCGGGGACTCCCTCCTTTCCCAAATAATTGCGTATTTGCGCGTCTTTTTATTCAGGACGACCGATACCTTACAGTTCAGTTTCATATTTCTAATCGAACGCACAGGTAATGTAGTGTGTATGGTATGGTTATAAAACTAGATACACGGAGACACAATATATCATCGCAAACTGACTATAGTGTTTATGCTGTAAATCTAAGGTTTACATTTTACATACAATATTTCTGTTTTGTTTAGTGCAAAATTTGTTGTTTGGAGTGTTTTTAAAGTAAAACTTATTGTACTAACATGCCTCCTAAATGTGTAAATTCAGTAAACAATTTTTGTTATATTTGTGGAGAAATAACGTTTTCTTCACAGAAACGCAATTTGACGCCTCTTGTGAAGACTGCTTACCAACCCAGGATAAGTCATGGGCTCCACATATATGTTGCAACTCGTGTTCAGTTCTATTACGAGAATCGCTTAAAAATAAACAACGATCGATGGCTTTTGGGGTGCCCATGGTTTGGCGGGAGCCTACAATGCAGGATGTTTAATGAAAAAAAGAGGAACAGTTCAATATCCGAATCTCTCATCTGCTATTCGACCTATACCACATTCAGACAGTTTACCAATTCCTACTCCACCTCAAAAGTATGAATTGGAAGTAGAAAGTCAAGACAATGTGGAAGATGAGGAATTAAACATGCCTTCAATATCACATGACCCTGATTTTGAAGAAAAAGATGATCAGCCACACAGATTGAGCCAGTCTGAGTTAAATGATCTCATTCGAGATCTTGACTTGTCGCAGGAGAAGTCAGAACTTCTAGGATCAAGGTTACAGCAATGGAATCTTCGTCAACCAGATGTCAGGGTCTTTAAGTACAGACAGCGTCAGCGGAATCTGTTACCTTTTTTTAAGAAGGAGAATAATCTTGTTTTTTGCTGTGATATTAATGGTCTGATGAAAAGTTTGAAAATGGAGCATAATCCAACTGAATGGAGGCTATTCATAGACTCTTCGAAGCTTAGTTTAAAAGCTGTATTGCTTCATAATGGCAATCGTCTTCCTTCTATTCCTGTTGCTCTCGCAGGTCATATGAAGGAGACTTATGCAAATATGGCAACCCTCCTCAACTCATTCAAATATGCTGAACATAAGTGGAAAATCTGTGGCGACCTAAAAGTCATTGTTATACTATTAGGAATGCAATTACGATACACTAAATACTGTTGATTTTTATGTATGTGGGATAGTAAAGATAGGAAATCACACTATATCCAAGTAGATTGGCCTGCAAGGAATCTTAAACCTAGTGAGAAAAATGTCGTTGCCGAGCCTCTCGTGAATCCAAAAGATGCTCTTCTTCCACCCCTACATATCAAGCTCGGTTTAATGAAGAATTTTGTCAAAGGCTTAGACCATCTTGGTTTAAGGCTTTTAAATATTTGATAGAAAAATTTCCCAAACTAACTGATGCAAAAGTCAAGGAAGGCATCTTCGTTGGGCCACAAATACGTGAACTCGTAAAGGATCCTGCTTTCGACCTAGTTCTGAAAGGAAAAGAAAAGGAAGCTTGGGAAGCTCTTAAGGGAGTTATGCATGGATTTTTAGGGAACAGAAGGGAGGAAAATTACACTCAATTGGTAAAAGTGCTTCTAGAAAAGTACCATCAACTCGGATGTAATATGTCACTAAAAATACATTTTCTCCACTCCCATCTTGATTTTTTCCCACCCAGTTGTAGAGCTGTCAGTGACAAGCATGGGGAAAGATTCCACCAGGATATTTCTCTCATGGAACGGAGATATCAGAGCCCCTGGAATGAAGCAATGCTCGCGGATTACTGCTAGTTTATGTATAGGGATGCTCCAGAAATTACTTACAAGAGGAAAGCCAAAAGACAGCGATCTCATGAATCCCCCAATTAATTCTTCATATATTCAACCAACGGTGAGTGTTCTTTTGTCATTTATAGTGTGTAACTGTCATTAAAAATACACATTTTAATATTGTTAGCATACATAATTAATATTTTTCGTTATCATAATCCATATTAAATGAAAAACTTTTAATAATTAAATTACTTTTTATCACAGAAACTAGAACTAATAAAAAATTTTGTTTGTCGTAGTCGTTTTTCGCAACCCAAAATTGGTAGGAATTAACTCATAAGTTGAAGGACACAAAAAAAAAAATTTTTGTTGGACAGTGTTATTATTTTTTTAAGCGTATAAGACGCTGTAGGTAAAATGTTGTACCTAACACATGCGTAAAGTACCTCTACCGCCCTTGAGGGCTTGCCAGAACTCCGCTTCACGTTGTTCGTGCAACTGCCGTCGCGTAAAATTAAATTTAAGGCTTTATTGTAAGTGTAAACTGGTTTCATTAGTTTTTATAGCGAGACCAGAACTGTACGTTATAAAACTAAATTCCAATAACAACAGTTTGAGCATTTTTCCGATTTTCGCCTGTTTTGCCGTCAAAATGAACAAAATATTATAATATACGTTACAACAGTGGGAAGATGGCTGCGTTCTGTTATTAACCGTTAGGTAATTCAGCTCCGATCAATTAGATGTACATCGGTTTGCTCGAAGGTTTTTGAACGATGAAAGATATTAATTTGTGATTGTGAGGTTAGTTGTGTCCATTTTTATTATTTCTCCAGTTCAACTTTTTGAACTACAGAAAATAAAATCGAATTTAATCCTAAACAAATGCCTGCCATTCAGCTATATGATAGAGAGGACCGAAAAATTTGTATAGATATATATGTTCTTTATGTCCAGAAGTCCAGTAGGACAACTTCTTACTTAAGAAAATTGTCAGTAGCAGGGCGCTTATTTTTTGAGACCCCTTTAAACTGCTTAAACACTAGCCTTGGGCGTCCGCCAACGTAACTTCCCAGACTATTTAGGTCGCTAATATTTTTTTCTATGAAATCAATGTTAAGGGGTCTAAAAAAAACGCTAGGTATGTAGAATTTTTTTATGTACAAAGTTTCCGCGGCAAGGTATTCATCAAACTATAGGACTATAAAAATCTGTTGGAAAAATATATTTTGTTTTATTTTATTATTTATAGTAACTGTTTATTGAAATTTTCATATCTGATCAAAAATTCATGTCCCCTTCCCGAGAAAGCCCTGTATACCAATTTTGATTCAAATCGAACAAACTAAATATTTTCCCCCCTCCACTTCCCTCGTTAGAGGGAAGTGTGTACCTATTAATATAATATTATTCTATTGTCGCTGGAACTATAAACGCAGACTAAATTTGAAAACACACTCTCCATTTTTAGATTTGTACACATAATCGTCCATATTGAAACCGCCATATTTAAATTTTCAAATCTAATCAAAAATTCATAATCCCCCTCCTTAAAAACCCCTATATGCCAATTTTGAATGAAATCGAACAAATTAAATCTCTTTCCCCCTCCACTTCCTTCGTTAGAGGGAGGTGGGTACCTGAGAATACCATATTATTATATTTTCACCGGAACTATAAACGCATACAAAATTTGAACACAATCGGATGTGGATAAGTCAGTTAAAATTGGTTAGGCCAACATGACCAAAAATCCTTGAATCCGCCATATTGCATTTTCAAAGACTGTTTAGAAATTCGTTATCTCCATTACCAAGTACTCTAACACGCCAAATTTCAACGAAATCGGGCGTACTTTAACTGTACCCCACTCCACCCCCTTCGAGTAAGGGGGAGCTGTCAATTTCATCACACTATATTCTTGTATTGTCACTGCAACTATATAAGCATGCCAAATTTTAAGCCGATCAGATGTCGGGAAGTGGGTCAAAATTAAGTTGCATCGTTACATAGATACATTGCAAGGTAAATAAAAGCTTGTAATTTTATAAAACTAAACGTATTCAAAAGTTTATGACATTTTTAAATAATTTATTATATATTTCTAAAACAGTGGTTTTTATTTTAAAAATTGTCGATGGGGAAATATTTATTAAAGTAAATACCCCAAAATGCTCAGGAAAAAATAAAAAAAAATAAATTATTTATCTAATCTGTGGGTTTAAATTGAAAGTCAAACGTTTACGCAAAGCTAACAATTGCTCTAATTAAAATGAATTAGAATTATAACAAGTAAAATGTTTACTTTTTCTGTGCGCACAAGCTTCAAGAATGAATGATTTAAGACTTTTGATATTCCATATCCAAAAGTATGTTTGCCAGTAAATTTACTTAACCAGCGCTCAACTGAAAATCTGATTACCCTCCCGTTGGACGCTAAGCTTTGGTAAAGTTATTCAAAAAGTTAAAATTTAAACATCCCAGTTAGGCCAGCAGCGTTTTAGACTGAATCTAGTAATATAAATAGTCAATTATTACGTTTACACGGTCCCAAAACCGGTTTTCTATAGGAACAGTTTCAAATAAAATCGATTTCTCCAAGTCCTTAATTAAAATCGTTTTCTAGCAGATAATCGAAATACTATCAACCAACGTATTTACACACACCGGCTCGAAAATCGTTTTAAAGCAGATAAATCGATTCTTAAAATCGCTTTAAGGGGCCGTGTAAACAAAGTAAATTTCAAAAGCGAATTTCAAAATCATTTCCTTAAACCGAATCGTTTTTGACGCGGACAAAGCCATTGTTAAAACCCCTCCTGGACGAGGTTCTGTTCTGACCCTAATAAAGTTTAATACCACTCGAGAGTCCTCTTAATTAAACTATCCAATGTATTACCTACAGGGATGATCAACAAAGCTAATTTAATCGTTGAAAAAGAAGGTGTATAAGTCACGTAAAGGTAGTCAGTGAGGACATTTCGGAACGCTTAAAATTTTAACTAGTTTGACCGTTATGGTTATTTTTCGTTATCTAATTAAAAACTAAAGTGTAGAGAAAATATAAATTCAACGAAATTCAAAATTTGCTAGAGCCAAATAATTTTTCCATACATTACATTGCGATGCAATTAAGAAGATTTTATTTAGTTCTTAAAGAAAATTACAATTAAGGGAGGAAAAAGCTATCAACCCCACCTGCAATTGATAAGAAAATAGATTTTTGCTAATATAATTCCCTGTGATATTTATAAAAAATCCAGGATATGTTCTTAGTGCTTGTTATCTATACTTGAGGACCACTTTTTACTACCAGAAAAGATGAAGGAAGGCCGTTTAATTTTAGATTTTTCAAAAACGTACTAAAAGGCAAGTATTTTTTTAATAATCATCACTTCTGTCCCAATGTTATTTTTTTTTCTTACTTTCACCTCCCCTATCCCCCCATTCAAAAGTATTTTACGCTGTGATGTCTCTTAACAAACAAAATAGGTCTTAAGTTTTGCTCTTTTTAAAAATGCTCTTCAGTAGGAGAGTTTAATGTAGTTAATTTATTTTGGCCCTCTGTAGCTATAAAATCGCATCTACATAAACGTGTAGTACGTAGTATTATTTCAGAACGGCAAAATAAACATAAACCCAATAATGTCATTGTATTTATTGAGTCCCAAATGACCGCTACAAAACGGTTCCTATCAGAAACAAGGCATTTATTTGGTTAAATCACCACTATAAACAAATCCCTACATGACGCAAGCCAGTTCTGCCACCATATTATTGGGACTAAAAAGCACTTCAAATAGAAGTTTAACTTTAACCTCCTTGCTAATATTTTTAGGAATGTTAATATTTCATTGATAAATTTTTTGATTTTATTATCTACGCTACTGTTTCTTTGGTTTATTATTTACACGTCAGTGTCTTTAATTGTTTAGTCCTTGGTACTGACACCAAATCCGAGATAAATGTTTGATTTAATATATGTACTTTCATTTAAAATGAAACTAAATATTTTAACAATAATAAGTGTACGCCAATGCAAAAAAAATAAGTCAAAACATTCGAAGTTTGCTTTCTGTTTGGTGTATTTTTGCAGTGACAAAGGTATTAATATTAGAATACTTTAATCTGAGCATTTCTGCATTATCGCCTATAATATCTGAAAATACAGCTTGCAAAATTTTCGTCTTTTCATTGGCCATTAGAAAAAATAAAGGATTGGTCAGGTACACCGTAAAAACAGCAAGAATAAAAATGCTTGTTTGAAAGTTTGAGAGAAAGGTGTGTTTGAAATAAACTCTGTGTTTCGGACTTCCATTGTCTATATTTTATTTATACACGATGGTTCGATCAGTACAATCTCTAATCGTTTTCAGGTGCAAACTACAATCAATTCCTAAGGCTACGTACTTATATTCTATGGGAAATCACTCAACCGTGACGTTTAAGAAGTTGACTACGCCCAAGGAGGGGCTTCCAAATATTTGGAATTTCAACACTTGGTTTACTGAAAATACCATGATTCTGCTTAATAAAGACAGCTTCAAGGAATTTTAGTTTCTTCCAGTGTGACTGCTTGTGCAAAACCATTGCTTTTGTCCACTTCATTCGTTGTTGTTTTGACCATGCATGTTCGACGATTCCTGATTTCGTTGTTTCACCTCTTTGGGGTATTCGTCTGATGTTTCTTAAGCGTAACAGATAGTGGTCTTTTTGTTTCGCCTATGTATGATTCACCACACTCACAAGAAACTTGGTAAATGCGTTCCTTATTTTGTTTGTTCTCCGGTTTTATTTTACGAACAAGGCTTCGAATTGAATTACTAGATTTAAAAGCTGTTTTAATATTGAAGTTGTTCGCTACTCTTCGAATTTTCTCTGATACTCCTTTAACGTATGAAATTGTAAGGAATGCATTTGTCTGGTTTTGGTGCCTGGTTTTGGTCTTGTGTGTGTCCTGTTTATTGAAATTTAGAAATAGCATCTGTTATAAGTTTAAGGCTGTAACCGTTCTGCTGCAGATCCTTCTTAATGTTTCTTATTTCGATTTCCAAGTCATGAGAATTATTAGAAATTTTAACGGCTCTCTTATACAATAATATATATAATGTGGTGTAAGTTGATACCTTGTGTTGTCCGGAATATATCTGGAATACTTTTTTGAAATTCTATAAACCTTACTTTCGATTGATTGCGTCGGGTCTTTTGGGAGAAGTGTATAGTTTCCTTTGGCAAGTACCTCTTGAACTTTCTAGTCATAGGTTTCCGTGTCCAAAATCACTGTTGAATTGCCATTGTCTGTCGGTAAGATTTTAATTGATTTGTCCTTTTGAAGATTCTTCAACGCGATTTCCTCTGTCTTGCTTATATTAGAGGTATGCCTAATAGGTTTATCAATAATGGTCCTTACTTGATGTCTGAACTCGTCGGCGTCTTGTCGTGGAAGAGGATGACTTTCTATGGCGGTGGTGATATCGATGGTGGGTATCTCCTTAGGAGCGATAGAAAGGTTAAGTCCTTTGGCAAGTTAGTTTTCTTCTATGGATGTCAATGTCTTCTTTGACCCATTAATGATAGTTCTTACAGTGTCGGTGGTTGATTGGCTTTATGGTTGCCAAGGCTGTCGTAGATGGTCACAGGTTCGTGTGATTTTGTACAGAATCGGCTGCTAATCTTCCTTTATAGTTTTTCTCGAATCTCCTGAAACCGTTATCCCAGTTCTTCTGTCAGTCAGTCCATCAATGAAAACTGATTTGGGATCGTATGAGCACTTTACTGGCGTCATCTAGAATCCGCTGAAGACGATCAGAGATTGTACTGACCGAAACGTCGTGTATAAATAAAATATGACAAAAAGTTTATTTCAATAAAAATGCTTTCGTGAACCCGCTCTATGAAATAAGAATTGATAGTATACCATGATCCCGATATTAAACTCTTTCTAACCAATTTAAACCCAACTAGATCGAGACTATTAAACAGAAAACTTACTACAGTAGCAACTAAATGACCTTAGGACGTTCTCTTACGCTACCTATTGTTCTTAGACAACGACGTAATAAACCAAATACCGACTAGGTTTTAAACCAATTTGCAGGATGGCGTTTGACTAGAGTTGAATGAGGTTTTCACTTTTTTTTTACAATTGGTGGCGTGACGTTGTTGAATCATTATCCAAACAGCATCCTACTGATTTTCTTTACATTACATAATATGCACCTAAACTGAAAAACCTAAATATTGACGACGCCAAGAGTTCTAAAAAATAAAACGAAACATTCCAGTTCGCAGATCTGCTAAAAATATGATTTCTTTTTTTTAACAAATGAACACTTTCAAATAATAATAGTATTTCGCATTATTAATTAAAAAAAAAACTTTGCCTAAACCCAAATTTATAAACCCGAACTAGTACTGTTAAATATGTATACAGCAAAGCCAAGAAATGCAAGGGCCATCCATTTGTTAATTTTTTTATTAAAATTATATGGTTTTGCAAAAAATTTAGCATCACTAAGGATAGTGGGATGTAAATTTTCTGCTAAATGGAAAATTTCCAAGATTCAAAGTGTGTCGCTGGTGTTTACATTGGACCGAATCAATGGACCTGGAGAAGAGATCAGAAATGGCTCGGAGTAATCTTTCCGTTCTATTAAAGTTGTCACTATCTGCTCGCGCGACGCGATGTTTTTGGCGTTGAAGGGACCACACTCAAATGAGACCTCTTTGTTGCACTCTAAACACTAACCGCTACTGCATAATATGTACTCTGAACTATTATCTATACCTCAACGCGGTACTAAAAAGATTTTAATAAATGTTTACATGTCGTCAGTGGAACGTAACAATACCGTTATTTTCAAAATTAAAACAATACAATAATTTTCTTTAAGAATAATGACGCTGCGATGTCGATAAAAACTTTCATTAGAAATAAATCTAAAATTATAAGGTACTATATACGGGTACACTAAATGGTGAACATGTATGTGAAATTTCATACTTAATATTCGATCGGGTTTTTAAACTGATTTGACTTTATAATTGCCTGTGCAATGCACAGCCATGTGCATATGATCTATCCTGTATCCCGTCGCATGACCTTTCAGAATCGGGTAACGAATAGAATTAACAAAAATAACTACCTGTTTTTGACAGTTAAAAGTTTGGCATATAGTTAAGTAGTATAAGAAAACTGTCAGCCAGGCAGACAACAGGCGCAGGAGTGTATGCGACCTAGAGGTTCAAGAAAGCTACCAGAGGTCAGAAATGGCAGGAGGGACATTTGCATATGTTCCGACAGCCAGGCAGCCCTCAAGGCTCTTAGTTCACAAAAAATTGTCAGTAGCCTAGTGTAGGAGTGCGTTAACGCGCTACAGACATTGGCTGAAGACAAGAGGGTGACACTAATGTGGGTCCCGGGCCATGAGGGAATACCAGGGAATGAGAAGGCGGACGAACTTGCCAGAGCTGGTGCCGAAACCCAATATATTGGACCGGAACTGCTCTTGGGAATCACAAGAAAACAGGTGCAGAGCGAACTCAATATATCGGAGAGCGATCAACTGAAGTCGTCCTGGAGGGAAGAGCGAAAGTGCAGACAGTCCAAACTGTTCGTGAGTGGACCAGACGCAGCCAGAACTAAATGGCTCCTGGGAAAAACTCGCAAGGACATTGGATTGTTAGTAGGAATGCTGACAGGGCATAATCAGCTGCGCAAGCACTTGACATGCGTCAGAGTGTTGGACGACACCGCCTGCCTAGCATGTGGGTGGGCAGAGGTATCAGCGGTGCACCTGATAGGAAAGTGTGACGGGTACGCCAGATTGAGGCAGCAGACGTGGGGTGCCCCAAAAATAGAAGAGGAGGTGCTACACTCTCTAAGATGGGCTGACGTGCTGACCTTCGTAAGGAAGGCAGGAAGGCTCGAAGGGAAAGAGGCAGGATATGTAGAGGGAGTGGGAGGATAAGGGTGCGAGACGGGGTATGGCAGAAAGGGCCCATGAAAAGGCCCAATTGCCAGGCCTGCGGGCCGCCCCTTACTACTACTACTACTACTACTACTAAGAAGTTTAAGGCAAAATTCCTTTGTTGACAACGTTAATATACAAGACGGACTAATTGTTGCAGTACTACGGTAACTTAACTGTGAGTCGCTCCTACATCGTTTTCGCGAAATCGGGTCAGCATCCAACCAACCACTCCAAATCGTTGAACATCAGTCACTCAAGAACAACCACCTTTCTGACAGAACAAATCTACCGATCAATGCCATCATGGATTTGTTGAAATGTTGTCTGCAAAATTCTTATTTCCAGGAAAAGAATAGATATTTTCGACAGGAGGATTGTCAGCCAATGGGATCTCCACTTTCGCCGGTAGTGGCCAACATCTTTATGGAACCCTTTGAAAAATATCTTGGCAGAAACCCAAACTATGGCTAAGATACATGGACGACCTATTCATCATCTGGGAAAAGGACAACAACAACGCACTGCATCAAATTTACTCTGGAAAAGGAAGAAACTCCCTTTTCTTAGCAATCTAGTCACCAAAAATAATTTAACCCTAATCACTTCCGTATATCGCAAACCATTCTACATCAACTAAACTGGAAATTGCAAAATCTCTTATATATCGAGCCACCTACATCTGCAATATCGAAGAAGTTTTAAATCAGCAAAAGTCAAAAATTCGATCCGATCTGCGAAGGAACGGCTTTTCCAACTAAACGATCAATAAAACTCTTCAGACCAGACTACCGCAAAGGACGACAGATGTAAATACCGAAAGAAAAGCGACATAATTCCATATAAGCAACCAATCCCATATTCGGACTGGCTTTAAAACGACCATAACACTAAGAAGTCAATTCACAAAAACTAAACCACAATGCCAAGACACTAAGAACTATATCTACCAGGTACCATGCGAGTGTGAGTATATCTACATCGGAGAAACCACCGTCCCCTTACAGACCACAAATGTAAAACTCGACAAGAGGACACAATTGGACCGAAAATAGCTCAACATCGCTGAGAAAATCAACATCATATACTGGAGAACAAAAAAAATTTAACACCATGTATATCGATAATTATTTGAATGAAAATTATTTGTATTTATACCTTATCCCAATAGAAATATTTGATAAATTTTTTGTCTTCTAATCTTTCCTTTTTTCACAGATTTTTTCTATCCATTTTCAAAAATAACCAACGTATAACAGACCTTTTCTGAAAATTTTAAATCATTTTTCTCGTAGTTTTTGATCTTTTTGGATTGTTACCAGTTTACTTCAAAAATCAAAATGCCAAGAGTTCGCGGTCTCCAACAATTTCATCATTTAAACGACTTCATGAAAGAGGCTGGTTTTGGTTTACGGGAAATTGCAAGAAGGGTTAATGGCCGCTTGGAGTAGTGCAGAGCTCGGCAAAACTGGAATGATGAATGGAATACCATAAGCTTCAGCAACGAATCCAGGTTTTGGTTAGGCGGCCATGATGGACGCATGAGGGTTAGGAAATTTCGGGGTGAGAGACGAAATGTAGACTTTGCTGTTGAACGTGATACAGCAAGACAGCAAAATATCATGGTATGGTGTGCTATATGTTTAGGAAGCAGATTACCTCTAGTTCTCATCAACGGCAATCTGACTGCTCGGCGATATATTGATGAAGTGCTGCAGCCATCCCTACCTACAAACTATCCCAAATGCGATCTTTCAACAAGATAATGCCAGACCGCATATTGCTCGTGAAACAATGGACTTTTTACATGAACTTGGCATAGAGACTTTGGAATGGCCAGCAAGATCGCCTGACTTGTCGCCCATCGAACACGTATGCGATATAATAGGGCGCAATCTTAGTCGATTACCACGTCCCTTTGAAAACTTAAATGAACTCTGGCACGCCGTAAGGAGGATTTGGATGTGTGTTTCTTAATATGATATAGACCATCTTATTTTGTCAATGCCGAATAGAACAAACGAGTACATAAATAGACATGGAGGAGCCACTCATTATTAATATTTTGATGATTATCATGGAGGAATCTTCTTGGAAATGTAATCAATTACTAAAAGCATCCTAATGTATTAATATATAAATAAATTACTTTAAAATTATTTGTCTTCTTTGGCGTTGCATTTTTTTTGTTCTCCAGTATATGAAATGGAAAGAGGCAAAGAACGTCGCAAGTGGAAAATCTATTCAAGTGGAAGTTTTTTTTTATACTGGGACTTTCCATCCATCATAGGATAAATGCCCAGTTTCAGCCAAGTTTTTGCAAAGTTAAAGACAAACACAAAATATCCATGCACCTAGTCGGGATTCAAACCCGGAACCTTCCGTGCGGCAGGCAGATACGCTGCCCACTGCGCTACGGCGGTCGGCAAGTGGAAGTTCAAAGAAACATCATTCATCCTGAAGAACCAGAATATATATTTTCAACAATGCATCCCCATCATACATAAGCATTCGAAACGTTGTGGAAAAGTAAAAAAATATAAAAACAATGGAATTTCGAAATTCTAGTTTACTTTCTAATATTCTCTTTTCGAGTACCTACTGAAAACCTGCCTACTGAATATATTGCTGACATTGCCTTAATGTAAAAAATAAATCAATCAGAGTTCAACCAAACCAAGCCATGTAATGCAGTCCAGTTGGTGAGTTATTTTCATAATAGGGATGTCTTAAAAGAATTTAAAGAAATAAGTAAAGCACGGCTAGGTCTATAAAAGTGTTCTAATTTAAAGTAACTGCACATTAGAGGAGGGAATGGGCCTTAAAACGGGATTCGGGTTCTAAAAATTTTTCTCATAGTGTTTCCGTAGGAAAAGAATAAAGAGCGCGCGGCATACATTTTAAAAAGCCAAGAGTGTGTCCCGCAGTGAAAATTCTAACGAACTGTACCTTTAATGGCTGCCCTGATTTATTTCATTGCCAAAGTTTTATAGGAAAGCCGTAGGTCGGGCTCTCCAAAGTCGTTTTGTCGTACAAAATGGCGCCAGGGCCGGCTCTAACTGCCGCGCCAAAGGTGGAATTTTAAACATATTTTATAAATTCCGATCGCTAAACGTTAAAACTTCCCGATTCTTTCGGTTTTGTGCATTGTGGTGTTTGAAAAGTATTAAAAGCTAAACTTTGAAAGAAACAACAAATTTTAACGCTGCAACCGAATCCAAATTACAAAAAGGCGCCATGAGGCACGGGTACACTTTTATCCGTTAAAAAAAAAAACAGAAACCGAAAAGCGTAGGCATTGTGGTAGTTATCTTAGAAACCAAACAGATTTACAAATCATTACATGTTTAATTTAAATTCCAAAATCGTTTCTCGATGTTTGTGTTTATCCTTGTGTTAGTTTTCAAACACGCAACTTCTTTTCTCTTTCTTCCTCTCTTATGTCCTCCTTTCTAAGCAGCATAATCTAACAAAAAAAAATTATCCAAATTTAAAAATTATTTAGGGAAAAGGTAATGTCAACCGAATACTAAAGTTTCGCACTGATGGTACTCATCAGTGCAATGCTACCTAATGGGCATAGGAGACGAAATGATGATGAAAACGCAACAAAAATAATTATGAAACGTAGATAACACAGGAAAATATTTAATTGATCCAAATAAATATTTGTATTTCATGGTTTAAACAAGTATTTATTTGAATCAAATAAATATTTATTTCTGTCAAACAAGATTTATTTGACTTAAGGAAATTTATTTTGACCTAAATAAATATTTCTTTGCTTCAAATAAATATTTGTTTGAATCATGGTAAACAAATATTTATTCGGCTCAATTAAATCTCTTTTCTGTCTAGGCAAAATACAACCAACTGTCAGTTTGGAGAATAGATGCACCTTCATTCTTTTAAAAACGTTAAATTTCCAATCTTTATATAGGCCAAAAATGACCAAACATCCTGTTCCAACCTAAGAGTGTCCACCTTGACCCAAAAAAGGTATCAAATGTTTAAAAAAAAAAAATCCTTCCATGACAAACGAAACAAAAATTGATATATCTGTGTTTAAGAGGCAAACTCTCATCTAAAGCAAACTGTGGAAGCCCTTATATAAGTCAACTAGTTAGTTACTTATTGTTTAACAGAGTCAAACTTACAACAAGTCCTTTATAACTTATCCCAACTTCTGAAGGAATGTGTACACGCCGAGAAGAAGGACCACATTAGGATTCGAAGGTATTGATGTGGTAATATAATTGCTACCTAGCTGCATGTATTTAAGTTTCCCTTTGCACCTCACGAAACGGCGCCAGGGGTTGTAGAAGTTTCGAGCTTACGGAAAATTGATTATTACCAATTTAGCTAGATTGGTAAATATAATGACGGAAGTCTTAATTAAATCCTAAGATAGATCTTCTAATAGAGAAAGCGTTTATTGTTCCGCGGTAAAAATAGGGGTCTGGTCATTAGAGATCAGTATTTGCATGGCGCACAATTTGATGCGTTTTAATAGTCAGGGTGGGCATGCATGGGGATCGTCTAGATGGGATCTGGGTTTTAGTAAGCTAAACGCGAAGTGAATGACTCTTTCTAAGCAACGTCAATCCCTTTTAACTTTTTTGTCCCGAAAGCGCGAGTAAAACAGTTTCTATTCCTAGAAAATTCCGTAAAAAATCGTAGGACTTTTAACCAATGTCTGTCCAATTCGACACCTATGCGCTAGATTTCTCTGCTGAATAATGTATGCTTTTTCGTCCTTTTTCTATCACTTAACATAAACACGTTTTTTATCTTGTAACTTACCACCGAAGGCGATATTTTTACAAATAAGGTAGGCAAAGGGTTCGTGAAAGAATGTTTTTTTTTCCCGAGTGAGCAGGATTCTTTATTAAATAAAAACAATAAATGGTATTAAGTCTTGGTTGCAGAGTTCTCTTCCAGTGAGATTAGGAGGGCTCGGCATCGGAAACTCCTCCTATTTTCTGCTTATTTTGGTTCCTCAAAAATTTTTTTTTTTTTCTAATTAAAAACATTCTTCCAGAAAATATTTATTATTTTCCTGATAACCACTATAACACAGTCTTAGACAATTGGAGTAAACTTTATAAATTCGAAACAATCTCTAACAAACAAAAAGAATTCGACTTAATTTTAATTGAAGCCTCTCTGAATCAAATCTTCTGGCCCTTCAGCCTTCCAAAAGTAAATCCTTGCCAAATGCTCTTCCTTCTGCCATTCTGGAAAATCATTTGGAGCATTCAAATTTTTGCGTTTCGATAGCCCTGAGCATTGAGACTCCGGTGGACGAGCAACCTGTCTGCATGCAGGTTGTTCTGCAGGGATCCCTGCCAAACTTAAGCCGATAGGAATTTGCAGAACTGACGGCAAGCAAGCTCAGTTTGGGATGCAACCTATAAACACAGTTTTGTTTGAAAGTTTGAGACAATGATCAGTTTGAAATTAACTCTCTGTTTCAGACTTCCATTGTCTATATTTTATTTATACATGACGTTTCGATCAGTACATTCTCTGGTCGTCTTCAGGTGCAAACTACAATCTATTCCTAAGACTACGTACTTATATACTATGGGAAGTTACTCAACCGTGAAGTTTAAGATCTTAGCTCCGGCCAACAAGGGGCTTTCAAATATTTGGAATTTCAACACTTGGTTTACTGAAAATACACTGATTCTGCCCAATAAAGGCAGCTTCAAAGAACTTTCGTTTCTTCCAGTGTGACTCCTTCTGCAAAACCTTTGCATTTGTCCACTTCATTTGGTGTTGTTTTGACCATGCATATTTGGTGATTCCTGATTTCGTTTGTTTCACCTCTTTAGGTATTCGTTTGATGTTCCTTAAGCCTAACAGATAGTGGTCTTTTTCTGTCGCCTATGTACACTGGAAGAAAGTTTCTTGAAGCTGCCTTTATTGGACAGAATCAGGGTATTTTCAGTAAACCACGTGTTGAAATTCCAAATATTTGGAAGCCCTTCCTTAAACTTCACGGTTGAGTGATTTCCCATAGCATATAAGTACGCAGCCTTAGAAATAGAATAGAATAGAATAGAATAGGAGAGTTTTTCAGCTTATTTGATATTCTGGCTGAAGAGTAATAATATTTCTTTGCAATACAATAACTTTTATTTCCGTAAGACACATGTAGATACATGTATGGAAAACGTCAGAATTTTGAGAAAAGACTTAAGGTCTGAAAAAGTTATTTTTTTTACATTTCAAAATCTTTCTAAAAAGAAAACGAATTGATATACTAATGCTAATGAACAAAATAATACAATATATAATACGACAACAACAAAAAAGATTATAAACTTACAAATATATAGTTTAAACTATAGAGAATTATTTCTAGAATAAACTATAAAATTCATTAAGGTTATAAAAACAGTCATCTAGCAAAAATGCATTTAGCTTACTTTTAAAACTCTGAAGAGTCACTTGATTTTTTAAAAGGTAGTAGTTTAAATATTTTAGTGCCCAAGGAGTCAGGAGAGTTTTTCCCGCAATTTAGTCTAATTACAGGTGTTCTGATGTTGTTTAAATTTCGGGTATTTTAGGTACTGGTTGCCCCATTTAAAGGAAATATGTGTCCGTTTTTACAAATGTGTATACTTAGTTCTATTGTTAGAATGCTAGTTAAGGTTAAGACCTAATATTTTTTAAAATATGGTCTGCAGGACTCTGTCCGTTTTACACTGGCTAATGTTCTGACACTCTCTGCTGACGGAGAGGCCCCCAGAAACATACTCCATATCTAATCTTGGAGACTAATTTTGAATAGTAAATGCTAATTAATTGATTTTCTTTAAAAATACTTTTTAAACTTCTTAATAAGTAGCAGGAAGAGCTAATGTATGTTGATAAGATCTTGCAGTGTTCTTTTCAGTTTAAACTTTAGTCTATAATGATTCCTAGGAATTTGGTACTTTTAACTCTATCCAAACTCTCCCCCGATACGGATATATCTAGTGAAAAATCACTGTGCTGTTGTGGAGTATGAAAACGTATATAGTTTGTCTTTGAGATATTTGAAAATAAAGAATTCTGACGTCAGAGAGATGACCTAGGTTAGAGTTAATTTTGGCTTCAAGGTGTTCATTGTTTTTTGTTGAGAAGATAAAACTTCCGTCGTCTGCATAATTGGCAGCTACAGAGTCAGGATCCAAACTTTTTAATATGCCGTTCACATACGTTATAAAGAAAAATGGTACTAAGACCGAGCCTTGAGGGACTCCAATATTAATGCTTGTTTTTAGATGTAACTATTTTTGTAGAAGAACCTGCTGCTTCTATCATTTGTACATATTGCTCGCTACTATTAAGTGATGAGGATGCCCAAGAATGTGCCTTTCCCCTCACGCCGTAAGCATTTATATTCTCAAGGAGTATTCTATGGTCGACGAAATCCCTGCTGAGATCACAAAAAACTCCAACACGACACTCTCCTCCTTACAGTACTTTACTTCATAACGTACTGTTATTCACCAAACAAAGGGTGATTATAATAATTGCATTTGGTTAGAAAGGTGAAATATTCCTTTAAAATTTTCCTTTGTAGTTATTTTGAGTTACTTCGCATCCTAAACTTAAAAAATGAAAAATAATATCTGTATATAAAACGCTGTGGGATCTCGAGAAAGGGAAATATTTCATAAAGGAAAGAGCAAAAACCACGAAGAAATCCCGAAAATATGAACTTTATTATTATTCGTTCGCACGTTTTTACAGATTTCCCTTTAGGATACTTCTGATGCCTGGCCTTTAAAAAAGTGAGTAAGGTTATAGGCCTGTCTGGAATTTTTAATCTTTCACGGAAGTAAACTTACTTTGATTCACTTTTCGTACTACGGCTTAAGGATCGTTCATACAAGGCATAGACTTAGTCACTTGATTGGTATTTGGTTTGGTTATAGTATTAGTTATAATTTTAGTCTTAAAAGTTGATTACTGTTCATACTTGTCTTTGTTATAGTCATAACAATCACTAAGCAAGTGCATCTAACCTCACTTTTTTGATGTTTTGTTTTATTTACTTTTTTTTTGTATTTTCTTTTTAAAGAAAATAAGGTTTAATAAAAACATGTTCATTTCATTTCTGTCAAGATAGATGACACCACAATTAAAATTTGGAACTCGCGTATGCGCACTTATATTTTTTATGGTAATAGTCGTAATTTTAGTTATAAAAAAGATCGTTCATACAAGGCATAGGCTTAGTCACTTGATTAGTACTTGGATTTGTTATGGTGTTAATTTTAGTTTTAGTGTTAAACATTGTTCACTGTTCATACTTGTCTGTGTTATAGTCATAACAATTACTAAGCAAGTGCACCTAACCTCACTTTTTTAATATTCTGTTTTATTTACTGTTATTTTCTGTATTTTTTTATTTAAAAGAAAATAAGATTTAATAATAAAAAAATTTTTTGGGATCTACAGAACTTGTTTTTTGCTTTTAATTTGCCTGTATAAAATTTTTTAAAATGTTGATGTCATTCCTGTCAACATAGATGGGCGCCATACTTAAAATTTGGAAGTCGCGCATGCGCACTTATATTTTTTTTAGTAATAGTCGTAATTTTAGTTGTTCAAATTGCCAACAAATCTTATCAAAAGCATTGCATGAACACTTTCATAAGAAAAAGTGGTTTTAACTTTTTTATGATTAAAATTGTAACAAAAATGAAATCAAAGATTAAAACTATACCTTGTATGAATGCTACTTTAGTTTAAAAAGACTGGACAACAATTAAATAAATGAAAACGGATTGATATTTTCAAGAAATAAAAAATACAAATTCTATATCACGTGAAGTTTTAAAACAGAGTGGGATAATATTGATTTAAAATGAACATTATATTTGCTGGAAAAAAATTACTTGACTTAATTGATTGATTGCATTATTTTCCACAGAAAGGTTATAGGGTTTCACGGACGCTGCAGTTTTTTATACGTGTTTTCAGGAAATTTCCCTCGTGAAAAGTTTCTTCATCCAGAAGATATACCCATAAATCTATACCTTTAAGAAACGGAAAATAGCATCATTAAAACACTCTGCATATTAAAAACTGGGTGAACTTTGATCCTGTGTTTAAAGTTCACCCAGTTTTTAATATGCAATTCGAATTTTCTCTGATACTCCTTTAATGAATGGAATTGTAAGGAATGCATTTGCCCGATTTTGGTCTTGTAATATCTGTCATGTTTGCTGAAATTTAGAAATAGTATTTGTTATAAGTTTAAGGCTGTAACCATTTTGCTGCAGATCCTTCTTAATGTTTCTTATTTCGATTTGCAAGTCATGAGACTTGTTACAAATTTGAATTGCTCTATTATACAAAGTTTTATTATGCCTCGTTTGGTTGTAGCAGAATGATTCGAACCTGGATTTAAATATTGTCCTGTGTGAGTGGGTTTACGATAGACTGTTGTTGTGATATCGCTTTCTACTCGTTTGACAAGTACACCAAGAAAAGGAATTTGGCAAATTTGCTCCAACTCCATTGTGAATTTAATGGTGGGTCTTATGTTATTTAGGTGGTGAAGAAATTCTGAAAGTTGTAGTTCATTCCTGGTCCAGACAATAAAAGTATCATCAACATATCTTAGCCAGAGCTTAGAGTTATATGTTGCGGTATCAACCGCGTGTGATTCGAACCACTCCATGTAAATATTGGCCACCACTGGCGAAAGCGATGAACCCATTGGCAGACCGTCATTCTGGGCATAAAATCTATCTTTCACCTGAAAATAAGAGTTATGTAGACAGCACTCCAACTACTCCATCACTCCCTCCAGCGGCAGGCTTGTACGTTCACGAAGGGATTCGTCGTCAACCAGTATCTGTCTAATAATATCTAGTGATTCCTTGTGTGTATAGACTTTCGACATCAAAACTGACAAATCTATCCTCGGGTCCTAAAACAATAGATTTGAGAATATTAGCAAAATGGTTGAAATTTTTTACAAATGAAGCGTTCTTGCCTGCAAGAGGTTGAATAATTTTCAAAAGGAATTTAGACAGACTGCTTGTTGCAGAATTTCTGGAACTTGTGATTGGGCGTAAGGGCATTGCATCTTTGTGAATTTTGGGGAGTCCGTATAGATGAGGAGATTTGCTATAATGTGGTGTAAGTAGAGACCTTGTGTTGTTGTGATATTAGTACGTAGCCTTAAGAATAGATTGTAGTTTGCACCTGAAGACAATCAGAGATTGTACTGATCCAAACGTCGTATATAACTAAAAATATAGACAATTGAGTTAATTTCAAATTCATCATTGTCTCAAATTTTCAAACAAACGTTGGAATCACGATACGGACCCGGTATCAGCGATCTTTTTCGAGGCTACGAAAAAACTTTAATTAAGCATACCAGAGAAGACACGGACATCGAGTACCTATGTTAAGCAAGACACAGCAACATTATTCCGGTTGCGTTTCGTCTTAAGTCACCATTTCCAGGACAAAGAGTTTAGCAGATTCTAGATGACGCCAGTAAAGCACTCATACGATCCTAAATCAGCTTTTATCGCTGGAACAAATCTTTACAGACAGAAGAACTGGGACAACGGTTTCAGGAGATTCAAGAATACACTATAGAGGAAGATTATCAACCGATTCTGGACAAAATCACACGAACCTGCAACCACCTACGACAGACTTGGCAAGCGAAGCATCAAAGGAAACTGGCCCATCAACATCCACAAAGCCAATTGACCACCGACACTGTAAGAACCATCACTAATACATCAAAGAAGACATTGCCACCCATAGAAGAAAACTTACTTGCCAAAGGACTTACCTTTTCCATCGCTCCAAAGAAGATACCCGCTATCGATATCATCACCGCTATAAAAAGTCATTCTCTTCCACGACAAGACGCTGACGAATTCAGACATCAAGTAAGCACTATTATTGAAACACCTATAAAGCACACCTCTCACATAAGCAAGCCAGAGTAAATCTCGTTGAACAATCTTCAAAAGAACAAATCTTTTAAAATCTTACCGGCAGATAAGGGCAATGCAACAGTGATTTTGAATACGGAAACCTATGACCAGAAAGTTAAAGAGGTACATGCCAAAGGAAACTAAAACTTCTCTTACAGAACTTTAAAAAAGTATTCCAGATATATTCCGGACAACACAAGGTCTCACTTACACCACATTATAGCAAGCCTCCTCATCTATACGGACTCCCCAAAATTCACAAAGATGCAATGCCCTTACGCCCAATCACAAGTTCCAGAAATTCTCCAACAAGCAATCTGTCTAAATTCCTTTTGAAAATGATTTAACCTCTTGCAGACAAGAACACTTCATTCGTAAAAAATTCCAACCATTTTGTTTATATTCTTCAATCTTTTCTTTTAGGACCCGCGGATAGATTTGTCAGTTTTGATGTCGAAAGTCTATACACCGATGTCCCGATGAAGGAATCGCTAGATATTATTAGAAAGAGACTGGTTGACGACGAATCCCTTCGTGAACGTACAAGCCTGCCGCTGGAAGGAGTGATGGAGTTGTTGGAGTGCTGTCTACATAACTCTTATTTTCAGGTGAAAGATAGGTTTTATGCTCAGAATGACGGATATTTACATGGAGTGGTTCGAATCACACGCAGTTGATACCGCAACATATAAACCTAAGCTCTGGCTAAGATATGTTGATGATACTTTTATTGTCTGGACCGGGAATGACCAACAACTGTCAGAATTTCTTCACCACCTAAATAACATAAGACCCACCATTAAATTCACAAAGGAGTTGGAGCAAAATTGTCAAATTCCTTTTCTTGGTGTACTTGTCAAACAAGTAGAACGTGACACCAGAACAATAGTCTATCGTAAACTCAATTACACAGGACAATATTTAAATCAAGGTACAAATAATTCTGCTACAACTAAACGCGGCATAATAAGTAACTTTGTATAATTCTGCAGCAGAATGGTTACAGACTTAAACATATAACAGATACTATTTCTAAATTTCAGCAAAGAGGACAGATATTCCAAGACCAAAACCAGGCAAATGAATTCCTTACAATTCCATACATTAAAGGAGTATCAGAGAAAATTCGAAGAGTAGCGAACAATTTTAATATTAAAACAGCTTTTAAATCTAATAATACAATTCGAAGCCTTCTTAGTACAACAAAACCGGAGAACAAACAAAATAAGGAATACATTTACCAAGTTCCCTGTGAGTGTGGAGAATCACACATAGGTGAAACAAAAAGACCACTACCTGTTAGGCTTAAAGAACATCAGACGAATACCCAAAGAGGTAAAACAACGAAATCAGGACTCGCCGAACGCGCATGGTCAAAACAACACCGAATTAAGTAGACAGAAGCAAATGTTTTGCACAGGGAGTCACACTGGAAGAAACGAAAATTCCTTATAGCTCCTTTATTGGGCTGAATCAGGGTGTTTTCAGTAAAACAAGTATTGAAATTCCAAATATTTGCAAGCCCCTCCTTGGGCGGAGCCAACTTCTTAAACTTCACGGTTGAGTGATTTCCCATAGTATATAAATACGTAGCCTTAGGAATAGATTGAAGTTTGCACCTGAAGACGATCAGAGATTGTACTGATCGAAACATCGTGTATAAATAAAAATATAGAGAATGGAAGTCCGAAACGCAGAGTTAATTTCAAATTCATCATTGTCTCAAACTTTCAAACAGTACGTGGTAAACAATGGATTTTTTGGAATAGCAGGCGTACACACATTGAGAAAAAATTAGTAATCAGTGTAAAACGTAAGTCAATCTGAGCACTGAAGAAGCGGATAAATTTTTAGAAACGTTGACATTATCAAAATTTTAAAGTCCTCAAATCCGTAAACCTACACTTTTAATACACCGAATGTCGGTATAATTATTGGGATTTTCGTTAAGTTTATATCTGTCTTAATTGGAGTTCAGTTGCGGAACTTGGAATCCGCAAATTGGCATTTAGTCGGTCTGCATCGGAAACTTCTTGACAGTTTGTTTCTGATGTTGCGTTTGAAGTCTCAATTAAATTGTTTTGTTTGTCCGGCCAAGCAAACCAGTGAATAGATTAAGTTCGTGCAGATCCGAAACTATAAAGACATTGTCGGATCATTGCCATCTAGACTAGTGAGCCCTCAGTACGTATGTCCGGTGAACAATCGGTTGTTAACATAAGTTTTAAAGATGAAATCTGGTAATTGTTGTGTTTATAGTGGAAGGAGCACTACAATGATCCTTACTAATCGCGCTATGTGACTAACAATGTTAATAAGAGGTTGAAGTACCAAGTATGGAGAAAACAAACCTATATCTAAATGAATTAAATTTGTACGAGGAATCCATGTCCATTTCTCAAAAGAAATTACTTGACCGCCATCTAGAAATCAAATGAACAGTTGATGCATTTTTGGTAGTGTGTCAGCATGAGACCAGTTTCGGTTTATTGCACTTTGTCAGTCATGCTAGACTAAAAAAGCATTGTCCCTTTATATAAAATAAAGGCCGTAATGGTTAATGCTCTTATGGTCGTATGTCTAGCCTAGCCTTAGATGAACTACTTAAAGATACCCGATGTTTACTTTCGTGATATTAATATTTGAGAAATCTTGAGACCTAATTTTCGAAACCGCGAGAGGAATCGATTACGCAACAGCTAAAGCACATTAAATGCATGCTCACAGTTCAAGAATGACCGTGGTAAAACCGATGCTTGCTCTGCAATTCACCTGTTCATTTAGGCTTGTTTTCGCGACTGCGTCACACTTTACATATCTCCGTCACTTTCACTCTCTAACGGAACGATATGGAATTTATTCCAAGTAATTGTTTAGGTTTTGTCGGGTGTAAATAAACAGTGGCTATTATTTGCCAAGGAATTTTCATTGGCCTAGGTATTTCTTTTTTAATCTAAGAGCTTGACTGACCAGACACACCGAAACCGGTCTCAGGCTGGACTTTCCAGTAGACAAGGCTATAGTGGAAAACGACCCAATCAGAGAGATATTATAAAAATGGCAAAGAAACTGTATCAGTCCCAAGAATAGCGTACGCCAACACTGTGGTATACAACTGAACGAACCATAAGTTCCGTCAGTATTCTGGAAGGACTTGTCAGAAGTGACACATTTTAAAAAGTTGGTTGTAAAGTTCTGCAGAAAGAGGGGCGCAAGCAACTCAGATACCTCAACAGGTAAATTGGATTGTACACCGGGCATTGCAGGCTGCTGAGGGTAGCCCTGCAAAATAGTTTTAACTAGACCTGTATGAAGGACGACGATCGAAGGGGCGGTCGAATTTGGGAGCGGCCGGAGGCCATGTCGTCGTTGCTGGGGAAGCTTGAGCAAAAGATTTTACATGTCATGTAGAGATCAAAACATGTAAAAAATGTTAAGCTAAAATTTTAACGAATCATTGACACAATTTTAGTTTAATTTAAAACAATTTTTAAAACGTATAAAAAACAAAATTTTTAGCTTTATTTTCTCAAAATGTTTTTATGACAAGATTGTGGCACCAAATCCAAAATGAAGTCAAAATTCCACCTCAACTAACCCCTTCTTGGTAGCTAACCCAACCTACTTTTGTAAATCATTAATTTTTACAATTATGATTTAGCAATTTCTGTCACCAGAATTAAAATGTATAAAAACTTGTATTATTAGAATTATTTAGTCAAAATTTTCAACTGCGACGGATTTGTGACAAAAATTGAATCTAGATTCTCTTGCAGCCCCCTTTAGTAGCTAATTCAACCAACGTGTTTTTTAGTCATTTATTGTCACAATTTTAATTTAATTTCAAGAAATTTTTTTTCCGCAAAACTTATAAAGTGTAAAAAAATGTAATATTAGTATAATTTTTTTAAATTTTTGCCTGCGGCGCATTGAAATTATGGTTTTGGAAACGAATCTAAAATTGAGACCCGCCCAAAAATTCGCGCCCTTCCTTCTATATGTAAATCATTTTTTCATATAGTCAAACCCGTCACCTTCAAAAAAAGCTGCAACCGCCCATGGTATATAAGGGCGGCAATTAACCAATTTGCTCGGGCCAGCCAAAAGTCGACGCCCCTGCGACAAGACGGCTATATTATATCTTAGTTCAGTATTATGTTTTTAGTAAGGCACAGATCAATTCCGAAAATCTAAACGATGCATGCTTCTTAAAAACAAGCAACTAGCATTAAAGGTCCGCGATCATACTAGGGCAAAAAACTACTTAAAAAAAGCCACAAATTGTATCGTAAACAAATTAGGTTTGTGTCAAATTAAATTTGTTTTAAATAATATTCTCCGACCTCCTCTACGTCACTAACATAACTATGGGGTCATCCAGATAGGACGCTGCGGCTAGTTCACCTAGAGGGCGTTGTTCAAATCGACCCAACTACAAACTTAATCTTCGAGACACAAACTGGACCGATGACTTTATCTACCTTTCGTTTAAAATTTAAGCCTCTCGACTTTCAAGAGGGCTCAAAAGTGTACGTTTTTGTCGCATACACAACAAAATTAAACAATAAATATGGATAACTGCCAAATAAAAATAATTAAGGAGTGTAAAGAGAAGAATAAAGAAATAATGTAATTAGGTAAGCTAGTAGAGGGAGTTATTATTATTAGAACCTTACGGCTATGTTCCTCTCCGTGTTCTTGACGAGGAATTTTTTTTGTCCAATTAATTTATCCTGAGACTAGGATCCCAGTACCAACCGCCCCAGTATTGCCGCGATATCACTCATAATCACATCACAAATAACTAGTCCACCACTTCCCGTGTGGAAGTCAAATCAGCATTCCAATAACCTTGCGAATTGTGCTCAGGAGCCGTTTGGTTGTGGATGCAAACGTACCATTTTTTGCCTGCACCTCAAGATTTTTGTACTTCTGACACAGAAGGTTATTAGGGAGTCATCAGCTAGATGTACCACAAGGACAGACAATTTCGGTCGCACTTACGGTTGAAGATTACGGCTTCAGGCCCTCTGTGTGAACAATCGAGAATCAAGAAAATTTAAAATCACTTGCTTGTAGACGAGACTCGCAGGATCGATGATTCCTCCACCTACTGCTAACTACAGTAGGTATTTTCCTGATTTTGATTGTTTACACAGAGGGCACCATCGACAGGATTTTTTCCGCTAATTCCGTAATCTTTGGCACATAAGAGCGACAGAAATTGTCTGTCATTGTGGTACATTAAGCTGATGAGTCCCTAGTGAGGTCAAAACGGCGTACTCCTAGGTTTCACCATCTTGTTTTTTTGTTAGATTTTCAGTGCCACAGCCTCATAGCCATCTTCCATTGGTTTTCTAAATTATTTAGATCAAAACTTTTTCCTACGCCGTGGCCATATACAGACCGCTTCAAGCTACTGCGAACATAGGGGGAATCAAGTCCAATTTACTCTCCGTGCCGTACGACCGAGGTGGATTCGAAGCACGCAGCAGTGTTATCTTTTGGAAATTCATTTTGTTTTTATTATTTTGTTTTATTTCTGCCTTGCTCGAGAAACAGATTGGTAAGTTCTTAATTGAAATAATACATTTTTAAAACTAAAAATGGATGTTTACGAAGTTGCCGAAAAAGTGCAGATGGTCAAATGGTACTATCAAGGCAGACCATTGAGACTTATTCAAGAACTTTTTTTGGAGAATTTTGTAAATCGCCCAGAACCTAGTTTATCCACGATTTATAGGTTTGTGCAGAATTTTGAAAAGTTTGGTTGTGTAGCGCCAAGAAACCATAAAAAACCCACTGTTTTGAATGACGAGCAGGAAGTACGAGATGTGATGATTTGCGCTGCAGTGGAGGAAAATCGAAAGTTAACTAGCCACCAAATTGCCGAAGCAGTTGATACGTCTTCAGCCACTGTCTTACGTGTTCTCAAAAAGAATGGTTATCATTCTTACAAAGCGTCAAAAACGCATCAAATTTTTCCTGAGGACAACTATCGTCGTATGGAATTTTGCGAAACACTGATGGAAAGGGCTAATCGTGATGAAAACTTTCTGAGATCTATTCTTTTCACAGATGAAAGTACTTTTCCATTATTGAATCGTCATAACCCAACACACGTTCGATATTGGTCGAGGGAAAATTTGCATTTGTATTTTGACGTAAGAACACAGTATCCCCAAAAACTAAATGTTTGGGGGGGTATTGTAGGGGAACACGTAATTGGGCCATTTTTTATTAACGGCAATTTGAATGGTCCTAGATACTTGGATCTAATGCAGCAGCATATTATTCCAACTGCTAGGCAGTTGTTAGGTGTGAGATTTGGTGAAACATGGTTTCAACAAGATGGTTGTCCCGCTCACAATGTTAGCCTTGTTAGGGAATATCTTGATAATGTATTTCCTAATCGGGTTATAAGTACACGGGGAACTATTTTATGGCCAGCTCGATCACCCGATCTTGCTCCTAATGACTTCTATCTGTGGAGTTATATCAAAAATAGAGTTTACGGGCATGAAAGGGCTAATAATTTGGAAGAACTTTGGATTAAAATTGAAGAAGCTTTTCAAACTATCACCCCTAACATGCTTGGAAACGTTAGAAGGGGTTTTTATAATAGGCTCGGATATTGTCTAGCCGAGCAAGGAGGACTTTTCGAACATTTGGTCTAATTTTTTTTTGACTGGGAGAATCTTTTTGGTTTTTAGAATGTATTATTTTATTTTGAGAACTTGCTTTTATTTTGTTTCTCCTTATTATTTTCATTGTAACACGTCGTCACTGATAAATCTGAGCAGTTGACAATAAAACACTCTTATTTATCAGTGACAAAAAATAAGAAAATTACGTTATAAAAATTTGCGTATTTTTTGACCAAATTACGGTTTCATTGACTACGCTCCACACAGCACCGTGGTTAGAGGCGTACTAAATACCAAAGGAAAGTCATGCAAGTGGTGATCGCAAGCCTGAGTATTGGTTGCTTCACTGATGGCGGCGTGCGGTGTCTCTGCATGTACGTACACTGGCAAATTAGACTTCTTCCGCCCTATGTTCGCAGTAGCTTGAAGCGGTCTGTATGTAACCCATTAAAAAGCCCTTACACAATTTATATTCATAACTTGATGCGGACAAATAAAAAGCGTCGTTGTAATGACCCTCTATCACATCGTGATGAACGTGAAGTTGACCGCGTCATCAACTGACGATTTTCAAACACACACACACACACACCTCTTAAACGATACCCTAATTAAATAACATTGTTAAAGCGTAATTGCGAAACACTTCAACGTGTGCCGCGTGAAAAAAGAAACATTTTGAAATGCATGACGTGCGGATGATATCTTTCAAATAAAATATTTAATATGTGTTTATGATGGGTTAGGTCAATTTTATTAACGGTTTTTTACTTATATTAGAACATACCGGGTGTCACAAGGATATCATTCAGAAAATTTGGAATTTAAGAGAACCGATAAAAGATCAAAGATCCCAGTGACACATGTAAAGCTTTTACCGTCTCCATGGAAACAAAGCGAACTTTTGATTTTTAAATCAAAATCCAAATAAAACTTTTTGACAGTAATTTATTTTTCAACTAAGCAAGTTACGAGTCTCATATTTGAGGGGTGATATAACTCTATACATAGGACTTAAAATTAAAATTAACAATTTCTTCCAATAATCCTTTTATTAGCACGAAGCTACCTATAAATTACCATCGTTTTTCCCACTTATTACTAAAGGATCTCAAAGTTAATTTCTTGACCCCGTTAATTGACCCTATAGACCGCCTAGGGAATGGCTTTAATTTTCACGGAAAAAAACGGCATGCGGTCAACTTTTGTTCATTTCTGTGAAAAGTTATTGTAAAAAACGATGATTCAGGATACGAGCGATCTTTCGATGGTTTTAACACCAAATGAAAGGTTTGAAAACGAGGCTTGACAGTTGATTTTCTTTACATTTGAAGTATTGTCCTTTTCACATGCTCAGCATGGCCCATAATGAGTAAAGAAGATATAAAGAGTGGAACAAAAAGTTCGTAATTTTTTCGTTACGTACCGTGTCAACTTCATATTTCCATAATATCATTTAATACTTTAAATTAAAGTTTCTTTCACTGACATTGGCAACTATCCCCAAGAATTGATTTTTTTCTGTTGGTCATCATATGTTTTAAATAAGCATACAAATTAAAAAGATCCTCTAAATAAAAATAGTTCATAAACTTTTAATTAATTTCTGATTTTCTTAACGAATTTTTAACGTTACAATCTTTCTCAATCATTAAATTCGAAATCCAAAAAAACTCTATTTTCCAAGTAAATAAAGCAAAATTCATGAAACAAGGAAAACGAATAAACAAGACGTTCACATAAATCCTAACGTTTTGTTTGTAGACAATGTTTTATTCTAATAAAAGTGTTGTACCAACCCATACTTTCTTTGGTTTATTCCTGTTTTGTACACAATAGATTCTTGCACACCACCTAAAAACTACCTGCCATATATATTAGACACTTAAAGTAAACATTTCAACGCATCGGTATCGGTATACCTAACACGTTCAAAATAAAGCCAAAATACACTACATTTTTTATTTTGACTTGCGATGTTTCGGACGATGCCCGCTTTTGTGAAGGATGCGATGACAGAACTGCTGATTGAAATCATTGCGTACGTTCGTGGGTCCGTAACGTTACTTTAAGTTCCAGGCCTCCAATGTCTAATGAGGAATCATCAGGGAGTCATAGGATTGTACCTGGTAGTTGAAGCTACACAGGCACCATGCACACCTCTCGAATTTAAAACAAAAAGTTTGTAATCCGTGAATCCGTGGAGACGTAGTACCTGTGTGCGCCACCTGTCGAATAAACCGAGAAACAAAACCGTCAAAATTAAAAAGTGCAGAAGACCTTGAATACAGAATCCTGTACCTTTTAGCAAGTTTTAAAGAACAAACCTGTAAAAGTATAAGGTCACTGTAACATGACTCTTAAAAAGAGGTAACATTCGCAGCAGCACCGCCCCCAATTGGAGCTTCATACTTCGTGGCCCTAATTTTAAGGCATCAGCAAGCACTCGCTCCGGAGGAGGCTTTTTTTAAAAATATTTTGTCTTTTTAGTTCTGCGCAACAAGCCTCCTCCAGAGCGATTGCTTGCTGATACCTTAAAATAAGGGCCACGTAGTGTGAAGCTCCAATTGAGGGCGATGCTGCTGCGAACGTTACCTCTTGTTACAGTGACCTTATACTTTTACAGGTTTCTTCTTTATAACCTGCTGAAAGGTACAGGATTCTGTATTTACGGTCTTCTGCACTTTTCAAATTTGATGTTTTTGTTTCTCGGTTTATTCGACAGGTGGAGCACACAAGTACTACGTCTCCACGGATTACAAACTTTTTCTTTTAAATTCGAGAGGTGTGCATGGTGCCTGTGTAGCTTCAATTGCCAGGTACAATCCTACGACTCCTTGATGATTCCTAATAAGGATAAAACAGGTCTGTAGGTGTATGGATTCTCCATTAGATATTGCAAGCCTGGTCGTAATGAAGTGAGAAACAAAAACGCTTTGTCCGATATGCCACGAGCGTTACTTTAATTTTTATTTGCGGACACTTGGTCGTTTTTTAAATATTACTTTAAGTGTGTATTATTAAACTGAAAAAACGTATCGTCATCTGGGGTAAAGGTGGACGTTTTTTACATATTTTTTTATTAACTTTTAATGCTTACATGCAAAAAAATTTCAAAAAATAATTTACGTACCTCAAAGTATTCCAAACAAGATTCTAAAAAAAAAAATCCAAAAATTACCACACTTTCAACCCTTTTTTTTTAGGTCCGCCTTTAACCCTATGTGTACGTTAAAGGCGAACACCAAAATATTTTAATAGGAAAATCCCTTTTATCCCTTTGTGAAGTAAACTCGGATATAAAAAAATATGTGTAACTTTATTGATGGAAAAATTACAAAACTCCAAAAAACAAACAAATTTTTTATTTACAAAATGTCATATTTTTGCCCCTTGTGTTTGTCGAGAGGTTGGATTTTAGTATTCCATAGTACTTTGAGGCACCTCTAAGGTTTCTTCACTTTTTGTTTTTCAAAGTTCTTAAACTTCAAGCCGATTTCTTTCTTGTAAATGTAAATTTTAATAAAAGCTCTAACTGTGCTCACAAACAAAACCAATCAAGCCGAATGCTCTACGGATACCTTCTATAGCCAGACTGGCACGAATTGTCAGGTCTGGCTCGCGTATGTTGTAAACACTCGGTGTTAGACGCAGAAATAGAGAAATTTGTACTCGTGCCCGCCTTTAAGTAAGAACGTAAGAACTACTACTTCATTTTTCTCCATTTTAAACTGAAGAGCAAACACTGGCTTTGCGACTTCGATTAAAATTCAGCTGACTAACCAACTTATAAACCAGAGTATTCTGTTTGGATTACATGCCCCAATATCAGCCATATTTTACGGTGGTTTTGATAGTCCTCAACATTAGTGAGTCGTTGAAACAATTATACACAACAACTTGCAATTTTTAAGTCAAGCATAAGTTATTTAAAGAATATCCAAGTAATGCTTACTTGGAACAATAATTGTTATACGTAATCCAACGTGCAATTTTTAATAAAAGTAAGAATAAGAATTTCTTGAATCACGGAATCCTATCTTTGAGTCAAACAGATTATACGATCAAACCAAGAAATCGAACTAAACTATAACCTAACCTAAACTGTGACATTAAACCTAAATTAAACTACGGCTACCTAACCAATAATAAAATAACACCTTGGACTCATACAAGTTTTATATTATCTTACAAAAAATTGTTCTCTATAAGTACTTATTTGTCGCCATAGTCTGCGGGGGAGATGTTTTTCTTAAGGGTCTCAAGGGGAAATCTGGCATAAGGCGCCCGGTCCAACTGTCCAATCCACTCCCCCTGTCAGAAGACCCCGAGAATGTCGGATTCCTACCGACTAAAACCCTCCGATTGTGGCTCCAACCAGCCTGATGGCTGGCCAGAGTCACTGCACTGTAGCCATTACTGGCTTATTGTGCACTCTTTGATTCTAGTTTAACCACTTCATTAGATTTATCCCCTGTACGAGTTTGTAGCAGTCCCTGGTGTTGATTCTAATTTAACCACTCCATTCGATTTATCCCCTGTACGAGTTTTTACAGGTAGTCAATGGAGCAGTTCCTAGTGTTTCCCCATAGGGCTATATCGCCCATATTCGGTCGCCAGAGGCTAGTCGCATTCGCATTATACTGACCGAAAACCTCTGATCCCTTCCAAACGCAAGCACGGTCTCCAACTGTTTCGAGCAGATATGAAGGTTACGTTATAATCGCATCACTATCCCTCACTCTCCCCTTGGGAGAGATGTTTCTTAAGTTTTTTTTTTGCAGGCTGACTAAAACTTATTTGAGTAGTAATTAAGTCATGTTTAAAGGCACAGATTCGTTGGTGCAAAATCTAAAATTTCCATTAAATTGAAGGAAAAGTATTTCGGACCTTAATATTTGGTTATGTTTTTTTAATGGTACAAGTTTTCTTAAGTCAAATTATTTATTTAAGTTTATTAACTACAAATTTAAAAACACTTATTCTTGAAATTTAAGAATAAGCAAATAGTTGTTCGCAGTATTTAATAATGTGAATAGAAGAATAATATTCTTGTATTAAGTATATTTTTTGAAATATAGGCCTATTTTTAAATACAGAATACACATAGTGTGGGCTGCGAGGATCCAATCAGGAAAAATTGTGTTTTAAGGGAAGACTTCCTTCTCGAAAAATTCTCTGTACATAGGATCCTTGACGATACCCACTTTGTAGATGATCGTTTAGTATCCTCATCTATAAGCATTTTCTCCTTAACCTACTTACAGTAGGTATATTTTTATTTTCTTCAATCAAGGCCCCCTAAGCTCTTTCGTCGTGGAAAGATATCTGATGTGTTCTACTCTTATAAACTTCTTCTCCCAGTGTTCTCTCGTGCTGTGGATTCTTATGTACTGGTAGGATGCTACGTTCCTGATATCTGTTGCAAATGGAAACTGCTTTTTTATTTAGGAAAATATGAAATGAAATGAAAACCAATTTCTATTTTATTTAGTACTTGTACTGCAGCTTTGCTATCTATATGAAACAGTTGCCTAAACATAATTGGGGAAAAATTATGTTCTTCAATTAAGGAAATAACATTGAGAATAGCAAATATTTCTTTTAGAAATGTGCTCTATTTGTCATGAACATATCATATAGCTCTTGAACCCAAATATTAAGAACACTTCTTTCATCTTACACCTAGACTAGAGTTTTTAAGGACAAAGATTGGTACCCTTTTTGGTCTGTCAAATGCTTACCAACTGATTGCGGATTCAAAAACGATGAGGTCACCGTGACTCTGGCACGGTTCTGTGATTTGGTATAGTGCTATCTCTCTCCAATTTCGTTTTGTTTTCAGTTGTAATGGATTTAAAAGATCGATACGGGGTAACTTTTTTCCTAAATGGAATATCGTTTACTTTTACTGAAAACGCAGAGTTAGCCCATAGGTTACTCAAAGGTGAATATTTCTGTCTCATGTTTACGTTTGTTGAAGGGGTCAACAGGTGATGAAGAATTTGTACAGCATCTCTTCTTCAGCAAAATACACTACTTAAATAGGGAAACATAACCAAAAAAAAATAAAGAAAAAAGTTTGGTTAAGGCTCATTTCTCTTGGCCTACCGAACGAATTCGGAAGAAAGTGTTGTTACGTCATTACTATGACGTCACAGGTACCAACTGGTTAACCAAATGGTATACCAAGGAAACCTTGCCGAAATTGCTTTAAATAAGATGTTCCATATTTTTTCTTGGCATAGTCATAAGACGAAAAGTTATTAAATATTATTTAAAAAGTAAGAAAAATGAACGGAACAGGCAGAAGATGCATGTAACAAAAGTGCACAAAAGAAAACAAAGGTCGCCCATAGTTAGAAAAATATATTTCGGTCTCGAACAAGAAGGCACTTTCAGTCTAAATTTGCTTGTATTAAATTCCTAGCGTTTTATAGTATACGTATGCACTACAGTGTGGGCTATTTTTAACTGCCTGCTGGTTGTTAAATATAACGCAAAACAACATTTGTAAATGCAATATAAAGTAACTCAAAATTAATGAATAGCGAGCTTTCCCTCAAAAAAGGTATTGGCAACCGTGGACCCGGTTTCGCGCTTGTGGTGCTCACCAGTACGGTGCTAAGAATTAGGAGATGAAAGAATGATGAAAAAATCTGAAACACGATTCATGTAAAAGACAACCATCGGTCAAATTGCAGAATCGGCAGATGTACTTTCAATTTGAAGAAAAATTAAACGTCTCTAAGGAGACAGATATGATAATCTTCACAGATATCCCAAGTTATATTTACAAAGGGATTTAGCCAGTGGCGCACCAAGGGGGAGGGGAGTTTTGGGTTACCCCCCTCCCCCCCCCCGGGAAAGCTGGTTATATACAATTGGCACAATCAAATAACAGCGGAAGTAAAATATATAGCAAATGGCATTTTAAGTGTCATTTTTGCAAAAATTTTCACCTTTAGCATTCTTACAAACAAATTAAGGGTAGATTTCCAAAAGCCCATCAATATTTAAGATTTTAGTTTACTTTTAAGTGAAAAATTGCATTTTCAGTGTTATTTTCTTAAAAAATTTTGCCTGTTTTTTGCGCATCAAATTTTGGATAAATCCTCCCCATGAAGTCAATTTCAGGTTGCGCCACTGATTTAGCGAGAGTAAATAAATATACACTCGCTAAATCCCTTTGTAAATAAAGTAATTCCCTTTAATATTTTTTCCACTCAAACTCATGCCTAAACCTTACAAAAAAATACTTATAAATTAATTCCCTTCGATATTTTTTTGACTCAAACTCATGCCCTAAACCTTACAAAAAATACTTAACTTACTTACTTACTTAACCTTAGTATGAGCAGATACGGAAGAGTTTATTATTTAAAAAAAAAACTGACAACACAATCCAACCAATCTGATGCATCCCAACCCAGTTCCCGCAACATTTTTTTGTAAGACATATTTGCCTAAACTCACCCATATTACCTTAAGAGTGATTACAAATTGCGAAACTATGGGTCCTCGACAGCATATATTCCCCCGGAGTCATTGTCCTCCATGGATGATAAACAGCTGACCCATAGGATTCTGAACGTTTATTAATGGCGTTCACTAAATGTATATCAATGATCACGAGTCCCTCCGACAGAGTTATTACTATATTAGCATACTGATTCAACTCCAGAATGATAACAATAATTTGACATGTTGTACATTTTGAGAGCATTAACACAATAATAACGACTAAATAGAAATTCGAAACGACGCGACGGGCACGGGTTATGGTCTAAAAAATGAAGTTTTTGTTCAAACAGGTGCAAAAGTGTTTGACAAAATTAGGAATGAATTTTCATAAATAAAAGGAAAGTTCAACGCCCTAATAAATTTACAGGAAAGATTTACAGAAACGCTATATGTCGTGTATTGTTTGAAAGTTTGAGACAATGATGTGTTTGAAATTAACTCTGTGTTTCGGACTTCCATTGTCTATATTTTATTTATACACGACGTTTCGATCAGTACAATCTCTGATCGTCTTCAGGTGCAAACTACAATCAATTCCTAAGGCTACGTTCTTATATACTGTGAGAAATCACTCAACCTTGAAGTTTAAGAAGTTGGCTCCGCCCAAGGAAGGGCTTCCAAATATTTGGGATTTCAACACTTGGTTTACTGAAAATACCCTGATTCTGCCCAATAAAGGCAGCTTCAAGGAATTTTCGTTTCTTCCAGTGTAACTCCTTGTGTAAAACCTTTGCTTCTGCCCACTTCATTCGGAGTTGTTTTGACCATGCATGTTCGGCGATTCCTGATTTCGTGGTTTCACCTTTTTGGGTATTCGTCTGATGTTCCTTAAGCCTAACAGATAGTGGTCTTTTAGTTTCGCCTATGTATGATTCACCACACTCACAAGGAACTTGGTAAATGCATTCCTTATATTGTTTGTTTTCTGGTTTTGTTTTACTAAGAAGGCTTCTAATTGTATTACTAGATTTAAAAGCTGTTTTAATATTAAAGTTTTTCGCTACTCTTCGAATTTTCTCTGATACTCCTTTCACGTATGGGATTGTAAGGAATGCATTTGCCTGATTTTGGTCTTGTAATCTCTGTCCTGTTTGTTGAAATTTAGAAATAGTATCTGTTATAAGTTTAAGGCTGTAACCATTCTGCTGCAGATCCTTCTTAATGTTTCTTATTTCGATTTCCAAGTCATGAGAATTGTTACAAATTTGAACGGCTCTGTTATACAAAGTTTTGATTATGCCTCGTTTGGTTGTAGCAGAATGATTTAAATCTTGATTTAAATATTGTCCTGTGTGAGTGGGTTTACGATAGACTGTTGTTCTGATGTCGCTTTCTACTCGTGTGACAAGTACATCAAGAAAAGGAATTTGACAATTTTGCTCCAACTCCATTGTGAATTTAATGGTGGATCTTATGTTATTTAGGTGGTGAAGAAATTCTGAAAGTTGTTGGTCATTCCCGGTCCAGACAATAAAAGTATCATCAACATATCTTAGCCAGAGCTTAGGTTTATATGTTGCGGTATCAACCGCGTGTGATTCGAACCACTCCATGTAAATATTGGCCACCACCGGCGAAAGCGATGAACCCATTGGCAGACCGTCATCCTGAGCATAAAACCTATCTTTCACTTGAAAATAAGAGTTATGTAGGCAGCACTCCAACAACTCCATCACTCCCTCCAGGGGTAGGCTGGTACGTTCATAAAGGGATTCGTCATCAACCAGTCTCTTTCTAATAATATCTAGCGATTCCTTTATCGGGACATTGGTGTATAGACTTTCAACATCAAAACTGACAAGTCTATCCTCGGTTCCTAAAACAAAAGATTTAAGAATATTAACAAAATGGTTGGAATTTTCTACAAATGAAGCGGTCTTGCCTGCAAGTACACAGTATATAAGCACGTAGCCTTAGGAATTGATTGTAGTTTGCACCTGAAGACGATCAGAGATTGTACTGATCGAAACGTCGTGTATAAATAAAATATAGACAATGGAAGTCCGAAACACAGAGTTAATGTCGTGTATTGTTGGTTGATAGATAAATAGAAATTTCGTACAACTAATAATCGTGAATGTGTACCTCCTTGCCTTTATATCTCTAGGTTTTTGAAGCCGCAATAGGCTTCAAAGATCTCCCCACGATTAACAAATGAATCGGACGAAAGGATTTCCGAATAGCCAGTCAAAACCCCAGTTTCTCGGTAGCTCTCTTGGGTTCAAATCCTGGTCGAGGAAAATTTATTTTCCGATTTATTCTCTCACGCTTTGCCCTCTACGTCACAAATTTTTTCTGTAAATTTATTGGGCCGCGAAATTTTCCCTTCATTTTGTAAATATGTTTGGCTGAAATTATTAGGTGGAAATTGCCATCTGACACCTCTAATAAAACTAATAATCATGAATGTGTACCTCCTTCTCTTTATAACATCTCTAGGTTTTTAAAGCCGCAGTAGGCTTCCAAGATCTCCCCACGACTAACAAATGAATCGGATGAAAGGATTTCCGAATAGCTAGTCAAAACCCCAGGTCTTCAGTAGCTCAGTTGGTAGAGCATTAAACTGGTATTCTAGAGGTCCCGGGTTCAAATCCTGATTCCGATTTATTCCCTTACCCTTTGCCCTCTGCGCCACAAATCTTTTATATGAATTTTCATGTCCATGGTGAAGAGAAGAGAGAATTTTGCCAAGTGAGAAAATTCTAAAGTTTTGGTCTACTTCACTAGTTATACCACAAACTGCTGTAAGGGCTAGTCCATGGACCAGTCTTTTCACTACGATATATACAGACCGCTTCAAGCTACTGCGAACATAGGGCGGAAGAAGTCTAATTTGCCAGTGTACGTACATGCAGAGACACCGCACGCCTATCAGTGAAGCAACCAATACTCAGGCTTGCGATCACCACTTGCATGACTTTCCTTTGGTATTTAGTACGCCTCTAACCACGGTGCTGTGTGGAGCGTAGTCAATGAAACCGGAATTTGGTCAATCAATACGCAAATTTTTATAACGTAATTTTCTTATTTTTTGTCACTGATAAATAAGAGCGTTTTATTGCCAACTGCTCAGATTTATCAGTGACGACGTGTTACAATGAAAATAATAAGGAGAAACAAAATAAAAGCAAGTTCTCAAAATAAAATAGTACGTTCTAAAAACCAAAAAGATTCTCCCAGTCAAAAAAAAATTAAAGCAAATGTTCGAAAAGTCCTCCTTGCTCGGCTAGACAATATCCGAGCCTACTATAAAAACCCCTTCTAACGTTTCCAAGCATGTTAGGGGTGATAATTTGAAAAGCTTCTTCAAAAACAGATAGAAGTCATTAGGAGCAAGATCGTGAGATCGAGCTGGCCATAAAATAGTTCCCCGTGTACTTATAACCCGATTAGGAAATACATTATCAAGATATTCCCTAACAAGGCCAACATTGTGAGCGGAACAACCATCTTGTTGAAACCATGTTTCACCAAATCTTACACCTAACAACTGCCTAGCAGTTGGAATAATGTGCTGCTGCAGTAGATCCAAGTATAGGACCATTCAAATTGCAATTGCCGTTAATAAAAATGGCCCAATTACGTGTTCCCCTATAATACCCCCCCAAACATTTAGTTTTTGGGAATACTGTGTTCTTACGTCAAAATACAAATGCAAATTTTCCCTCGACCAATATCGAACGTGTGTTGGGTTATGACGATTTGACCATTTGATCATCTGCACTTTTTCGGCAACTTCGTAGACATCCATTTTTGGTTTTAAAAATGTATTATTTCAATTAAGAACTTACCCATCTGTTTCTCGAGCAAGGCAGAAATAAAACAAAATAATAAAAACAAAATTAATTTCCAAAAGATAACACTGCAGCGTGCTTCGAATCCACCTCGGTCGTACGGCACGGAGAGTAAATTGGACTTGATTCCCCCTATGTTCGCAGTAGCTTGAAGCGGTCTGTATAGCAAAGAGCAAACGTTACATATACACTGGAGTACCATAAAGATACATACCGGGTGCGACTTGAAAACTAGATTTCGCTCTCATTAGGGAATCATCAGTGAGCAATAAGTTTTTATAGACGAAGACGAGTGATTATATTAACAAGTCAACAACAAATGCTTGGCAAGCAATGTAAACAACAAAATAAGGAATAAATTATTATGAATGTCTATGGTGGAGTTAAACCTAAAAAAGAAACAATTTTACCAAAAGAGCAAAAATTAAGTTATAGTTTATCTAGATGGGAGAGTGTTTTATTTTTTGAATTTTTTTCGTAAAAAACAACTCTGTAAGCCGATTGGACTAAATTTGCAAATTGACCAAAAAGAAAATTGAAGAAAAACCATACAAAAACCGCATTTGTGTTCCCCGAAATACTATATTTGGTTTGACGAAAAATTTCATGGATTTACCAAGCGCGTAGGTAATTTATAAATATAATAATAAAAAATAGACCCCCATGCACTGACGATATTTTATATAGTTTGTGACACTAGGGCAGTTCAACACACAACGAGTTTTGTATTTGATTTAACTAAACTAGCCAGAATATTAGTGGGGTGTCAATAAAGTTGAAACATTGGATTATTTAAAAAGTTATTTCATTAGCAGAAAATTGTTTGTGGCCTGAAGGGCGAGAAGAAAGAAAATAAATCAGAAAAAAGCTTTTCATTGACCAGGATTTAACCCAAAATATCTGGAATACCCATATTACTATGAGATACTATAATGGCCCAAATGCTCCAAAATGTGTAACGAAAATAACTTTGAAAAACAAAGGAGAAAATTTAAGATCGTTTCACTGCTGACACAATCGATGCGCCTGCCCGTTTACACTCTTCGTTTATCAATGTTTTCCAGGCCAACTTGATTGGGAGAGTCATTATCGGTACGCATTTTTCTCGGGAAAAGCAAGGGTAGGGCCGTTATAGTATCTCATAGTTGTATGGGAATACCAGTTCGAGCATGCTATGGATTCTCGCTTAAAATTATTTAATTCTATTGTCATAAACGCATTATCTGCGACTGATCAGTTTGGGGAATCCGGTACGTTAATGCTGTGTAGAAAATTCAACATACTTTTTTAAATCCGTACTGTTCGCTCGAAGAACGACCGCTTCTGCCATTTTTAGACTATTTAATGAACTTGAAGCTCCACCTTGGAATAACCCAGAATAATTTTGAAGCATACTGTCAACTTTATCATTATCTACGGCTAAACAGTTATTAAAATATATTTCTGTCTCTTAAAATTGAGGGCTATCTCAATACACAAATATGTTTTTTTTTTTGCGGTTTTCGTATGTTCCTGCATATTATTTTGTTTTAGTTTATTTTCTTATTTTTTTTTACCGTGTTTTGTGACACAAAAAATTACGTATTTTTTTGTTGTTTAGAAAGAAATAGGTTTATGATCGATTTTCTTGTTATAGAAATGTATTATTTCTGGAAACAATAAATTTAATTGAATTGAATTGAATACCAGCTCGACGCTCTAACCAATTAAGCTATCGAGCACTGAGATAATGACCGGCTAGTATCGATATTAATTAATCTTTTTCACTGATTTTCTTTTTAGTAGGTGTTGATTTTTGAAGCCTTCGGGGAGTTCATAAACTGGGAGAAATTTGCTAGTTTCAGTATTTACATCGCGGATTTGCTCTACGTATTTTGATTTGTTAGTGCCTGTACCACGTGGTGTAATTCGTCCAATCAGATACGTGATCAAAAATTCGTTTGATCCGTGATGTAAATACCGAATCTAGCTAATATTAAGACACAGAGGTTCACATTTACGATTATTATTGAATGAAATTCCTACGTATCTATAAACATATAGTAGTAACATCTATTTTTACATTTTAACAAAAAAAATTGTTTGTATAATAATTTTCCCCAAAATACGAATAAAATTAAAGTTTAGAAAAAAATATTGGACATACCTTTATCCACACTAAAGAGAACTACATGTTGCTAACAGAAAACCCTGCCTTTAGGCATTTAAAATACACTCTGTAAAAAGAAGAGGACGGGGTTCCAATCTCTGCTTAACATAAAATCATTTAATGAAATATTTCAGTCAACTTATTTTTACAAGTATACCATGTAAACACGACCACATAAAATAAGAAAATAATGCTCGTCTTGCTTATACGAGTTTAGAGTTTAATCAATTTTCCCGAACTTATTTTGGTGGTTGCATGTTCAACGAACTATATTACGTTACATTAAATAATGACATGAAAAAGAATAATAAAGTTATTTTAGGAGGCATTTTACATTCACTGCTAGCGCATTGATTGCCATTATAATGGGTTCATAATAGACTACAATATTCAAAACGCTCTATCTGCAAAAAACAGCTTCCATTGGTAAAAAAAACAGTAAAGAGCGATAAGACAGTTCAATCTTCCTACTATCGCCACTTCGCGCACTCTTGCATTCTCTCCCGGACTACTGTTCTTTTTTTATATCTCTCCATTTCCTAGGGCTTCCAGCACTCGGAGTTTTACCCTTGTGTAGCACTCTCCCACTAGGTGTTAAAATGACTCTTCTGTCTGTCCACAAGAGGGATAGCCAGAGTCGTCTTGCACACCTCTGTCGGAGAGGATTGAGGTGGATCATGGTGGATAGAGGGCGTAAAATGCAAAGCAAACTGGCCTACATACATGGGATAAATTTTCTTGTCACTAAGGATTATTTAAAAGGCAACGCACAAAACTAAAACAAGTATAAATTTGGCAAGTATAAGCTTGATAAACCCAACTCCTGTCATACACTTTGTTACATCAAAAGCCTATAGAAACTACAAGAAAAAGGTACAATGAACATTGATTTTTCTCTGCTTGGAGTTATTTTTTTAAGACATTTTTGATTAATGTGTTTACAATATTAACCAAAAGCATATACCACTAGTTTCAGTTAAAATTGGTAAAACTCTGCTTTTTTACTGCTATTCTGCTTCTTTAATACGAATGGGATTTACTTTTATTTTCGTTTTTTTCGCTCTCCTCTGTCCGTGTTGGGGTAAATGGGGCAAATGATACAAGGGATTGGCAAACGTGCGGGTTTCTGACAGAAAAAAAGCCTACCGGATTGCATTGTTTGGTCCGTATTGTCCTTCTTCGTTTGGTTTGGCTAAATGTCATGGATAAGTCCTTTAATTACAGAACGGTTGAAAAAGAAACAAGGATATTAGACAGAAAATATTTGTGGCGTAGAGAGCAAAGGGTGAGGGAATAAATAAAAAAAACGTTTTTTCTCGACCAGGATTTGAACCCGGTAGCTCTAGAATACCAGTTTAATGCTCTACCAACTGAGCGACCGAGGAACTGGGGTTTTGACTGGCTATTCGGAAATCCTTTCGTCTGATTAATTTGTTAGTAGTAGGCTTGAAAGATCTCCCCACTACTAATGAATGAATCAGACGAAAGACTTTCCTAATAGACAATACAAACCTCAGTTCGTCGGTAGCTCAGTTGGTAGAGCATTAGACTGGTATTTAGAGGTCCCGGGTTCAAATGCTGGTCGGGGAAAAACTTTTTTCCGATTTAGTCCCTCACCGTTTGCCCTCTACGCCACAAATATTTCCTGTAACTTTATTAGGGCGCTAAATCTTTCCTTCATTTTGTAAACGATATTGACTTCATTTATCATTTAAATAAAATTTTGATCAGCTACTTTTATTTTGAGATGAAAAATATCCTAAAATTATTTACCTTTGGCTATATAACTGCAAACACATCGTTTCTGCCCTCAACCCTGCCATCGGGCTGTGATTTCCAATCATAGCAAATCACCACCAACAGCCTGAGTGTAGGGATGTAATCAAAGGCTTAAATTTCTCATCGCCATTAAGTTTTCCAAGCGACTTTTCTTAAACTTGCTTTAACATATCTTGCATAACTGAGCCAACTGGTTGAAGAAAGGCAAAGAGAGCCCGCAAAGCCCAACTTGTCGGGCTTTAGGCTGCCCTCTGTCATTACTACTAGTGGGACTATTCCCTCGTATCTAAAATCCTACAGGGGTAGCAAAAAACTACGCATACGCATAGTGTCCTCTGGAAAGTCCAAAAATAAACACCCAGTAAAAAACCACTTAACAAATAACATAAAACAAAATCCGTGAGCGTTTTTCCATCCTCCATATGACACGTCTAAAGCAAGGAGGCGCCGATAGGAGAGATTAAGAGGGGAGTAGGGATAGTGATGCGAATATAACGTAACTTTCATATCTGCTCAGAACAGTTGGAGACCGTGCTCGCACTAAGCGTGATGATGATGAGTATGATGTGAATACATCTAGCCTCTCAGATGCAAATGCCAACCTCACCTTTTCGTGGAGAGATTTAGAGGGGCGTAAGGGTGGTGGTGCGATTATAACGTACCCAGAGTCGGACCAGAGGTTTTCGATCAGTATGATGCGAATACATCCAGCCTTTCATATCCAAATGCCAACCTCACCTTTTCGTGGTGCTCCCTGTCTAAAACAGGCGAGGCTCTTGCGACCATATATGGGCGGTATAGCCTTATGGGGAAGTTGAACCAGACCAAATAACATCTAGGAACTGGTGTTTTGCAAACCCATACAGGGGATAAATCTAATGGAGTAGTTAAACTAGGATCAAAGGGTGCACAATAAGCTAATACTGTCTGCAGTGCAGTGACTCTGGCTAGCCATCAGGCTGATCGGAGTCACAATCGGGAGGTTTTAGTCGGTACGACACTACCCGGGCTGTCCTGACAGAGGGATAAGATTCTGACGGGGGAGTGGATTGAACGGGTGGACCGGGAGTTTTATGTAAGATTTTTCCTTGATACTCTTTAAAAAAAAAATCCGTGAGTGTTTTTCTATCCTCCATATTAGATATTTAAGGCAATGAGGCGCAGATAGGAGAGATTTTAAAAAAATCAAACAAAAACGAAACAGAGGCGTTTACGTATACGTATTTAGAGTGATTTTGGAAAAATCCTCGGACACCACGATTTTTATTTCGAGGTGCATACTTTTTGGTGCGAAGGCGATGCGTGCCATTTTTATTTTAAACCTAGTGATTCATTGTTTTAGTTGCGCAAGTTGTTAAAATTAGAATTGCACTACCTTTAAACGTTGTTTTATAGGTAAATATTAGTTGTCTTGAAAACTGAAGTCGACGTCAACAAATTTACGACGACTAAACTTTGGTCGCAACTATAGTCATCGTCACAACTATTAATGACCGTCTATTATACTAACAATTTTTTCAGCGATTGCTTAGTTGTAAAGGCGACGTTTTCTGGCTGAGTTGTTGTAGACGTGGGCGCGACTATTTTTATCTGAATAATTTTTATGTTATGTTTGCAACTAACCAATTTGGGAGCACTGCCCACACTGATCCACTCTATTGGGTAAAACTGAGGCGCGCTCGCGTCTGTTAACCGTCAGGATACAGGAATGTTGTCGTTGCCGCCACTTACACCTTAATTTGTAAACAAAATTTACAAATAATTTTAATATTACATTTCCTTACACAAAATTCGGAACTTTTTGCATATGAGCTGGTATTTTGTCCTTAGCAAACTTAAAAAACATCTTTAGAGCTTTTCCGAAGTAATTTATACTTTTCCTAAATTCAAAGCGCGTATGCGTTTTAAGGCTAAAATCTGCCGTGATGTATAATATCAGCCAAAATTTACTGAAAGAATTTATTTATCAGTTTAGTTAATAAATATAATTTTTGAACAAATAATTGCACTCCAAAACCCACTTAAATAACACTTTAACAGATTCACGACTAGTCGCGATCGCATCGTTGACTCAACCAAAAAATCATCCACCTAATTAGTGCAAAAGGGGGTCGTGTTTAAATAAAAGCTTACTAAGCTGGTAAAACATAAAATAGAGACAGGTCTATAAAGGTAACGATGTAAATCAATAAGTCCGTTAATGACTGAACTAAAGAGGACACTGGCTTGCTTCCCCTTTTCTAGTAAATTAGAAAATGTCATCATTCCAAGGAATGTTTGTGAGATAGAGCTACTTAGGTTAATTGCTTACTTCGATGTAGCTACAGTAATAAATTAGGGAAACACGTAAAATATGGTTGATTAAATTGGTCCCGAAGGGCGGCATAAATTAAATTGGGAAAAATTCGGCCCGATCCGTGCGCCGTTTTGCCAAAAAAAGCTGCTGTTAACTTGTAGTAAAACTTTTTTCATATCGACATGAAAAAAAGGGTGCGCTATAAATACTAAAATTGAAATAGAATTGATACCCAAAGCCTTTTTTAGGCAATAAATGTGCAAGAAAACAAAATCAATCATTTTAGTGTTATTGATAGGCGCATAAACGTTGGAGGCGCCAATAAACAACAAGCGAACAAAATGTTAATTGAAATGACATAATTAATTAATTGTTAAGAAAATTATTGCCTGTTTCTTTTAATTGGTTCTAATTTTCATCATCCCGTTAAATTAAGAGGTTTTATATATATATACACAATAGAGTAGAAAATATATATATAATGTAGTAATTACATTTGTGTTATTTTGTCAGGTCACTTCAAAAAAAAAAAACGAAACATTAATAAATAAAATGAAGTAAAGTAAAAACAGATTAAAATACAAAAACGTGGTAAAAATGCATACATACAACTTACATAATAAACAAAAATCTATACTAAATAATTTACCACAAAAATTTTTGAAGATATTCACTGCTAGTGTAGAAGCAGTTTTTTATTTAATGTTCTTTAATGGCAGATTTCTGAGGTAAATGGTTTAAAGATTTAAATCCAAACAATTTTTTGTTGTTTTCGTCTGAAAATCTGGGAGTTTTTAGAAACACGTGACGTTTCTCGTGTATTTCCTGAAGACTGAAACACATAAAGATTGTTGGTAAAGGAATAATTCTTAGAAATGGAAAAAGTGGTCTACATGGGTCTCGACATTTAGCGCTATATTAAACGACTCTGAAAAGTAGCAAAATAACACGTATGTAACTTGAAAGTTGAAAGCGTAATTTTGCCATATAGTCTATCCATTTCAAGCGACCATTTTCAAAAAAAAAGTGGAAAAAAATTTTTTTTTCAGTTATAAAAACTGCAATTTTTGAAACCAATTTGTTATTCAAACCTTATTTCTTCAAACACACTCAATAACAAATTCGATATTTATAAGACCCGTTTTTAATCGAACCATTGTTCATCAAACTCATTCAATATCAAACTCGTAATTTGTGGAACCCATTTTTAATCAAACCATTATTTTTCAAAACCGGAATTCCCTTTGTTTATCAGAAATTTGTTCTTAACTTAACAAACTATTAAACGCTATGAAACGCTACCTTATATAAGTATGTGCGCGTAGCAGCGACAAATGCATCGAAACGCCGCACCGCCGCGCTACCTGCGTGTACGCCTCCCATTCATGTATTATTGGCGAATGCGCAATCAATTTAGCAGAAATTTCTGATAAACAACGGGTCTTACGAATTTTGGTTTTGATTAACAATGGTTTGATAAATTCCCGGTTTTATTAAAAATGGGTTTTACAAATTACGATTTGATATTAAATGTGTTTGATGAACAATGATTTGATTAAAAACAGGTCCTATAAATTTCGAATTTGTTACTGAATGGGTTTGAAGAAATAAGGTTAGGATAAAAAATTGGTTTAATGAATTGCAGTTTCTTTAGTGAATGAATTTATTATTGAACTTTCTTTTATTTAACGGGTTTGATTTCAAAAATTGTTCTTTTAAAAGCAACAAGCGATAAATTCTCCCGGACTTAAAACGAAGAAGTCAAGACTTGACGACATAACTAAACGGTAATAAGAAAAACTTTCCTGTGACGTAATTACGCTTGGGATAATGACGTATAAGGAGTGGGAAATAAATTCGACGGTAATCTCTTGTGGAAGGATGTTTTACTACCCTCTTTAGTTTCAGAAGTGACGCATTACGAAAGGGAGTCGTCGGCACTCACTGACTAATAAATAACCCGGTTAAATTTGCATTTCTTTAGCAGAAATTTCCACACAAACAATATCCGGATAAACTTTAACGAATCTACCTTAAATTTACTAAACAATCCATTTTTTTTTCATGTTTCTAATAGCCTGTGGGAAATGGGAAAGCTAAACAGCAAAATATGAATCGCCAACCCCAAAAGTACCCCAAGTACAGAAGGCGGACACTTGCAGAAAATTACAATCACCGCTGCACTGCATAAATTAATGTAGGTTACCAATGTACCAATGTACAAGACATAGTAGTAGTAGTAGTAGTAGTAGTAGAGAAGAGGCGGCACGAAGCCCGGCAAGTAGGCCTCCCTGGGCCCTTTCTGCCCTACCTCGAGCCTGCCCCTAATCCACCGCCTGCACCACTGGTCTGGCAGTTTGCTCATTTGGTCTAACTGTTCTTTTTGCAAAGTCCAGTATTTTGTCCCATTTGAGCGTGTGCAGGTCCTCCTCATCCAGGGTCGGGAAAGCGAATACCTGATATCTTGTCATCTGGTATGCCTCGCAGTTCGCTATAACGTGTCGAGATGTCTCCTCTGCCCGCCCGCAGGCCCGGCAGGTCGAGTCATTCTCCACCGCGATCCGGGTCATGTGCTTCCTTAGTCGGTTGTGACCTGTTATGATACCTGTCAGCAGACCAGCATCCCTTCGCGATCTCCCCAGGAGCCATTTTTGTTTGGCTACATCCGGGCCCTTCACGAGGTCTGTCTGCATCCTGTTCCTGCTCTCCAAGCGGTCGTCATGGCATCGTTGGCCCATTTGTTGAGTCGACTTTGCAATTGTCTCTTGGTTGTTCCTAGGAGTGGTTCTCGTCGGTGCTCGTCGGCCATCTCGTTACCCGGCACCCCCATATGTCCCGGTACCCACATAAGTGTCACTTGTTTGCCCTCTCCCAAGGATTCCAGTGCATCCGCACATTCCTCCACCAGGGTGTGTTGGTGATCTTGGGCGCCCTTAAAGCCTTTAGGGCTGATTGGCTGTCGGAGCATATATAAACATGCTCCTCCCTACCGTTCTTTATTTCTTCCATGCCTGCAGCCATTATTATGGCATGCATCTCTGCCTGAAAGACCGTGGCTTGCTCTCCGAGCGGGTAGCTCTTTCGAACCTCCTGGTCTTTCACATAAACCCTCGATCCTGTGGTTTGCCTCTCCGACAGCTTCGACCCGTCGGTGCAGCAAATCACGGCGTCCTCCTCGAACTGTTCGCGGAGGTTTTCACTCTGCCATAGTTCCCTGTCTGGGATGACTATTTTGTACCTCTTGTTGAATCTCCAGGGGTTTTTTGGTCTTTGTGTTTTAATCGCTGCCATAGGGATTTCTCTCTCGACGATTTGGGCAATCCTAAGATGCCCCGCAGCTTCCCCTCTTCCTTTCCATTGACCTGTATCTCTCAGCCGGAGGTGGGTCGCTAAAAGACATAGGAGAAGCTCGAGTTATTAAATTGGCTGCCCCAGTCAATTATTTAAAAAAATTCAAGTTAACAAAAATACAAAATATAAACATGCTTGAGTTAGTGAGTTCTACGCCTAGTCTTTATTGAAAGTGTGACTTAAATGATTTTGTGTAGACTTGAAGTTATGACTTTAGAACTGAGAGGAGTGTTTGGTAAACAAATGGCTTGATAGTGGAAGTAGGTCATGGGTAGGCTTATACCGTAAAACCCCAGAAGCAAAATTCTATCTACAGGCTGAAGTATACCACTCATTTTTTTTTACTGAAATTTTCCATCCATTATAGGATCAATGCCCAGTGTTAGCCGAGTTTTTGCAAAGTTAAAGACAACACAAAATATCTGTGCACCTAGCCGGAATTCGAACCTGAGACCTTCCGTGACATGGTGAAATCTTCCAATGTGTCGAGTAATTTAGAAACTCTGACAAGCTACAACAAGGTTATTCGGTCTGGCTGGATCTCCTGAATGTAATTTGCAGCGAATTCACCGACTGACATTGGCAATAAAAATGTATATGTTCGTTTTTAAACACTGCCATTCTTGCTGCTTTTACTGGAGATAGGTTGACAGTAATAAGAAATGGGGTTAGCTGAAATTCTTAGAGTTAGACTGGGCGCAAAACTAACATGGTTTTAAAACGTTTCCACTGTGTGCCGCGCTTCATAAATACTGAATAAATTTTGTTGAGCGCGATTTTCGACAGAGCGCCTTTTCAGCCCTTAATGAAACATCGTAAAAATGACTTGGTTGGAAATAGCGGGGTTGCCATTTCATTGGGGTGAGTGTACTTCTCTTTTAAAATAATAATATAGTATTTGCAGAAGATGTTGAGCTCTCCAGTGAGTGTGTCGGGCACTCAGCATGGGGGACTGTTGTGTTCTGTCGATTTCTCTCTGGTCCACTAACAGGCATGAGAAAAGAGGATAGGTCTGGCGTCGTGGGATATTTCGCAGTACACTCCAGACATCACAGTTCTCTTAACAAATCTTTGTGTGTCACCGCACCTTAGTAAGTGCAGGTCTTTCTCCTTTTCCACGTCTGCTACCTTAATCCGCCATATACGGAATTCTGCCTTATTTTTTACAAGAATTTCTCTGTTCACCCACAGGCTGGAAAGACGGGATCCTTCGCTACTCTGGTTCGCAAAAAGACTATAATTTAATACTAAAAGTTACTTCTTCTTGACACTAATTATCACTCGCCCGGAAAGAATCCCGGTGTTCTTCGAGCCGCGCAAAAAGATTTTATGTGTTCCGCGTCCTATATGTGCAATAGAGTTACGGTCATTACAGCAAGATTCCATTAAGTTATTCCTTTGCTTAAACTAGCACATCGAACAGGGCTTTATCTAAAGAGCAATACCAATATTTAAAATCTTAAGGATGTATAATTAAGTTTTTCTTCAGTCAATGTCAATTTTGTTTCCAATCGATCAGTGGATATCTGGTCTACTTTAATCTGTTTTGAGCATTTTTCTGTACTTAGTTTATTCATGCCATTTTAATAGCTTGTTTACTTTTGGGCAGGAATTAGTTAGACTGGCGTTATTTTTCTAAGATCATCAAGCAAATTTGTAAACGTGTTGATTTTTAATTGATTGATGGGTGTAAATTTTGCCCGTCTGATACTTTGTAATTGGTTTATTTTTGCAATTTTGGATCAACGACCTTTAAAAAAAAATTCGGTTTTTGAGATTGCCCTAGTATAGTAGTAGAGAACGGGCGGCACGAAGCCTGGCAAGTAGACCTGCCTGGGCCCTTTCTGCCTTACCCCGAGCCCGCCCCTAATCCGTCGCCTGCACCACTGGTCTGGCAGTCTGCTCTTCTGGTTTTACTGTTCTTTTTGCAAAGTCCAGTATTTTATCCCATTTGAGCGTGTGCAGGTCCTCCTCATCCAGGGTTGGGGAATTGAATACCTGGTATCTCGTCCTCTGGTATGCCTCGCAGTTCGCTATAACATGTCGAGATGTCTCTTCTGCCCGCCCGCAGGCCCGGTAGGTCGAGTCATTTTCCACCGCGATCCGAGTCATGTGCTTCCTTAGTCGGTTGTGACCTGTTATGATTCGTGTCAGCAGACCAGCGTCCCTTCGTGATCTTCCCAGAAGCCATTTTTGTCTGGCTACATCTGGGCCCTTCACAAAGTCCCTGGTCTGTCTGCATCCTGTTCCTCATCTCCAAGCGGTCGTCATGGCATCGTTGGCCAATTTATTGAGTCGACTTTGCAATTGCCTCTTGGTTATTCCTAGGAGTGGTTTCGGCCCTACATACTGGGTGCTTGCGCCGATCCTGGCGTGCTCATCATGATTGCACTAAATTTCCTGCAGTGAATATTTTTAATTATTGGCACTTCTCTGGAATAACATTTTCTCCATAAATAGGAGGAAAAGGCGTCTTAAATTTTCAAATGTGCTGAAGATTAAAATTTTTCTGCACAGCAGTTTTTTTATAAATTCCGTATTACTCAGACGAGTAAATTTAAGGACTGCTCAAACAAAAGAAGTGGAACAATAGGTTATGTTTTATTGGCAACCAGTCCGGGTTCTTAGCTATATACTGATGGAATAATTTGTTTTTTACAGGAAAGTTGTTCTTTGAAAGTAGAAACATGAAAATTTGATTTATTTGTTCTAAAAGCATTTGTTTGGGGTAAACATATCTTTCTATGAGTGATTCTTGATAATGGTCTATTGATTCGGACGATAAAACTCTTTATTATAGCTTTAAACAAGCCCTTTTCTATGCCTTAAATTTTTACATGCATGTATATCTACGTTTTTTTCTTGTCTGGAGTCTAGTTTAAGTAATGTATATCAAAGTTTTAAATTTCTCGTGAAAGCAAGCTAAAATACAATACATATATGCAGCAATAATATGTATACAGAGTGACAATTTGAAGACCTACATTTGTTATATTTGCTAAACTAAATAAGACAAACAACTCAAATTTTCCATACTCAGATGATTTACAAAAAACATCTTTCGGGATGAGGGTCGTGCCTCTAGGCATTAAGTTGACGGAGCTAAGGTGGCAAGGTTACTTTTTTAAAATAGAACAACCTGCATACACTATTTTGACAAATTTGGAGAAAAAGGTAACATGTTAGGTATTTTTGGAATCAGAAAGAAAAGCCCTGATTAAATTTGCAAAAATATACAGGACTTTTTATTTAATGAAGGGAACCCTTTGCCCTCTACGCCACAAATATTTTCTGTAAATTAATATTTAATACCTGGCGGCAGGACCATCATCCAAAAGATGCTTTTTTATCAACCATCTATACGTATTGGAAATTTGACTAATTTAGTTTATTTAGTTTAGAAAATATGGCCATTGTAAGTTTTTAAATTGTCACCCTATATAAGTGCAGCACTCCCCATGCTAAACAGAATATCAATCAAAACTTTTACTCTTGGTGTTGCCTTTCAACAAGTTGTTAAGCTGTTTTTAAGTTTTGAAACCTGAAATCGATAGCGATAACTTTTAAGTTGACGGAAAAGACGATATAAGTACGACACAATGACATCACGTTTTCTTTCAGTTTATGGTGGTTTGTAAAAGAAAGTAACATATTCGTTTATTATTTATTGACTCATTAATCAATTTAATATTTATTTGTTCGATATTTTTAACTTCAGAAATGTTGAACTTTTGGATCCCACACATTTACCCCCTCATTGCAAACATTTTCTCCTTCTTCTTCTTCTGTCTTTTCTTTTTTAAATGTCATGCTCCTGTCGAACGTTGGTTTCAACATCCCGATTTGCACCATTTTCTAAGATTTTTAAGCCATGGTGTTCGTCTACAGATGTATTCTGCCGTTAACATTTGTTTCCATTATTAATTTTAAGAATGCATCCCACATGATTTTGGAACAATATTCATGTTATAGGAATATTCCCTCAAAGTATGTTGAATGAATGAATGTTGCTGAAAATAAAACTTAAAAAGAATGCGATTTACATGATTTATAATTATAATTTAGTTTAATGTCATCCATTGTAGGTAGATGGCACTGGAATCAATATGTTCTCTATGTAGCAGGTAATATTATTATAAATATAAGACAGCAAAAAATTATTTAGGTAATCTTTTGATAACCCATCTCAAGTAGTACATCAACTTAATGGTGATACTTTGATATACCTATATCCAAACGCTACTGCGTATATATCTACTATTTATCCACTGCATATCTTAGGATATCCATGTCGTGGCCATCTGGACATGTTTAGGTATATTATATTAAAAAGACATTCTGGTCGTATTATAGTCATGTTTCACGTCACGTTTCAATAACATTTATATCATCTGTATGAGCTAAAACGTAACTTATTGCTGGCTTGTGTTAGTAATATTCCCAATGGTAAAATGTAACATTCCTATTACATTCTTTGTTCTCTAAGTATATGAATATTATATTACAGGAATGTTTGATTGTTATGTGAGTTATTTTGTAATTTCTTAAAATATGGTAAAAATTAAGTTTACTTCGTTTAATGGGAAACAAAACTTAATGATCCTTATCTAATCTGAACAGAAATCCATGCTAGGTACTCTTTTCATTCAAGGCACCCTAAGTACTCTGCGATAGTAGATAATTGCAGGAAGTCTAAATGTAAATAAATATTTCTGTAAAGTGTTTGTCTGTAAAGTTTAAATTAACGTACTGTGTTGATTTCTTTATAATGTAATTATTACCTAACAGGACCCAACCCAACCTTACTTTTTTGAGTTTTTTGGATTTGTGTTATACTATATTATTTAAATATTTGCTAAAGTCAAATAATTGTTATTTTAGTGCCAGGATAATAGGGACTTATCGGTATATAAAGTCGGCATAGCCTGACTCGGCACTGTTTCGGACAGTTCCGCACGAAGGTTGAAAGGTTTTTGACATTTTTGTCAGACAAACATGTCATCTAAACATGCTCATATTGTGCCATTCTTAAAGTTGACAAATTAAACTAAATGCGGTCCTTTATTAAAGGCAGGCACAAACATTATGAAAGTCGACATTATTTTGATAGCAAAGATGACATATTTAGACAACAACAATGTCAGAATCATTTTAAACTTCGTGCGGAATTGTCAAAAATAGTGCAGTCTTTATTAAAGTCAGGCTATGCCGACTTTATGTACCGATAAGTCCCTAATATCTATTATTCCACAAACTTTAAACTTGAGTGTAATATTCGCTGCTGAAAATAGACATAATTTCTAATTGTGTGCCCTAAATCTCGTTTTAGTATTATTACTCGATTTTATCACGAGGCGCTCTGTCCCATTTTTATGGTTATTACTTTCGGTGTATTAGACCATTATTTATAGCGACACTCAATTATCTGACGTAAATTTTTGGCTTCGCGAACCTTTTAAGGACTGCTCTAAAATCAATGATTTTGTAAGCAACACGTTGTTCTTTTTTATGTTTTCCTTTAAGTTTGTTAAAATAAGCTGACTTTTTATTTAAATTACAAGTTGTAGCAGCAGTACAAGGGCGACCGTTCGACGAGTCAATTAAGTCACTTCTTGGGCCCTTCTGACATACTCCGTGCCTCACTCTTATTTTCCTACTACTGTTAGCGGTACTCTCTCTGGGGCTCCTTTTTTCGAAGTCGAGCATTTTAGCTCATCTTGTAATTGCAGGTCTTCCTCCTGTGGTATGGTTGAACTCCACGTCAGTTGTCTTTATCTCATCAACTACATTCTATTTTTATTGTCGCCGATTATGCGTCCTTTAATGGCTACACATTTTTCCACGGTCCTGGCACACCCAGTCTTTGGCAGCAATTAGATATTGGTAATCGTATCTCCTTTTCTCTCATTATCTCCAAATTGCTGGTCTCGATGCTGCACTTTATTTTTCTACCCCAACATCCTTGTAGCGTTCTTTTTTGATGTCCTTGGTTTGTTTCTTAAAACCGTAGAGTATCTGTCTATCAAATGTCAATAACTATTTCTGTCAAGTGTTTGTCTGTTTGTATTCTTCCCAACCGCAGGCGAAAGAACCTCCACCATTCTAAATTTCTATATAAATAAATAAATAAATAAATGTTTGTTATTATTTTTACATTACAATAGATAAAAGTAAAAGTACAAAGAAAAATTAATAGTGGAAAATGAAAATAAACAATTCACTTTTGAAGTGGTTTTACCCACTTGTTGTGAAAAAAAAGTCAACGTAAGATTCTATGATAGACACAATAGAGATTTAGTAAGTCAAAATTGGTAGGTATATTTAGGGTCATTTCAGGGATATTTAAATACTATCAGGATATATAGTCACTTTTAGGATATAGTCACTTTTAGGATGTTGTCACTTTTAAGATTAACAGTAGATTTCTAAACTTAATACTAGGTACATATACATATAATTTTGGACATTTCAATTATTTTTTAAAGTAACTATGGTTGAAATCAATTTTCAATTTGTTTATTCGATTTGAAAATCCATACCTTTATTAGTTTTTTAAATTTTTGCCTTAGCTTTTTTCTTTTAATTTTATTTGAAATTATATTATAAAGTTTTGGCGCTAGAGAGGTTATAAATTTGGTTCCTATTTCTTTATTTGACCTACGTATCTTGGATTTTTGATTAACAGCAATCCTAGTACTGTGTGTATGGTGATGAAATTCAATTTTTTCTTTCCCATTGAAAATTGTCATTGCAATTTGCTGGCAAAATAATTGTCTTAAATTTAGAAGTCCACTTTCTTTAAAAAGTTTTTCTGTGGAGTATCTTATGTTTTTGTTATAAATTACTTTTATAATCGCTTTTAGTTTAGAGATATTGAATTCATTTACCACTCCCCAGCCACTCAATCCATGGGTTAAAAGAGATTGAACCAAAGCTTAACATAATGTTTTAAGGTCTGATAATTTAAGATAGATTCTGAGACATTTGAATCTGGAAATTAAGTATCTCAATTTATTAACAAAAATTTTTATTTGCATATTTCAACGCAGATCTTGGTCAATTGTGATTCCCAAGTACTTTACTGATTCTGCAGCTATTCAAGTTTTGTAATCTGATATGTTAAGGCACTCTATATTGGGCGTTCCCGAGTTATAAACAGAAAATACAAGAAAATATGTGTTATCAATGTTAAGTGTTAGAGCATTCAAATCAAATCATTCTTGCAACTTTTTAAGTCATTTTCGGCAGTTGTTTTTGTTTCGTTCCATGAGTTAATTTTAATAAACACAAATATATCACCAGCGAAACTAGCAATTTTACTTTTTATATCTAGCTCGAAAACATGGTTAATAGAAATAATAAACAGCAAGAGCACCATGCCTTGAGAAACTCCGTAGTTAATGTTTCTTATAGAGCTAGTTTTTTGTCTAATTCAACTGCTTGTCTTCTATCTATCAAATAGCTTTTTAATAGTTCAAGGCACGATCCTCTGATTCCATGTCGTTCTAGTTTTTTTATTAGTTTTTTATGACACACTGGTCGCGATTATTCAGCAACGACAGAAAATCTCACCCGTCAGAATTCTGGAAAGTGGCGATTTTTATTTATCGCCTCATTTAAAATAAAAACACAGCGTCCTTCATATTAATCCTAACGTTGTAAGAGAAACTGCGTCATTTTTTAAATAACATTTTGTAAATTTAATATTTTAAAGATATTCTGCAGGACTAGTTTATGGCGGAGCTAAATTGTTACTACGCGTACCAATAAACGTCAAAAAGTGTTGACAATTATCACCATGTAAAAGGAAAGACAGAATTTGTGTGACATTTCTGAACAGTGACAGCGAAATATTCCATGGCTATCTATGGTTTTGTAGGTTAAAAGTTTTAAAGGTTTGTTTACACAAAAAAATAAGTAAATAAAATACATTTTTAAATAAAAAAGGGTTTTTCACAAAAACTGCGTATAGAAATTAAAATTGACATATTTCTTATTTACTGAAACATCATCAAGAAACTAAATTTTAAAGAATATTAGTGCTGATAAGTCCTGAATAAGTCCTGACAAAAAAACAGTCAGTGTAAACTTATATTTAGGAATCGTCAGATTTTTTGTAAGGGTGAGATTTTCTGACGGTTTTTGAAGAATCGCGACCACTGTGTCGAATGATTTTGCCAGATCAACGAAGATACAAAGTGAAGCGTCTTTATTATCTAGAGCTTCATATATTTGTTTTGTTAGGTACACTATTGCATCTTCCGTTGAGCTGCCGCACATAAATCCAATCTGATTATCTGAGCCTCTTGTACTTACTTAGGTATTCTTAGATTTACTGATTTATGACGGATAATGAAAACAAAAATCATTTACATAAAAATAGATTCAACGATGAAATTTTAATTTGAGCAGTTCGGAAAAGCAAACAATAACGTGAATTGTATATGGGAGAAAAGCAAACACTCATCAGACCAATTAATTATAGTTTAGTGTACACAGCACATAGGCAATACATTAATATTGTTCAGCAATTATTAATTAGGTATATTAATAATAATTCTGCATTAGAAACCCATCGCCAACTTAGCATTCGATACGGAGGGGGTGAGGGGTGTGCATGCATTGAACATTTCCATTTTTGTAACCCATTATTGGTAAAATCAAATTTTTTTGTTACCTTATTAGACGATGTTATAGCAAATCCAAAAACTCCATTTATAAAAAATTATAGTAATTTTGAAAGCTTTCCTTTTGAGACCTCTATAAAAGTGAGGAATATTAAAATTCTTAAAAATTACCAATAGATTTCAAAAATTACTTTCTCCAACTTTCCAGAAAACATTTTACCTTGAGTTACTGGATTGCACCAATGGATCGTCAATTACGGTTTATAGCTTGTCGTACACACTACAATTCATTTTTGCTGAGACGGTGATCATTATACAAGGTGACCTTAGATTGCCTTAACAGGTCGTAATGTTAACTGATCAATTCGTGTACGAAATATTCACATCAAATTTTTCCTGCTATTAGAAAAAGTGTGAAACACTTTATTATCTGGGGAAGAGATTGCAGGAACAGGTCAGTGGCATACACACGTGAGAAGGATTAGGCGATTTAATGTCTTCCCCCTATGACCATTAATTCCACAAAAAACGAAAAAGAGATCAAAATCTTTAAAGCATTTTTTAGTCCTTAGTTAATCAGTATTTAAAGCGTCTAAAAAAATCGCTTTTTTAGTGTATTTGATTATCCAGAGCCAACCCACTTTTTTTAAAATATTGCACACCAATCGTGAAAGATTTCAAAATTTGTAAAGAATTTTGAGTTTAAGTTGCAAAAAAGTTTCTGTGGCTTTATAACATCATTAATTGTGTGTTCTTGTGTTACATTAATTTAATAAGAAATGGTATTTTTAGTATAATTTTCTCAATATTTTTGCCGGGCGGCGCATTTGAGAGATGAATCTGAAGACCTACGTTTGTTCTCAATTGAGACTGTGTCCGACTCTTGTTAGGGCGTGTCAGTGCGCCATGTTCTCAAATTCTAAATAAATGTATAATTTTAATAACTCCCCCATGGACATTTTGTTAAATATAAAAATTTTCGTTTATGTTGGATTTTATTTCAATGGAAAAAAAGTGGGCGGACGTCATCAGCACGTTCCTCACGTTCATTTATGGGTGTTGAAAAGTTACCAGAAATGTCATAAAACTTTGAACTATTTGAACCACGCGTTTAGGACATATGCGTGATTAATATTAGTGACTCTACGAAACTTTGCCGCCGCTTAAAATAATATAATATAGAAATACGAAAAAGTTTAGTCACAGTTTCAGTTAGTTTGTAGCAGTTGCCGCAACGACATTTATTAATACTCCGGGGCAAATTAAATCACGAAATTCGGACAAAATCAACTGACCAATAGAATATTACAATAACACCACAAAAATAAATTACACTAATTAAATATTGAGTCTCGGGAATATCTTTTTAAAAATGGTTGCCACAAAATGTTCAATTTTTTGTTTGAGGAAGACCAGATGCAACCAAAAGCAGATAGCTACTGGGAAAAAGCAAAATAGTCCTTAGACTCACAAACACTCTTTTCGGACGCAACCGATTCAGGAGACATCTCTCCTGCATGGGTGTGGAGAACGACTCCATGTGTCTCTCTCTCTCATGTGCGGACAAAAAGAAGAGACATCTTAGTACTTAGTGCGGGGCCAACGTGTAAGACACCGAGTGCCCCAGCACTCACGATAGAAAAACTGCCTAACTACCAATTGGTCGATGACTCAACTTTGTGCACCGCGTATGAACGATTAATTTTATTTAAACATGACCCTCTTTTGAACTAGTTGGGTTTATAATTTTTCGGTTGAGTAAACGGTGCGATCGCGACTAGTCGGGAAACTGTTAAAGTGTTAGTTAGGTGGGTTTTGGAGTGCAATTATTTGTTCAAATATTATATTTATTACCTAAAATAATAAATAAGTTATTTAGCTAAAAAATTAACATTTCTATAAGACATTTTGTCTTTATTTGGTGTACCCTTCATTATTGTAAAATAAGGAGTCCGATCTGTAGTAGTACGAGCATTCAATGTCTTAAAAGAGGAACTTATTGCTATAAAATAATAAAAATGTTGAAGGTTTTGTTTTAGTCTTCAGATCTGTCAAAAATTTCAACCCCTATTTTTATCCCCTTATGGGTAAAATTTTTAGAAATATTTTCCTAGTAAGCGCCTATACATTACAAACTATTCTATAATCTTCAACTTTGTAGGTCAACTGGTATAAAGCTGTGCGTGGGTAGTGAATTGTTATAACCTACTTATACCTAAAAAATAGCTAGACCCTGACAATGACAGTTCCATGAACAGTAAACTTACACAATTTTAGAATACCATTGAAGGAGGAATTCTCCTCTTTAAAAAAGATCATCTTGCTTTTATTTTTGTATTGGAACTTGAGCATCATAGTAGGACTTCTTAAATTCGGACATGCAGTACACAAAAAACTAAGACTACCTACTTTTATATACTAGCATCTGTTCAGTGAACCATGAAGTTTAACTCCGCCCTTTCACGGTTGAAATCTGTTACTGGCACTTCCGAAAAGTGTGGGTTTCCAAATATCCTTGATGGTGACGCTTGTTTAAGAAAATATATTCTGGTTCCTCAGAATGAAGGCTGTTTCTTTAAATTTTCGCTTGAATAGGTTTCCCTCCTTGTCGACGATCTTTGCTTCTTTTGATTCCATATGATGCTGATGTTCCCAGCAATGTTGAGCTTTTTTCCATCCAGTTTTGTCCCCTTGTCTAGTTTTGCGTTTATATTCGGTAAGTCGAATTTCCATAGGTCGGCTGGTTACTCCGATGTAGATATCCCCACACTCGCATGGTACCTGGTAGTTTTTGTCAATTGACTTCTTATTTTTTTGGTCGTTTTGAAAACATACCGAAGATGGTATTGGTTGCCTAGTCTTCTTATCTTTTCTGAGATTCCTTTAACGTATGAAATTATAAGTGTTTTCTTTCTTTCAGTATTTACGTCTGTGGGTTGGGTGTTGGTGTGGTATGGAGACTTTTATTGATCGTGTAGTTGGAGAAACAATTCGCAGATCGGACTAAGTTTTTGACTTTTCTTTATTTAAAGCTTCTTCTGTATTGCAGATGTAGGTGGCTCGATCTATGAAAGATTTTGCAATTTCAAGTTTGGTTGACGTAAAGTGGCTTGATTTGAAATTAAGATATTGTCCAGTATGAGTTGGTTTGCGATATACAGAAGTGATTATGGTTGAATTATTTTTGGTGACTAGAACATCGAAAAAAGCGAGCTGACAACTTTCTTCTTTTTCCAGAGTAAATTTTATGCAGTTTTTTATGCTGTTGACATGATTGAAGAATTGTTTTAGTGTGTTGTGGTTCTTTTCCCAGATGATTAGTCATAGTTAGGATGGCAGTTATTGTTCACACTACATTGTTCGTCGCCCGCCGCGCTGTCGTGTTTTGTAATGGGCAGCCAGAAAAAAAATGCCCTTCTAGGCATGATGGTGTGGGTCGGGTCGGGATGAAGTACTGCAAGATGGGAGTACAATGACTGTGGCGTCTGCCTTCACGTGGCACACCTGGATGTGGCGGTGCCATAGCTTATTTCCTCGTGACATCTGTGGCAACACCTAACCAAAGACGTCTCACAAGTGTTATTGGGGGTTTCGCAGTGATCTTCACGTTGGTTTGGAGGTTATTGTAAGACCTCCAGTGGTACTTGGATGGCAAACAAATGAGGCATTAAGTGGAATAACTTGATGCCGTATTTTGAAGCCTATATCATATTTTTATGATCTGCAGGAGTTTTTATCTCTAGGATGGTATGTGCTCAAATTACCATTCTAACTAACTCAGGAGATAACGTGGGCACAAAATTTTTATAGCTTAGGTGCAAGACGTAGTACAAGGCCGGCTCCCAAAAGGTTGCTGACCGCCATTTATGCAATCTAGCCATAGTTTGGGTTTGTGACAAGATGTTCGCAGTGCTTCTTCTACAAAGACTTCCATAAAGATCCAGAAAGATCCCATGGGTATACCATCCTTCTGTCGAAAATATCTGTCCTTCTCTTGGAAATAATAATTGTGCAGATAGTATTTCAACAAGTCCATAGTGGCATTGATTGGTATATTGGCTCTGTGAGAGAGGTGGCTGTGTGAGCTTCTGTTCAATGATTTGGAGTGATTCTTTCAGTGGTACGTTAGTGTACAACCTTTCGACGACAAAACTGGTCGTCAGGTCGTAGGTTGATATCTCTAAGGAGGTCCACGAAGTAACGGATTTCAACTGTGAAAGGGCGGAGCCAACCAAGTGTAAAATTCATGGTTCACTGAACACATGCTAGTATATAAGAGTAGGTAGACTTAGTTTTTTGTTATTATGGACCTGATGCAGATACATAAGCATTCGAAACGTTGTGAAAAAGTAAAAATAAAGACAATGACAGTTCGAAACTCTAGTTTACTCTCAAGTTCAACATTGTCTACCACCTTCAAACCACATATACAGGGTGGGCCAAAATTATTGTTATATTTTTTTCAAAGCCTTTTTCAGTAGAAATCAAATAAAACTTTATATGCAAAAGATAATACCTAAATTTCAAAACAAATAAGACTTGTATAGTGAATCAATTCGCAGCCAACCTTTTTTGACATTAAATCTAACTCGTTCTATCCTCGTGGAAACAACCAACTATAAAAAAGAATAATATGATCAATTAATAAGGTATTTGGTATAGATGTGTGTAAGAAAAGGAAATAGGACAATTTAATAACCCTTTATGCTTGTATATGCCTTTGGCAGATAATATGAGTCCCTTGAAGCTAAGACACATGGACGGTTAAATCGTAATCCGGCGTTCTTGTTGACAGGGATTATACGAAATTACGTATATGAGAGTCTACGTTTATGAAGCAAAATATATGAGTTGCACGGCTAGAAAATCACGTCTGTTCCCTTCGAGATATTTGTCTCCTCTCTTTGACAGATGTTTACACAAGCATATGTCTTCTCGCAAAACATCTGAAATATGAAACTTCTGCTTATTATTAATGCCTAATATGCGAAGTTGAATGTGGCAGTAATTTACCGACGCAAATTGTACTATAAGGAGTGCCTTATTATTACGAATAAGACTAAGATTAAAACTTTTGTAATTATGTTAAAAGGCGTAGCGAATATTCTAATTGACAATTTATTTTAGCTTTGCAAATGACAGCTCGCTTTTATCACATTTCGTCTTAGCTTCAACCTCCAAAGACGGAAACAAATAAGTCAAATAAATAAAAATCTATAAAACTTTGCGGCCTGGGGGAGGAAAAGGCCAGTTTTAATGCAAGATTTGGTTGAAATTAATGATCTTTATTGAACTTGATAATCTCAATGGAAAGTGATAATCTCAAAAGAAATTGATAATTTAAATTAATAATCCCAATTGAAATTGATAATATACACTAAATTAAAATTTATAATCTCAATTGAAATAAATATCTACTTGAATTTGAAATGAAATTTTTAAATATAATTGCGTAAAAATTAATTTCGGGAAGCGGGTTTTTTCTCCACCCTTTGCATTATATTAATTGTATGTGTTAGAAGATAGCAACATATTGAGATTGATAATTGCCATGACGCAGCTGGCAGTTTTATATGCCCACGTCGGCTTTTAACCAAATTTTGTCGCATATTATTTCCAGACGATATAAACGTCCAACGTTAGATGGATAGTTCTTTTTAATACAATTATCATTGTAGGTGGGTAATGTTTAATTGCACCGCACTGTTAAACCTAGTTTATATTTAATCGGTGTTTAGAATGTGCTTCCCTAATAAACTTAAAACACCAAAGTGTCACGTCAGGTTTAACTGTACTGTACAATTGGCCTTCACGAAAGTAAACAGTACGATCTGATTGCTAAAAGAAATGATAACCAGTGGTTTTTGTCTCTCTAACGCATTGGTAAATTTTGTGGTTCCTTTAAATATATTTTCAACTACGAGACATTTACTTATTTTTTTTTTCTTAAAAGGTGCTCAAATAGTCTCTTTTAAAAATATTTATTATTTCTTTTTTTATATTTTTTTCCATGCCCACATACCCCAAAAGTAAAAAAAATATATCAAAAGTTTTTAATTAAAAAAAAATATCTGGGCCACCAATTATTTATATTTTCTGCAGAACTATCCCCACATATACCATTCAAAACATGTAAAAAAATTACAGCTTATTTATTGCATAATTTATTACATATTTTTGTCAGCAATTTTAGATTTAAAACTACATTCCATCATAGCCCAAACTTCTTTGCCAGCGCAAACGTAAAAAATCAAAATTTTAATAATATTGCTATATGTTTTTTGGGAAATTTCGTCTGCAACGCATTTAAGACATGATCTTACTAACAAATCCAGTATTGGATAGTTTTTGGTCGTGCCAATTTACATCCCGAAAACTTCACTGACAAAGATAACTTTAACACTATTTGGCAGTTCGAAATAGCCTTTTGGGTACAGGTTTTACGATGACGGTCCGGTTATTTGACGTTTGGGATATTTTATTAGCTTTCGTTTGTAATTATCAAAATAAAATTAGTTTATTGTGGTTTTTCATTCCACGCAACGGACGGGTACGCCAGATTGAGGCAGCAGACGTGAGGTGCCCCCACAATAGAAGAGCTACACTCTCTAAGATGGGCTGACGTGCTGACCTTCGTAAGGAAGGCAGGAAGGCCCGGAGAGAGAGAGAGAGAGAGAGAGAGGCAGGATATGTAGAGGAAGTGGGAGGATAAGGGTTCGAGATGGGGTATGGCAGAAAGAGCCCATGAAGAGGCCTAGTTGCCAGGCCTGCGGGCCGCCCCTTACTACTACTTTACTACTACTACTATACTGGTACCGGTAAGGATTATGATGAAGATGAGTTTACAGGCCACCCTTACAACCCTACATACAAAATAAAATTCTTTCAAGATTTCAGTTTAAATTGACGGATAATGCATAACGACGGTGGCAAATTTCAAGAAAATAAATCTTTATGATGTAAGGTATTCAATTATTCGTTTTCGTATCGACATTCGCCTTTCTCGCACTAAGCCCTGATCTTACGGTTGTCATTCCAAATTTTCGTGTCTTCTTCCATTACATATTTTACAGCCTTGTGCCATCTGAAACGCTGATGCCACATGTATCCGTCTGACCGTAAAAATATTATTTTTTACGCACTTAAATAAATTACCTTCCCCATCAGACACTCCGGATGTAAAACCATACAGATTATTTTATGTTCCCAGATAAGGCTTGCACAGGTAAAATAGAATATATAGGTAATGGATATACCAATCGACCAATCTAATAAATTAGAGGTAACAATTTCATAGCTCAAAAGGCATAGCGGTTGGGGAAACGTCACTTTTTTATGCTTTGACACAAGGGGTTGACAACGGTTTTTCAAAATGGCGTAGTTTATTGTTGTTTTCATGGAAATTTTTGTATTTTGAGTGATTTAAGAGAGCCAGTGGGTTTAGAATTAAAAATAAAGACAATATGATTATTACAACTTTTTTATTCTGACACAAAGACAGGAATTTAAGCTACAAATTAATTTTGTGATACCTCATCTCTTCTTTGCAGAAAATACTTACTTTTTATACAATCCGAGAAGCAGGAAAACTCTAGAAGTTTTTTAGACATCGTAGAGAAAAGACTCAAAATAGGCCAAGAAATTCCAACTTGAAAAAGTAAATAACACAAAGGAAAAAGTAAAGAAAAAAGTAGGGTTATACGTCAAGTCGGACTAGAGATCAAATTTACCCAGAGAATATAAATTTACCTAACCGTTATGCCTTTCAGATTGATCTATCCGCTCGTTAAAAACTTGCCACTTTTTCTTTGGTGACAAATATTCCCTATATGTTCTGTTTTCCCCGGTTTTGTACGTACGAATGTACAGGGTGGTCCAAATTCGAGGGGCCTCTATAGCTTTGGGCTTTTGCAATGTAGTTAGCCCAAAACTAATATACATGTTATGGGCTCGATTTTCAGGAGAAGTCGAAAACTAAAAACCGCATTGCGATATATCAAAGCCTTTCTGAGCTACAGGGTGATTCTCAAAAATGTGCGTTTCTAAAAACCCTCTACAACTTTTTTATTTGTAAAGATAGAGATTTTCATTAAAAACATTTTTTGAAGATTTTTTAAGGACAAATCTACCTGTTTCACCGATTTTGTCTTAAAGCCTTTACTTCATGAGATATAACACAAAGTTACATTTTTTTAAATGGAATACCCCAAGTTTTTAAAAAATATTAGTTTTGTAATAAAATTTCCTGTTAAACGATGTGTCATATACTTATTAAGTAGTTAAACAGATATCTGCAATTTTTAATAATTACCATAGTAGGCTGTGTTTAACTCTGACCTATGCAGCTTTAGGGTATCTATCTAGGTAGCTATGATCAAATAAAAACGATTGCCATGATAAACGAGCCCAAGTGTCAAAAGTGGTGTTTTCGTCAAGATATAAAAATGTTTGAAAACCTTGAAAAGTACGACATGATAAAATATTATATTGAAAGTAACGAAAATCGACAGACGGCGTTAAAACTATATTAAGGCAACCCAGCTCAAAAATATTTTTGAAGTTAAAACGTCATCTACAAGAATACGGATTCTTTACAAAACCGCGGCCTAGGACGTATAGAAGCCTAGCCAGAGATAGAGAGATGGAAGAACTAACGGTTCTAGAAGAAATAGAAATTAACCCGAATACTTCCACCAGGGCTATGGAGAGAAACACTGGAATTCCACGCAGCAATGCCGTTCGTGTGCTTAAAAAACACAAGTTTAGGCCCTATCGACCCGGACGGGTGCACCAATTACGGAAACGAGATTTTGCTCCAAGACGTGCATTTTGCAGGTGGTACCTAAATAAAAGCCAAGAAGACCCCGATTTTGCCAGAAAAGTTATTTGGACGGATGAGGCAAAGATTTCTAGTGATGGAATATTCACCAGATATAACTGCTATTACTGGAAACAGCAAAATCCCCATATTATGGTGGAACAAGCGAATCAGGGAAGGTTCAGTTTTAAGGTATGGGTAGGCATCTACAGAGGAAAAATTATTGGGCCATATATTTTTGATGGAAATTTAAATTCCGAAAGTTACCAACAAATTTTAGAAGAGCGGGTGATTCCGTTTATCGACAATTTGCCACTTCAGCAAAATAATGAGCTATACTTTCAACATGACGGTGCACATCCTCACAATGCACGAGACATTACTAATTTGCTAAATATTGTGTTTGTCGAAAACTGGATCGGAAATAAAGGTCCTATATATTGGCCCCCCAGGTCTCCGGACCTGACCCCTTGCGACTTCTTTTTGTGGGGGAGAGTCAAAGACCTTGTATTTCGAAATGGCCCAACTACTAGAAGGGAATTGGAAGAGGCACTTCGTACTGCAGTCAGGCAGCTTCGTGCGGTAGAACTTCTTAATGCAGAAAATAGCGTCAAGAGAAGATGTAGGATATGTTTACAAGAAAACGGCCGTCAATTTGAGCATTTGTTTTAGAATTAAAGAAAATTGTTAGATGTAGATTTTAGGTGTTACATAGTTTAATTAATAAAAATTTTAAATAATAACTTTTAATAATTTTATTTTTGTTTGTTAATTATAGTTTGAGGTTGCTGTGTCCCTTCCTGTCGTAGCCAACTTAATTTTGTATGAAAAAAAAAACAATAAAATTTTCTTTATACATTTAGGGCGCGCACAGCGCCTACTATGGTAAATATCAAAATATGGAAATATCTTTTAAACTATTTAATAAAAACAGGTGTGTATGGCACATCGTTCGACAGGAAATTTTATTAGAAAACTGATTTTTTTTTAGGAAAATTGGGGGTATCCCATTTAAAGAAATATAACTTTGTGTGATATCTCAGGAACTAAAGGCTTTAAGAGAAAATCGGTGAAACAGGTAGATTTGTCTTAAAAAAATCTTCAAAAAATGTTTTTAATGAAAATCTCTATCTTTGCAAATAACAAAGTTGTAGAAGCCTTTAAAATCGCACATCTTTGAGAATCACCCTGTAGCTCAGAAACGCTTTGACATATCGCAATGCGGTTTTTAGTTTTCGACGTCTCTTGAAAATCGAGCCTGTAATATGTATATTAGTTTTGGGCTAACTATGCTGCTAAAGCCCAAAGCGATAGAGGCCCCTCGAATTTGGACCACCCTCTACAAGGTGTTTTTTTTTAAGCGAAACAGATCGCTCTTTGGATTTTTGAGACTTCGAATTCAAACGTAAAAATTTGTCGATTATTTTACGAGATATTCCAATTAAAAGTTACCATCGGGTAACAAAAAATTTCTGAATCCACAAAAAATTATAATTTTTGGGAAATCCCTAACTTACTTTGAAAGTAAATGTTGTCTCAAAACAGATTATTAAAATATGTTTCTACAGTCATTTAAAATACAGTGTATACACTATTCATATATTATTCACGTACGCATTTATATAATCATGCATTATGGTGAGATAATGTTATGGTAATATTATGGTTAAAGAGGAAAAAAACCTAAATTTGTTTTTGAAACTCTTGAAGTGGTCAAAGAAAGCAAAAGTTATTCTATTAAATGTCGAGTAGGAAGTAAGCACATTTTTACGGCAGTTGTTTGTTGTTGGCTCGAGTCGGGGTTCCTTTGGAATATTAAATTTTATGCTTTTACGCCCCTCCACGGCGCACTAAAAACGTCCCTATCAAGACTTTCTAAAGGAAATCTCAAAGTTTTTACAACGGAATTAAAAGGTCGGCACCATAATTTAAGAAACTTTAACTCAAATAAAAGAATCATTTTATTCAAATAAGTTTCTCGAGCTGAGTGTACCTGCCTGTTGCAACTTTATTTCCTCAACTCAAAAGTGGACTTTTTATAAGCTTTTTTAAATTCAACAAGAATAATTTTATTTCATTTTATTCGCTACATAACAAAGCTCACTTACTTTTATTTACTGAACTACAATAGGAATGTATTACTGGTTATTAATAAATAGATATTTATTGCTAGCAAGATCCAAAAACTTATTGACCCTTCTTTCACCGATTTAAAAGACACAAAAAGTATCTAAGTGCGAATGCCACACGTTAGGTAAAATAGTCACCAGCCAAAAATCTTTGTCCAATATCTCAAACTCGTAATTTACGCTAGTAACACAGCGCATCCAACCAAATGCTGCAACGTAGCGCATTTGCGCATAAACGAGCAATAAGAGAACAGCCATGTGGTTTACTTTTCAGAGATATTGGATAATGGGTAGAATGAGCTCCAAGACGTGTATACTTTTGTCATAATTTTGCTCGTATTATGCAATGACAAAGTAAAAGAGAGTAACAAATAATTTCATTCGCAAAAATAAGAAAATAAAGGAAGGTTGAAATAACCAAATAAAAGAACACTATGTAGATACACCAAAAAAAATGAGTTACAAGAAAAAAAATAAAGATGATACTTTTTGAAATAATTTTTTGAGTTAAGATTTTATGTGGGTACGTTTTCTCTTTTTGATCTATTCATTTTTCTTTAAGTACTCAAATTGTGCTAATTTAATTTTGAAGTTGCCGAATTTTTGTATTTTTTTTAACTTTGTTATATAAAATGCATTCGAAGTTTTGTTCCTTATGTACCCATTTGTTTTGTTTCAGAGCCTTGTGATAAGACCTACTGCGCATTCGGGGCTCAGTGCGTTCACGAATCTGATGGGAAAACGAGCTGTGTTTGTCCAACATTCTGCGAACCTTCTATCGATCCCGTATGCGGAACGGATAACGTAACCTACGATAATCAGTGTTTTCTACGGATAGCTTCGTGTAAAGCCCGTGTACATACAAGGGTGATGCATAATGGAGAATGCGGTAAGCTGAAATCTTTCATATGTAGCGTGTCAAATCGTCGAGCAATTACTCTCTTGAGGCCGCGTGTCAGGTTTGAGGCTGGGCTCAACTATTTTAAACTGAATACAAATTTAAAAGACAACTGGAACCGCTTGGGCTTTGACAAAAAATTAACTGCTTAAATTTGCTAGATTAAACTTAAAAAACAAAGCACATTACACAAAAAAATCATGACTTCTTTAAATCAGGTGTTAGGTCTTAGTTACAAAGGGTATTGAACATTTTTGGGTACCCTTAAAAGCATAGCTTGCCTGAGCAAGAGTTAAGTTAAACTGCTCTTGGGATCCCTATCCCAAGAGCAGTGGTATATAGCATTTCCTTGAGTAAGTAAGTAAAACTCCAAAACCTTGGTCTTACCTATATCCATCTCCAAAAGCCTTACAGCCAGCGCTAATAGGTTAGTTTAAAAAAAATCACTATAAAGATTGTCCTCAGGAGGTTGACTATTAAAAAACCCTCCGTGAAAACAGTATCTGAGAAATGTGTTATAATTAAACAAATAAATGGTAAAGTCTAGGAAATTTAATGTATAGATTTTTTAGTTTTTATATGCTGACTAATAAATTTGTTTAGAGTGATTCAAATTGGTCACTTTTGGGGGGTTAAGGTACTTCCAGAGCAGGTAGAAAAAAACTGACTCCCACGTGGAAGATTTGACTTTTAAGATAAGTTTAAAGGTAAAAAACGCATTTTGAGATGTAATTTACGAGCTACAAGGTTTTTGGAAAAGTCTACACTTTGGGTGGAGCGGATAGTCTATAACTTTTTAAAGCAAAATTCCATTGTCAAACTGGATTTTATCTGCCACTTTTTCTTTTTGAGATATAAAGTTTGTATTTTTTATGTGCAATGACTCTGTTTTATTTGATTTTTAAGATTAGTATAAAATGTCCACTATAGTTATATATCACACCTTACCTATGCTTTTTTTCGTATTTTATTATATTTCAATTTGGTTTATTACCCATTTATTTTTTCTATCCTACTTTACTTTCTTTTTCATCTAGTTTTGACTAAATATAAAGAAAAAAATACGAAAAGATATATAAAAATTAACTTACCTTACTTTACTTCATAATATTTAAAGCAGTTATTTACGTTTTTCTAATTCAACCTCTTTCTTATATAGTCGAAATTACGAAATAAAATAAAACAACTCTTCTATCCTTTTAAAATGAAGGGTGCACACAGCACCATTATCATATTTGTGTCAAAGACTAAAAGGAAATCGATTTTTTAGGCGTGTTCTTCTTATTATACATGGTTGTCTGGACAGCATATAAAGTAGAAAAATGCTAACGGCCTGTACCCGATATAAAGCTTTTGTCCGATACTAAAGCTAAACACTTTAAACCGGGGTCCAGAAAAGCATTTTTCACCCGGGGCTATATTCATAAAACGTTATTATATACACATATTGATCTAGTCAAGTTTCATAACGATATTGTGCGGCATGTATTACACAAAAGCCAAATTGTCATATTTATTATTACAAGCTGCCAGCCAGGCTACCATCATAAATTTTCAGATTTTGTAGGGAGACGTAGTCGCGTGTAAAAAGACCTTATGAAAGAAAGATGGTTTTTAAACACTTTTTTTTCCCATATCCTATACCCTCGATATATCCGGGCCTTTGACACTGCGTGTTTACCGTTTATACTCTCAAAAAATTGAGGTGTATGAAAATAAAAGAAAAGTATAATAGGCATGTATAAGGTGTGTCTTAACCGTTTTTTCCTTATAAATCCATTATTATTCGTAGCCACCACCATCCCCATAGCAACCAGGGTCTCTTCTCTTTACACTTTTTGTTATGCGTTTTACTTTATCTGTCTATTATTTGTGGCCTCCACCGCCCCCATAGCTCTCTTCACTTTATTAATAGTTCAATTCCCTTAGTTGACAATCATTGACTTTTCCTGACTGGCCATGTTCCATGGAGGCCCTATCCCGGAATATACATTATTAGACCAACATCACATGTGTTTCTCTTAAATATTTTCTTCTTTGGTTTGTATTGCACAAGGAGACCCTGATATCTAATAAAACCCCATAATGACGCAGAAATTTGTTTAGAGGACGTCCCGTTTCCGGAATAATCATTTTGTTTTATCCCGAAAAAGTTTCATCAAAATATAGTATTTTTACGAGGTGACCCCGCTGGGCAGTAACTATCAATTTAAGGGTCTATTCGCTATAGTAGGGTACAATTATGAGAACTTTATTAAAGGTATTGAACGCTTTTATTATACACAATTGTGACCACTCAACTATAAGCTATACCCTTAAAGCATTAAATAACTACAATGTATAAGTCTGGGTTTTAACAAACCTAACCTTTTGAGCTGGGTTAAATCTGGCTTTAGCTTTTTCATTGATTGTTAATGCAGAATTTTAATCCATGCATTCAAAGTTAATCCATAGTTAACCCGTTATGGATATTTTTTTTAAGTGTTTGCCAATTTGAAGTGTACAGGATTATTTATTATATTTGAACCCGTCAGTTTAGCTACAAAAGTTGTTTAGTCTTTTTAATATAATTTATCTTTTTGATTTAAAAATCATATAACTTGTCTTGGTTGTGTTTAATAGTTTTTGGGATATTCTATTTGAAAGTTATTTTTGGTACAGTTTTATTCTCCTAACTTAAATCAGAAAGATAAATAGAATTTAACAAAAATAAAAAAACACCGGATGTTCTACTAAAAAAAAAATGCTATCGTAAGCATTAGGAATTTTAGAAAGAACTAAACAACTTTTGTATTTAAACCTTTTTTCCAAAACTAATATTAAGGGCGCTAACTGGGGGTTCAAATATAACAGGTATGTCAGAAATTTAATTGTGTTTGTAAAATGTAATGTAAAATGTAAATCAATAAATTTGCTGTCCAACCCAAACAAAAAGTTCACTCTTCTTGACACACATGCACCTTGTAGGATTTATTAAGGAAGTTGTTAAAGTGGATGTTTTTGATGTTCGAGGATGAATACTTGGTCAATGTTGGGATACTGTAAGCAAAAGCGGGAAAATAGTAGTGTAGTATAGCGGTGTTGTCTCGAGGGAAATGAAACTCGAACACATTTTGGCATTATCTCTTGGAAATATGTTCAAAACTCGCAAGATTGTTATCGCGGACAGTTTATTTTCCTCACTGGCCGTCATTTTTTATGTAAACATATAATAATATGTCTTAAAAAATAACATTTCGGTCAAAATTCTTTTTTTTATAACACGAAAAAATGACTTTTTGCTTATTTCTTTTTCCGTCTCTATTATTTTAATAAAAAAATAACTATTTAAATCTTTCAAACCCGTTTTTTTTTTAGTTTAAACAATCAATTTTTTTTTCAACAACTTCAACAAATTTGTGTATGTTTTAGAGTTTTGTACATATATTTTAATTTTTTTATTTCCGAGTTTACCTCACAAAGCGATAAGAGATATTCTCTTAATAAAATATTTGCCTGTTTGCCTTTACCCCACACATAGGGGTAAAGGCTGTCCGTCTTTACTCTTTCAACCTAAAAAAAAGGTTGAAAAGGGTGGAATTTTTGGATTTTCTTAGAATTTTGTTTGGAAAACTTTGAGCTACGTATATTTTCGTTCATTCAATTTTTTTGCGTGGAAGTATTAAAAGTTAATCAAAAAATATTCAAAAAACGTTCGCCTTTACCCCTGATGACGGTACTGCCAACACTGTATTTAATTGAATATAATTGTATGTAAGTAGATTTAAGTAATATTCATCAGCTTGTAAAATTTCAGTTTTCTACGTCTTTAGATGTCGTAGAATTCACCGATTTTTGGTGTCCGCGACCCCACAAATTTCTTTGACGTTGGCAACATAACAAAAAATATCTATAGAAAAGATTTGTGGTGTAGAGAGCAAAGGGTGAGGGAATAAATCGGAAAAAAGTTTTTCCTCGACCAGGATTTGAACCCGGGACCTCTAGAATACCAGTTTGTTGCTCTACCGAGGAACTACCGAGGAACATATGCTTTTAACTGGCTATTGGGAAAGTAGTAGTAGTGGGGAGATCTTTGAAGCCTACTGCGGCTTCAAAAACCTAGAGATATTATAAAGACAAGGAGGTACACATTCAAAGTTATTAGTTGTACGAAATTTCCATTTATCTATTAATCAACGATACACGACATATAGCGTTTTATTGGAGGTGTCAGATGGCAAATTCCCAACTAGTAATTTCAGCCAAACACATTTACAAAATGAAGGAAAATTTTAGCGCCCTAATAAATTTACAGAAAAGATTTTTGGCGTGGCTCTAATGCTCTACTAACTGAACTACTCGGAAATCCTTTCGTTCGATTCATTTGTTAGTAGTGCCTACTGCAGCTTCAAAAACCTAGAGATGTGATAAAGGCAAGGAAATACACCCTCTACATATTTACCTACTCCTTTAAACAACCAAATTTTATTTCACAAAGTGGTTCACTTACCCCAGTAAGATCCAGAAAAAAAATGTTTTTACGCTAACCCTTACGAAATAACGATTCTTTCTTTATTTATTTTTATTTCTGTCTTGTTATTATTCACCAGATACTTAATTAACATTAAAATATTTAAAAAAAAAATTATACTGGGTCTTTCCATCCTTTATAGGATCAATGCCCAGTATTAGTCAAGTTTGTGCAAAGTGAAAGACAAACAAAATATCCATGCACCTAGCCGGGATTCGAACCCGGAACCTTCCATGCGGCAGGCAGATACGCTGCCCACTGCGCTATGGCGGCCGGCTTACGATAAAAAAAATAGATAATAGGCACTTAAAGTAAACATTTCAACGCATCGGTATCGGTATTCCTAACACATTTTTTTCTTGTTTATGCGATGTTTCGAACGATGTTCGCTTTTATAAAGGGTGCAATGCCAGAACAGATTGAAATCGTTGAGTACGTTCGTGGATCCGTAATGTTACGTACAACCCCCCGTGGAGTGAAAGCTCTGTCATCGTACCGTTCAAAAAGGCGGGCATCGTTCAAAACATAATTTTGGCTTTGTTTGGCGTTAGGTATACCAATACCGATGCGTTGAAATATTTACTTTAAGTGTCTATTGACTTTTTTAACTGCCTTACGTATGTATCTTTTTTGAATTAAATTGTTTTGTTGTAACAAACATTAGGATTTGTCGAAAAATAAACTTTATTAAAGAAGAACTGCATATAGGGTCTTATTTATAGGATCTGACTACACAAAACATAATTAACTCTTTCCTGTTGAGCTACTTTGATTTTCTGTTTAAAACTATTTTTTTTTTGATACACGATTTTTTATTTGTAGTTAAGTAATATAAATATGTATAAATTAACCACATTACGTTTTATACACTATATAACATTATTTTGCGTTAAAGGTTTAATTTCAAAGCCTAATATTTTAAAATGTTTAAAACTCAATTTTCTATTTAGGGCAAACATAAATAAACTTCATAACATTTTAATCACATTACATTTGGTGTCAAAAACAAAATATATAGGGTGGTATACAGTGCTTCGTGCAACTTCATAGAACAAAAATACTAATAGTTTATTTAAAAAAATACTCCTCAGGCTCATTATGAAAGCCTAAAATGTAAATGTTTTAAATAGATCAATAAAATTCACTTAATTTATCCATGACTATTTGGAGAAACTTCTTCAACGATTTTCTTTAAATAACAGTATTATTTAGGGTTTATTGCTTCATTAATTATTCACCTAATGATCGCTGGCATACAGAAAAAAAACTGGTCTGTATTTACACTGTCTGTTTATTATATTAAGCATTATTTTCGGGGAAAAGAAAAATTTTTGGTTATTTGGAAAAAAATATTTTGCCTTTGAACAAATAAAACTTTAGACAACCAAAAAAAGTTTTAATATGTTGTTGGATTCATTTTTGTTACCGAAAAAAGTCGCTAAATTTATTAACAAACAAAGAAAATACAATTGAGTGATACATTTTCATTGTAAAACTCTGTAGATACTGGGCACATAAAAAACAAATACTTACGATAGCTTCTGAGGCTTCCAATTATCATGATAATCTCAATTAAAATAGATATATGCTTGAGTATATATACAAAGCTAACATTGATTAAATTAAAACAGAGCTTAACATTGATTAAATTAAAATTAGGCATTGTGGTGTGGAATGAGTCTTTAGGTGGTAAAAATACTGACCAAATATTAGAAGAACTTTTTGGGTAGGGCTACATTATGAAATAACGTTATTTATTTTTTTTATGTATTGGTTTATTATAAACTAAACCGTCTTAAGATTAATCTGACACAACTAATAGAAAAGGACTGAAATATTTTGGTTTTTGTATTACTATTACAAGTAATGGTAATATAAAAACGAAAATATAAGTCATTTTTTATAAATAATAATAAATTAACACCTATACCGGGATCAAAAAGGATAACTAATATTCTCGAATATATATCAAATAAATATGTATTTCATTCAAACAGATATTCGTTTTTTTTGTGGATTCTATCTATATCTGACTATCTAATCTAGTATTTTGTTGAGTAGTATGCGTTATTTTTTACTCAGAGAAAACCATACAGCACGCAACAAAACGATTTACATAGTTTTCAATCAATTGTAGCTTAATCCCAATTTGTTTGGATCAAAGGTATAATTTTATCTACCGTTTTATCATGCCGTCCGCTAACGCATGTTATTTTCTTTTCACGCCTGGACAGAAGAACCATAATTTCAGTTGTTTATACAAGTACACTATGAAAATATAATTGTAAATTTATACCAACATCTAAAAAAGGAAATAACCAGAGCAAATATAAAATGTTTGTATTTGTTTATATTGTTAATACATTTATAAATCTAATTATCTTCTAATAAGTTAAAACAAATATACAAAGGGATGTCTGTGTGGGTTTTCATTTATCCTGTAAAATTTTATGAATTGAATTTAACGCGCTTGCCAAATCACCCTAAAAAAAACACGTACTTCCCTTTTTTTCAATTTTTAAAAATGCTGTACTCAAGAACCATCTATTGTTTTACTCGAACATGTTTAATGTTAATTAAACTTAATTTAGTGTCAATTTTGCACCACAAAAAAATTTAATTCGCTGATATACCCACTAACTTTTCCATTGTAATATAACCCTGTACTTTGTTAAACAATTTATTTAATAAAAAGTACTTCTTATGTTTTAGCATTAGTTATAAAGAATTCGATTTTTTAACTTCATAGCCGAATATAGCAATTATTTTATTGTTGTTATGATTTTTTTTGGTTCATATATTCCTTTGGACCTTACATACTCCTAACAAAAAGCTCAGTAGGTCTCCAGAGCCCCTAATTATTTGACTTTTTTACAAGAAAAAAAAACCTTAATAATAATAAAGCATTGCGCTTACTTCTTTTAGTAATTGTATAAATATTCATTTTGCGTCTCTGTAAAAATTTTCAATTATTAATAATTAATATATAAATAAATATAATAATAGTAGAAAATTAAACAAATATTTAGATTTCTATAAAATAAATTATTTGTTTTTTTTTTTAACTCGTAGATTTGTTGAGAGCTGAGAAACTAGTGCGGCAGTTTATAAACAAATGAAAAAGCCAACTTTATACGTTTTTGTAGCTGATGATAAGTAAAACCCTGCCTTTTAAACTGTCAGCAAGTCTGCGATTTAAAAAAAAAAACAAATAATCTAATTTATAATTTCTTATTTTTTTACTGAAAATTATTCTTTATAACTTTAACTTTTCTAATAACATTAAAAAAGTTAAGTTTTATATTTTAAAATTTCAAAACGCGATCAAATTAAGCGCAAAGCATTTACAGGGTGTTTTTAATTTTTGCTGAATTTTATTTTTTCAAAAGCTGTCGAATAGATATGGGGTACCGGTGGCCGCAGAATGTTTCCAGGGATCCAAAAATCTAAAAAGATACAAGATGGATGTATATCCCTAAAAAACTAATCGTTCGATTTTTAAAATTTTAACACTTTTGTAAAAGCATTTTTATTTTATTTTATGTTACAGAGCCAAGGCTATCTAACAGACAGGCGCAGCTGTCCAATTACAAGATAGCACAAAGTAGATCTTAAATAGCTAACATAAACGGATATGTAAGAATATTAATATTAAACTTAAAACTAAATCGCACTTAAAAAAGAAGGTATAGGTAACAAAAAATATAGTGTTGTTTCCTTAAACTACTATTTTACTAATATGATTTCGAAAAGATCTTAAACTTAAACTAAATAAATCAGTATCATCAGGATTAAGAAAAAGACAATTATTGTAGGTACGTGTATACCTTGTTATTGGTGAGTTTGAAAAATAGTTAGAATTACTTCTATGTTGGGAATTTGGAACCTTTGGTTGCACTAAAACAAAATTATGATTGTTTTCCACAAACCAAAAGTACACTTTCTTGCACTCGACGCGCGTTTCGCTAACAACGTTAGCATCATCAGGAGACGATAAACAATGAACTAAATTAATCTACGCTCTATCTTATATACAATCCTTTAGTGGGCGGAGATAAGACTAATGAATTGTGATTGATCACGATTTTTAATCCTACCTCCCCTCAACCAAAGAATAAAGTGTACTAAACGGGATAGGTCCTCTATCTTTATTTAAACTATTTCTGGATTTAATGATTTCCATACTTTCATATGCATTCAAAAGTCTTTTGTTTGGTACACTTTTTAGAAGTTTTAGGTTATCTAATGTGAATCTATGATTGTTTTCAAAAGCATGCTCGGCCACACTTGACTTTTCTGTTCTTCCGTATTTTAAGTGTGCTAAGTGTTCTTTAAAACGTGTTTGAATAGAGCGTCTCGTTTGGCCAACATATTTTTTATCACAATCCATGCAACTAATTTCGTAAATTCCACTTTTTTCTAGAACTGTAGTTTTATCCTTGGGATTTCCTAGTAAGCTTCTTATTGTGTTACCGGATTGATATACTAATTTAAGACCGGTGATATTAAATACTATCTATGGAAAAAATAAATAACAAATTTCCCACTATTAAATTTACTTATGAAACAGAGAACAACGGTACACTGCCATTTCTAGACACTTTAGTTATAAGAAATAAAAATAAATTGGACTTTGACCTATACAGAAAAGGCACGGCCACCAACAGGTATATTCCAAATGACTCTTTTCATTGCTTACAACATAAGCTTGCAAGTTTGCACTTTTTAACATATAGATTAGTAAATTTCCCCTTAAACAAAGAAAGATTTGAAGCAGAAAAGAATAGGATTAGGAATATAGCTGGCGAAAACGGTTACGACGAAGGCTTAATAAATAAGCTGATAAATAGACATTCTTTTCAAAAGACCTTTCGGAATTCTACCTTTTTCAGACAAAAAGATACCTGCGACTCAAAATTTGTATCAATTCCGTATAATCCTAATTATACGAAAGGATTACAGAAAGTATTTAATAACACCGGTCTTAAATTAGTATATCAATCCGGTAACACAATAAGAAGCTTACTAGGAAATCCCAAGGATAAAACTACAGTTCTAGAAAAAAGTGGAATTTACGAAATTAGTTGCATGGATTCTGATAAAAAATATGTTGGCCAAACGAGACGCTCTATTCAAACACGTTTTAAAGAACACTTAGCACACTTAAAATACGGAAGAACAGAAAAGTCAAGTGTGGCCGAGCATGCTTTTGAAAACAATCATAGATTCACATTAGATAACCTAAAACTTCTAAAAAGTGTACCAAACAAAAGACTTTTGAATGCATATGAAAGTATGGAAATCATTAAATCCAGAAATAGTTTAAATAAAGATAGAGGACCTATCCCGTTTAGTACACTTTATTCTTTGGTTGAGGGGAGGTAGGATTAAAAATTGTGATCAATCACAATTCATTAGTCTTATCTCCGCCCACTAAAGGATTGTATATAAGATAGAGCGTAGATTAATTTAGTTCATTGTTTATCGTCTCCTGATGATGCTAACGTTGTTAGCGAAACGCGCGTCGAGTGCAAAAAAGTGTAGTTTTGGTTTGTGGAAAACAATCATAATTTTGTTTTGAGAATTACTTCTATTTATGTAAAAAGTTAGCCATGTGCGAAGTGTGTATGGACTAACATTAAAACTTAAATTATTTATGCAAAATGTCGAATCAACCAGATTGTTCACAACTTTGTAAACAAAAACAACATCGTCTCAAGTGAATTTAGGTGATATAATTTTAAATTTTCCTCGTATGAGTAAAAATGACGTTGTCGGTTATATCTAAAATTTATACTTTTAACAAGCCTCCTCTGAACACTTTCTATTCGATCAATGTATTTTCTGTAAGTGGTGTTCCAAACGGTAGACGAATATTCCAAAATAATTCGAACTATAGAATTAAAAATGTGAAAAACGGAGTTTTGATTGCCAAAGCCTTTCGTGGTTCTTAGAAGAAAACCCAAATTTCTTAAACTTTTCTTAGTTACGCTTTCAGTGTGAGTCTCGAAAGTTAATTCAGAATCCAAAATGACTCAAAGATCTTTGACTTGACTTACAACTTTGAGTTGTGTATTATTAAGTACAAGGTTTATGTTATTTGACACTTCTTTTCTAGAAAATACAATAACTTGACACTTGTCCGCATTTAGAAATAGGCGAAGCCTACATAAATCACTTTGGGAATCATCCGAGTCAGATCGACTTCGAAGTTCCTTCCGTATTTTTAAATCGTCTGCATATGAAGCGTGGTCAGAGTTTTTAAAACATTTGCCTATATCAAAGGTAAATATATTAAATAGAAGGGACCCCAAATGTGACCCCTGGGGAACACCTGCCGTCACCTTGGGTATTTTAGACTTTTCACCATTAATAATCGCAAACTGTGTTCTGTCAGTAACATAACTAGAAAGTAATCCAAACAAGTGATGGCATTGGAAAGACTTTTCAAATAAGGTATCACTTTCTCTATTTAAATTCTGATGGTTAAACTTAACCTTCAAAAGGGGTGTGATCTACGAAAATTCTAACATCGTACTGTAAATAATCAAAAACGCCTCGGTTTAGTTTTCATTGGGACGCCCTGTTATAGTCATAGTATATACGTGTGAGCTAAAAAGGTCAGTGATATTTTATTAATAACGTTATATAGAGAGAGACCAATATCGTTTCATGTGGATTTATCGACTATTTTAGATTCAATTATTGGATTGGATTTACCGGGTGGCTCAATGAAAAATAAAAAAGAGAGTTTTATTAGCTGAAAGTTATTGGATTTTTGGCCTCCTCCACTAGATCTATTACTGACTGGTTTCAGACACAGTCCATCCATCAGTCCGGCTTTTTACTATGATGAATCGAAGACAAAAAAACGACTTTTAGAAAATACACAGGAGTACCACAACAATACATACCGCGTGCGACTTGCAGACTAGACGCAAATAGGTGTCTCACCCTTGTTAGGGATTTGCACGACGTCATAAGTTTTTATAGACAAATAATACGAAGGATCCCTAACAAGGGTAAAACAAAAAAAAAGTTAAAAAACCTCCAAATCGGTTACATCAATCGAAAAGAATCTAAAAACAAAGGTCAAAAGATCTTCGGTGGAAATTACGAAAATCCAGGTTTGAATTTTCGTTATTTCCTCCCAAGATCTTTTGATCTTTTGTTTTTAAGAGTGAAACACGTGGATGCTTCTAGTCTCCAAGTCATATCCGGTATGCATTCTTGTGGTACTCCGATATATTTTGTAAGGTGCGTTTTTTTTTCTATAGATTCCTCATAGTAAAAAGCCCGACTGGTGGAGTGGAGAAGGCCACAAATCCAATAGCTTGCTGTTGGTAAAAAAATCTCTCTTTTTCATTTATATTTTACTCCACTATGGACATTGGGAATTTATTTCTCATTCTGTTATCAAAGAAAAGTAACAACCCAAACGGAAAAACTATAAATTGAACTGTTTTTTCGCCTGCACGTAAGCCTAAATTGGGTGCGAAAACCAGACCAGAGATGAATAACCGCATCCAATGAATGAAGTTTAGATACTGTTCAGTATCTATCTAAACATCAAATCAAACTACTCCATGTCAACCAAATTGGGAATTGCAAAAACTCTCATAGATCGAGCCATTTACATTTGCAATATGAAAGAAGCTTTAAATAAATAAAAGGCAAAAATTTGATTCGATCTCCGAAGGAACGGTTTCTCTAACTACACGATCAATAAAACTCTTCAGACCACACCAACACAAAGGACGACAGGGAAGGAATCTCAGAAGAAATAAGAAGAATAGGCAACCAATACGATCTTGGGACTATCTTCAAAACTACCATAACAATAAGAAGTCAATTAACAAAAACTAAACCACAACGCCACAACACCAAGAACTGCATCCTCCAGGACCACAATTTTTGAATTGTGATAGAAGGAACGTTCTCCTAAGCGATGTGATCTATCCCGGGATAGATCACATCGCATGCTATTCGATCGCTGTACTTTTGAACCTGCCCTTGATCGTGTGCATCGTTGCCATGTTTACTTTGGTACAAACGAACTGCTTTTTCATGTTAAAGGCCTACTCTATCTAACTATTACGTTTTCTCAGGCCGCAGTGCCGAATTAACCTCATTTTCGGGAAAAACTTCTTTGGTTTTTGCAGTTTACCTCTGTGGGTGGTTTTCTGAGTTTTTGTAATAAAAATTAGTGGGGAAGGAGGCTCGGGCGTTCCTTTTAAAAGGAAGGTCCCACATAACACAATCCAAAAAAAAATTATCATGGAATTCATGGCCAAACACCCGAAACTTTTTTTTTTACCTACAAAACGGGTCAAAAATTGTGAAAGCATCTCGTTGATTTTGTTACCTTTAATTTCTAAATTTATCCTTTTAATAAAAACAACAGACACAAATTAAAAAAACAAAATGAGTAATAGAGCTTAGAAAATCGTGTGTTCTACGCAGGCGTCTCTCTAAAAAAGCGGTGTTCTTTCACTTGAAACCCGCCGGATCGGATCTCCCACTTTTTGCGAGAATGTGAGCAAGTTTCCATCGTTCAAAAATACATCACGGGATAGATCCCTACCGACTGGTGATGATTCGCACAAAAAATCACACGTTCCCATTTCAGAAATTGGGGTACCATGCGAGTGTGGGAATATCTATATCGGAGAATCCAGTTGACGCCTTACAGAACGCAAACGCAAAACTCGATAAGGGGACACAACTGAATCAAAAATAGCTCAACATTGCTGGGACAATCAACATCGGAGGTAACAGATTTCAACTGCGAAAAGGCAGAGCCAACCACGTGTAAACTTCATGTGTCGCTGAACACACTAGTATATAAGATTAGGTAGTCTTAGTTTTTGTTAATATTCACCTGATAACGGTTGCAGATACATCAGCATTCGAAACTTTGTGAAAAAATAAAAAATAAAGACAATGGAAGTTCCAAACTCTAACCAACATTAACCGCGAAGATGAAGTTTGAAACGCGAGCCGCAGGCGAGTGTCTTAATTTATCTGAGCGTGTAATGTCCATAACATGCGAGCTAGTCTACTTTACCTTACCTACGACCAATGAAAATATCATCATAAATATTAGCAATTATTAAAAATATCAAACGCCAGCACTGTTAAGTCAACAACCTTCATTCATAACATGAAGTTTCTATGACGCTCTATTTAAAACGTCGAAATAAATAAGGTTACTAAGGCACTTTTCATATATCTTTTTAAAAACAAGGATTTTTTTTCTCAAAAATGCTTAATATCTCAATTTAACGGCACATATTTTTGTTAGGTACGTATTAACGTTTAATAAATATTTATTGTCTCAAACATATAGAAAAACAACATAACATTTTTGCGTCAATTAAAGTTTCATCACTTGTCAAGCCATCTTGTGGCTTCCCTCCAAGGTTCCTTATTATCCTAAGAGCGTAAATGGTCTATTACAGGCGTGTTGGGACGCTCGTTAAATTAGCATTATGGGTTGGTCATAAGTAAAGTATATTTTATTAACTTTTTATAATAATATTTTGCCTTAAAAATAGGAAACTAGTATAAAAAATTGTGGCAAGGGAACCTTTTACTAAGTGTAGTGTATTACAAATATAATACAGCAAAGAGAAAATGATTTTACAATTTTTGTTAAGCCACGCATAGCAACTTTGGTCTTTTATGCAGTCGTTTTGTCTGAAAAAGCAAAATATATCATGAAGAGTTCAGCCGAAATGGGTGCAGCTTTTTAGCATTCAACTAATTCATTTATTAAGCTTTTCCATTCTGTTTTCACGTTTTAGAGCCCGTTTTGCGGCGCCTAAATAACAGATCAGGGACATTTTAAGCTTTATTTTTGGTGGAGAAAAAGCAAATTTAATTTTAAAATTTAAGCTGACCGCACGGACGGGCACAGAATTTACTCGATCCATCGTCCAGTAAGAAAAGATTAAAATGTATGACCAAATAACTATTATGGTGGTTGACACGAACGAACCCTGGCGGAAATTTGCTGAAAATAAAATCAACTAAGATGCTACACTGCTCGATTGAGCATTTAATCAAGCGCTTGCCCAAGGGAAGGATTGGGGGCCTCAAGCCTCTCCCAAGATAAAAATAACATTTACAAAAATCGATAACTGTCGACTTAATTTGCAAAAATTTTTCTCTGCGGCGCAATATCAGCACTGAAATTTACAAATTTAAATTATTTTTCAATAATTTTTAATTAGCAGCATTAATCAACATGTCCAACTGGAACTCTCAGTATAATTTTCCGAAAATGTTTGACATGTTTTAGAAAAAAAAATTGAGGTAAACAAACAACTCGAAATCTACCCCCCTAAAACTAAAGCACCCACAATTTTATTCTTGACTTTTTTTAATTCATTCAACAGGAAAGTTAAGTACTTCAGCGTTTCTTCTAATTATTATCCTACCAGTAAATCTTAAAAATAAAAATTTCCCAATGATCCATACAGTATTTCAAACTAAAAAAAATATTAATAATAATAATAAATAAGAAAGACATTCCTTCTTTTTTAAAAAAGAAAGTAGGGAAAATCAAGAGAGCTATAGAAAAAAAATTTTGTTCTGTTGTTAAAAAAAAAGAAATCCGTACTACATGCCATTGCCATATTAACCAGGTTTTCGGGAAGAAAAGTTATACCAATTTAAAGTAAAAGAAAACGGGAAAAATCGCAAGTAAAGCTGATAGTATTCAGGAAAAACATTAACATTAATTTCTAATATACACTTTAATTATTATAAATTATTAATAGAGTTATTCTTTGATAACGCTGGGTTATTTAAATGTTGATTTTAACGAACAAAAGAGTACATTTTGCCTAATGCCTCTGTGGCAAATATTGAGGTTTTAAAAATGAGCAAAATGTAATCGCCTATAGTGCGGTGTGCGCTACCTTTACGGTGTAGCTTGCTAATGCAGTAAAACAAACAAAAAAATAAACTTGAATACTATTAATGTGACAGAAAATTAGTTTGAAAGTAACCTAAAGTTTCGAACTTCCATTGTCTTTATTTTTTACTTTTTCACAAATTTTCGATTGCTTATATATCTGCAATCGTCATCAGGTGAATACTAACAAAAATTGAGACTACTTTATCTTATATACTAGCATGTGTTCACTGAACCATGAATACACTTGGTTGGCTCCGCCCTTTCACAGTTGAAATCTGTTACGTCCGAAAAGTATGGGTTTCCAAACATCCTTGATGGTGCCGCTATACGTTCTGGTTCCTGTGTATGAATGCTGTTTCTTTGAACTTCCGCTTGAATAGATTTTCTTCCCTGACGACGATCTTTGCCTCTTTCCATTCCATATGATGTTGATTTTCCCAGCAATATTTATATATTTTTGATCCAGTTGTGTCCCCTTGTCGAGTTAGCGTTTGTGTTCTGTAAGGCAAATTTCCATGGGTCGGCTGGTTTCTCCGATGTAGATATCCCCACACTCGCATGGTTCTTGGTACATGCAGTTCTTGGTGTTGCGGCAATATGGTTTAGTTTTTGTTAACTGACTTCTTAATGTTGTGGTCGTTTTGAAGACAGTCCGAAGATGGCACTGGTTGCGTATTCTTCTTATCTTTTCTGATATGGAATTATAAGTGTCACCTTCCTTGTAGTATTTTCGTCTGTCGTTCTTTGTGTTGGTGCGGTCTGAAGAGTTTTATTGATCGTTTAGTTGGAGAAACCGTGTCTTCCCAGATCGGATCGAGTTTTTAACATTTCTTTATTTAAAGCTTCTTCTGTATTGAAGAAGTAGGTGGCTCGATCTATAAGAGTTTGGTTGATGTGGAGTGGTTTGATTTGAAGTTTAGATATTTTCCAGTATGAGTAGGTTTGCGACTCCAGTTTATTTTGCGAGGGGGTATTATTGAATACTATCTAAGATGAAAAGGCATACACAAAATATCAACAAAGGTATCAGTGCCAAGCAGCTAAAGATCCAAAACGACTTCCCCTTCAATCAGCAACTCCAAATAAATAACATTTATGTCAAAAAAGGACCGCACTTTTTTTGAACTCGAGAAATATTTTTGCGTTGTATAAGGAACATATTTTTAATAAAATGTTCCTTTGACGCTGTTTCAGGCAAAAGTTTTAAGAGGTTTATTCCAATTTTCACTTGATCACATTCGTTTCCGCGCTAATTAAAATATAAATTTATAACCGAAACAAACTTGTGGAAAGCCGAGTAGAGTTAGAAATTGTAAAAAAATAACTTTATCTTTATTTGATATCTTTTCTACAGCAAGTTAAGATTTAAAGTTTCCCTGACCCTGCAGCTGGTTTACAGATTTATTGTAACCCGTACTGTTTTTTTCTACTGAAATATGTTTGACACCTTCGCCAGCCTCTTTATTATTTTTTTTTATTTACTGGTTTTCTCTACCCTTGAGCCGTAATCTTTGGCAGATGAGCGCAACCGAAATTCTCTGTCGTTGTGATACACCTAACTGATGAGTCCCTAATAAGAACGAAACGGCTTCGTCCTAGGTTCCACCCTCTGTGTGAGCAATCGAAATTCAGGAAGTTCATTTTGCACTAAAGTACAAAAACAAATATTTCCAGAAGCTGTTGAGTTCTTCAGTAGATTGATTTCGCTGTTCTCATCGCGTAGTCTACAGATAGGTTCTTCTTGGTATATTTTCATCCTCTCCAAGGGTTTATCAGTGTATACAAGGACCGGTTAATATTTCCGTCTGATATCATTCCTTTTACAATTAGATTTTGGTGTGGTATTGTGTTTCTCTTTGGATATAAACTCTCATGACTCTTGTTAAGCAGAGATAAGTAGAAGAATAAAGCTTTGGGTAATGATCCAATATCTAAACCAGTACCAACTTTTCCGAAATTAATCAGCATTTCTATGTCTATAAGTTGACATATAATAATTATTATTTGTCAATCTTAATTCATACCTTTTTTCACATTACAGTACAGCTTTGCTGGGCTAAAGCTCTCTTTTAATGCTGGGGAAAAGCTTAATGAAAAAGCTTCGCCCGCTGCCACCAGGTGAAGCCGGTGTATTATATTTTTAGTGTGGCGGTTTGCCGAAACTGAGTAAAATAGAATAAGCGGCAAAACAAAAACTGCTCTCTTGCAAGAAAACTAATCTCTGTGGTGTTATGACAAACTCTTAAAATCAATATGGCGCTTGCTCGACAACGTTTTAGCCCCGGAGTCGGCATCCAATTAATTAAACACCGCCAACCGTTAATCCAAAAAGTGTTTCTCTCAAATATACACTGTAAACTATAAATAATAACTTACTAATCAAAGAAGAAAGGGCGGTGCGCAGCCTCGCAATTAGGTCTCCCTGAGCCCTTTCTGCAGCCTGTTCCTTCTCTTCAGGTGGTGCCAGTGTATCGCTGGCTTAATTTAGTGGTTTATGGTAAGAGCAAAGATTTTGTTAGTACTGTAAAAATACGATTTTGCCCCAGTTGTATCTAGTACTCCATTCTGTGGATGAAGCGCTTTGTCAAGTATTTTTAATTGGACGCCTGAAAATAAATAGTGACTCTCCCATTTATCTTGCTGGTTTAGGTTTTAAGTTTTTGTCTTAAAGTGTCACCAAACTTGTTTTGTCAGCAATTTTTTTTTAATCAAAGCTATATACGTAAGGATTGGTTGACCTACATAAATTTATCATAGTTTTGGTGGAGGAATAACGGGTATTTTTTAAGGTCTCTATCTAGGTAGAGAGGCAATAGGAGAATGTGGAAGAAAAAGGAAAGTAATAACCACTTTTCCAAAATTATTCTCTTTCAAAACTAATGTCCTTCTCTACTTAAACCAATCAAAATTTCTGTTTAACTTTTTTAATTTCATACAGTAAGGGTTCCAAATTACAACAAAATGCATAGTTTAACAGTGGTGTTACAAAAGACTAGTTGTTTAAATTCTATAAACAAAAACATACCCCGTGACATCCGATAAATAGCAAATTAGGAAAAAGAGAATCAAGTAATAAAAGTTATCATAAGAGTGGACCAAAAGCTTCTTCAACTGTAAACTGCCTTAATTAGTATGTCGACTGTTCTATATTTTGGGATAAATAAAAATGTAATTTAACAGAACAAAAGTGTAAAATCACGCCGGTCGTTATTTATTTTTTTGAGGGAATGAAAATTGAAAGTAAATCTGGAAAACGCGTAGTAAATTTGAAGAACAAAATTATCACACTTCTCTTTTTTGGAGACTTTCTTCAAGTGTAAATTGTCTTGAAAATTGTTTGCCGGTGTTTATTTATCATCTACGAGGTACAATAATTCCGCTTTCTAAAGGTTTCCGAAGGTTTCTTTCAAGTCAGTTATTAGCAAGGTGGACAAAAATTTTGAATAGAAAACTGGGAAATGCATACCAAATTTAGAGGACCCTAATATTAAACAACTTTATTTGGAGGAATAAAAATTGAAAATAAAAGTATCAAATGCCTATCAAAGTTAAAGACTTGATTTTTCGAACAACTCCTTTAAGTGTATGCTGTAAGTTCAATATAAAACCGGCAGACGGTTACTAAACTTAGTTGAAAAAATTTAAAATCTCGTTTCCCGAATGGAAATGGCAGACTATCGAGTTTGCCTATTAAGTTGAATAAAGATTCAGAAATTTAGTTTGACATGCACTTTTCCATGTCCATATCCCGTACTATTAAGATTTATGTGGAAGACTCCTGCCCTATTGTCTTTACGTATGCAGACTCCGATACCTGCGGTGCAAGTTATGTTTCGGGAGAGGGCCCTTCCGTTCACCTCAGTGACGTTTGAGCCTGAGTAAGGCTCGCGTGTTCGCACAATTACGTAATCGATCGTATTGCTTCGTTTGCTCCCGGCACTCGTTGTCTTCGCCCTTCGCATTCGCGAGCTCTGAAAATATATGTGTCTGCTCTCGACTTTTTGTTTTGGTCCTCGCAAACTAATCGAGCTCTTATTTTTTGCCCGCACGTTGCGATGCTCAGCCGCTAACGAGCACTTTGAGTTAGAGCTGTTTATGTATGACTCTATATTCGGCCGTGCTTTATTGGCGCATGCGGAAAAAGTGCCCTATAAGCAGGCGCGAATGCGCGGACGTTAATATGGGGAAATTTTGTCCCCCAAAACGGGCAAATTGGTGATTTTCCTAGCGATTCAAAAATAAAACCGTCAACAGTTCATAACAATAAGTCGACTTTTCTTTAGGTTTATTTATTTCACTCCACTGGTTTAAAAGAAAAACAATCAGGAGTTACCCCATACAAATGAATAAAATATATTAAGAGTGACCACAAAGAAGCTACTTTGCGCATATTATTGCATGTGCAAAGTAGCACTTTCCCGTGCGGGAAATTTCGTCGTTCGGCTAGCTACTTTTGCGTGCGGAAAAACATAAGTTTTTGCACTGATTAGGAAAAGTAATATTTTAAAAGAAAAAAATCATGAAGTATCATAATTGCCAAAATTAAAAAAAAAACTAGCATCGGGTGTCAGAGGCAAACGAAGCAGTACATTTTAATGTCTTTTGTTTTTCATATTACCTTCCAGAATTTTTATAGAATTTTTCACTCAGGACCTTTCCGTGCCTCATACAACTAAATGCAAGTCACGCATTTATTAATTCTTCTCTTTTTAACTAATATTGAGGTCGATTCGGCTCACAGTTGTTATGTTTTCCCAAAGGGTAAGTTGATACAACACCAAGGGGATGCGCGGAGAAGTGGAAATAAGGATTACCACGATTAATCAATTTAATGAAAGAGTATATCGCGGAAGGTACAATAATTCCAAAAACTAGAAACTAGACTGATCTGTAAGAGGTTGGAACGTAGTACCTATAGATCAAACACTTGTATACTACACTGATAAAAAGATTTTTTTGTCACAAAAGAAAATTTTTTGCCAATAATAAAATAAATAAACGTTCTCAAAAACGGAAATTTGTGCTTAGAACAAAAAATATTATTTTTTTGCAGGTATCGTCTTATTAGTGAATTTATTAAGTGTTTAATATAATATAGCCAGCTTCCCTGATAAAAAATATTTCTTTGTCAGAAACAAATACTTTTTTTGATTTAGATTAACGGATATTTCTTTGACACACAAGAATATTTTTTGCCGGTAATTGCCTTAGTAAGTAAGTACAAATCTTAATATTTTTGTCGTAAAAAAATTGTACTGAATTTATTCAATTTAAAGCAAAAAATAATTTTTGTCAAACAAGTATTTGTTTAGCCGTATTAAAATAGGTATTTGTTTTTGACAATCGGATCTTTTCATCAGTGTTTTATTTCAAAGGGAGGGTAATGTCGGTACACTGATTTATTTGTCATAAACAAACGAATATTTCTCACAAAAGTATATTTATTGGTCTAAATTGCATCAGTTTGGAACCAATTTACTTTTTTGAGACAAATAAATCAAAATATGTACCAAATCGATGCAATCTAGGGTAAAAAATGTTCTTTTTTGACAAAGAAATATTCGTCATATCCAAAAATATTTTTAATTGTAAAATGTAAAAAATGTAATAATTTTGTTAATAAAATTTAATTTTTATAATGAACAGGATAGCGCGAACAATAAAACATAAACTCTATACAGACGTTTAAAGCTCTTAAAACTTTTTTTTAATTGCATAAAGCGCTCCTTCTGGTATACTATAAAATTATTTAAAAAGAAGCGAAATGTTAAGATTTTAATTGGATTACGAGATTCGCTTTGTCCCAAAGTTCTAATAATTGCGACTTAATGAACTTATGTGAGTCTCTAATACCACTTTATACTTATTAAAAATGAAAGAGCAAGGAATTAAAGGGAGCTTTTATCCCGGCAGACTATTATATTAAAAACATTAATTGATATCTTATATTAAGCACGAAAATATAGGTACCTTTGAGCCTCTTAACTTTTTTTGTTTTTAAGAAAGAACTTCAGTAAAACATGACCACTAGGTGGACCTCCTTAGAGACGTCAACCTACAACCTGACGATCAGTTTGTTAGTTTTGACATCGAAAGTTTATACACGAATGTAACACTGAAAGAATCACTCCAAATCATTAAATAGGAGCTACTCAAGGACAACGACCTCTCTGATAGAACCAATCTACCAATCAGTGCCATTATGGATTTGTTGAAATGTTGTCTGCAGAATTATTACTTCCAGGAAAAAGACTGGGATTTTCGGTCTACCCATGGGATCTCCACTTTCGCCGGTAGTGGCCGACATCTTTATGGAATCCTTTGAAGAAGAAGCTCTGCGAACATCTTGGCACAGACACAAACCATGGCTCAGAAACATGGACAACATATTATCATCTGGAAAAAGGACAACAATACACTAGAACAATTCTTCCATCATATCAACAGCATAATACACTACATCATATTAACTCTGGAAAAATAAGAAAATTGTCAGCTCCCTTTTCTCGACGTTCTAGTCACCAAAAATAATTCAACCATTACTCAAATACCATGTACCATGCGCAAAATTCGACAAGGGGACACAACTGGATCAAAAATAGCTCAACATTACTGGGACAATCAACATCATATAGAATGGAAAGAGGCAAAGATCGTCACCAAGGAGGAAAATCTATTTAAGCAGAAGTTCAAAGAAGCATCATTTATACAGAGGAGCCATAATGTATTTTCTCAACAAAGCATCACCATCTAGGATATTTGGAAACCCATGCTTTTCGGCGGGCGGAGTCAACTAAGTGTAAACTTCATAGTTCACTGAACACAAGTTTTTTATGGTTCACTGAACACACACATAAGATTAGGTAGTCTCATAAGCATCCGAAACGTTGTGAAAAAAATAAAAAATAAAAACAGTTCAGGTTCAAAACTCTAAATTACTCTATGAGTTTTTTGTTCACGTGCTGGCTGGAGAAGAATTTTGACAGTGTTAATTTTATATTCTATATTTATAGATTTAGCAATATTTTTTGAACTATTTTGTTAAACCTTTCGTTAGCTCTATTTTAAGTGAGATATAGGTTTTGAAAATAAATAAAAAGAACGGAAGGTTGATTTCTTTATCTATTTTCAATGAAAACCATTCGCATCTCTCGCTGTAGATGAATTTATTGCTTGTTAACGCATTGCAACGTAGCCTACGTTAAGTTGACACTGGAATCTTTTGTGTGAATTGTTAATTTAAAAACGTTTTTCCACCCGATTTTATCAACTGCGAGCTGCTTATTTATCCACAAAGTACATTTAATCAATGACTGAAGCAATACTTGCGGACATCTTTCAAAAATAAAAACATTTGCCATAATAGCTTCGAGTCACTAAGATAATATGTGTATCACAGCCGATTTGATTGAGAGCTATTAAAACTTATATCAACATATATCAACAGTGTAGACTGTCATATACAGGGGTTTACTAAAAGAACTAACTAACTAAAAGAACCCAAGAAGTCTTATTGTAATAATGACATTCTCTGAATATAGAAAAGTGCTTGTTCTACCTAGGGGAGGCCCTTACCGAGCCAGCAACCAACCGATGGACAGACCAAGTATAACCTTAATATCTAATTAGTTTTTTGTCAAAAAGTGCTTGGTCTGTTCATCGGTTGGTTGCTGGCTCAGGGTGGGCCTCCCCTTGTGGGTTTACTGCCATTTTCCTATTGGGTGGCTGGCGCCGGGCTTGCGCCTGGCGGATGGGTAGACAAACCACTGCTATAAATTCGCGTAGAATGCGTAGTAAATCCCTGAAGATGACAGTCTATACTATTGAAACAGTGGAGAATAGCCGAAGTTTCTTCATTAAAAAAAAATTGTTTTGCATCGTTCACCAAAAAAAAACATGGTTTTGTTATCGGCGGACAGTGAATAAAATGGTATAATAAAGCTATTTTAGTAATTTTTTTCAAGGGTATCGAGGTAAAATCTTGCATACGACCCCCGGTCCAACCGTTTAATCCACTCCCCTGACAGAGTCTCATTTTACTTTAGTAACTTGTTTTAATAATTACCGTTTAGCTCTTACTATTTTCTATACATTTAAACATGAACCACGAGTTTGATTAACCGCTAGTTTTAATTAAGTTTCTCTTTGTTTCAGTTCAAAATGACCTATGCAAAGACAAAATTTGCGGCTACGGGTCGCGTTGCGTTGTCAGCGCGGACGGTCGCAATTCCAGCTGTGTGTGCCCGGAAAAGTGCCACAATTACGGGGACCACACTACGTCTCATCCCGTATGCGGTTCCGACGGCGTCGACTATAAAAACAAGTGCGAACTGAATCGGGCCGCCTGCAAATCAAACGTAAACATCACAATCAAGTTCAACGGCAAATGCGGTAAGTCTATTATTAGGGTACTGGCGGTAAATAAGGTTTGTTCCCTAATAAGGTCCATATTTACGCAAAGGTTATAACATAGGCAAGCCCAATTTTACCTAAGAATATATTCTTGCTCATGCAAATATTCCACTTGTTAGCATATTTTTGACCCTATATTTTTCGATCTAAATACAGAAACTTTTCAAACATTTTAGTCTCGTTTTAATGATAAAGCATGAATCTAGTGTTTTCTAGTGGTACCTTTTGCAATTTTTGTCTAGTCTTGCAGATATGAGCAGTTTATAACCTATGCAAGCCTAATTTTACTAAAGAGTCTTATTCATGCAAATATTTCGCGTTTAAGGATATTTTTTGCACAAAATTTTTCTATCCAAATACAGAAATTTTTCGAACGCTTTAGTCTCATTTTAAAGATAAAGCTTTAATTTAGGGTTTTCTAGTGGTACTTTTTGCAATTTTAATCTAGTCTTGCAGATATGTGCTTTCCAAAGTACTATACGGTGTCTCTCTCTTAAATAAAATAATGCAATCCTAGTAGACAAATTCACTTAAGCTAACCGTTTTATATGATAAATACACAAGAGAGATATTGTGCTAAAGAGCAGAGAAACATAACGAATGGGTAGAAAGCGCTTTGATTACTGCGCTTTCCATCCCCCCTGCTCTGTCCGCCACTGTACCAACATGATTGTTTAAACGGTAAAGAAGTCCTTCGTTGGGGATAAAAAACGTATAAAAGTTAATTCTAGCCACTTTTCCATATCTCTGGTCGAAAATGTACGTCTTTGGCTAAAGATTCACTACGTCGAAATATTTAACAGAATTGCGAAGACTGTCAATATGCAGAAAATCAGATTCTCAAATATAAAGGCGTTCGGCAGAGAGATTTCTAAAATATATTTGTCCTGTGACTGACGTCTTTGCGAGCGAACACACACACACACACATACACACGGGGAAAAAAGAAAATATTTGTACCTTTCGCTCTTTGCTGTATTTATTTTTCATTTTGAAAATTCTGATTTAACGAATCTCCCCTCGAGGCGCGCTTTACCGACCAGAAGTTTTTTTTCCCATTACGACATAACCGTTTGATGTTAAAAAGTTTTATAATGTTATTATATTATATTCGGTCAAATTTCATTAAGACATGGAAATAAAGCAGTACCCGCGTTATTCTAAAAATTTTAAGTTTTGCGATACAAAACGCCTATGTCATTTTTTAGAAAATTGTGATAAAAAATAAGACTTTTTGTATTGCCTATAGTTTTGGAATCAATAGTCCGATTTTCAAAAAATGTGCATGCCTGGAAAGAACATACTTCATATTCTTTAGAACCACTGTCACACATGACGTTTTGTAAAGATCCAAGATGGTGGAAAATTTTAAAAAGTTGCAATCTTTCATCCCCAATAAACTTTTTTTCTATGCGCCACTGGCTCAAAAACTATTTTTTTCTTGAAAGCTTCATTCACTTCTAACATAAAAATGTGTCACTTACAAAAATCGGTGGTAAAAATTAGGTCCTATTTTGAACAAAAAAAAATCATCTTGAAATTTCAGAAAATGTCAAATGCCTGAGTTTATTAAAATCGGTTTAGTCCCTGATAAATTATAGCCAAAGTAAAGACTTAATTTTCCCTAATGTAAACAATACCTAGCAAAATATGGAAAAAATACAACAAGAAAAAAGACCCCTTACATTGCTTATTCTTTGACGATTTTCGCAAAATTATTCTTGTACAAGTCGCACAGAAAAATTCGGAGGGGGATGAAAAATTTCTATTTTTAAAATTTTCCGCCATCTTAAATATTTAAGAGATATCATTTTTAACACTCGTTCAGAAAAATATGAGGTATATTCTTTTCAACTATGTATTTCTTTTATTCGGTCTATTGATATTGGTTTGAAAGTTATAGGCGTCCTATATAATCGGTTCTTAAGGCTATCTAAAAATTGATTTTAGTTCGAACCATACCACAATTAATAGGATACTTTTTCCTGGATGAACGTCAAAATGTACTGCAATGAGACCCATAAAGACATTTTTCTTTAAAACAGTCATAAATAAAATCTGGGTAAACAATAAATCTGAAAACTGTCAAACTGACACGGGATGTCATATTTCAAGTAATATCGTATAATAATACCGCCAAGAGGTGGTTTATCTACTTTAAATTTTAAAACAATCAAGAAATCAAATTCCAGCCTTTTCTTTCAGTTAATGTGTAGAAACTTTGAGATGTTTCAAGGGCATCACTGCCCGCTTAAATCAGGAAAAAAGCCTTTTACATATAAGTTTAAAAGTACTTTGAATTAATTAAAGAACTATAAATTAGCGGTAATTGGTTTGCGCTGTATATGTCCTCGGCTTCAACCGCGCAAGTAAAAAAATAAATTCCTGTTTGTCAGGGATTCGCCTCATTCAAATGTGTATTTTTTTCCTCTCTTTTTTTAATAAATTGAAGGAGATTTAATGCAAAAGCGGTAAAAGATGTAGAGCAATGGCCCCCTTCTTGCATTGCTTCCAGACCTTGCCTTATACCTATAGATTGCAACTTGTTGATGGCGGTATTGAGGAGTAGGTGAATTGTTACGAGGGTGGGGGAACGTTCGCAACTGTATTACGTTATCATTTTTATCTGAAACGTTATAAAAAAATAATAAAATAACTAATACTTCAAACTTTTTGTGACCCAATTTAAGGAGGGGGGGGGGAAGTTTCGGAACTAATGCAAAATTGGTGTTACACTTATTTACTCAGATGTAATAAGCTTTTTTTATATAAGAAGGTAGTGTTTTTGTTTAAACGTCAGTTAAGTATGTTCTGACAGTTTTTAATTATTCTTCGATAAAAATACCTGAATTACAAATTTCAATATGCTTTTCCCATTAGTGTGAAGAAATGTGTGTATGGATATTTTTTATCATATGGACCTCCGCAAATTTAGGTACAAAAAGGGACAAAAAATCTAAGTAAGACACCCAATTAACAGAGCATTTTTAGTTAAAAGGCCACAGGGACAAAGCCACCGCCAATATTTTTTTCCTGAAATACTGGGAAAACCTGTGTTTTTCCTTTGCGAAACGACTTATATTAAGTTCAAAATTTCAACAAGTTTCACTTGAGTTTAAAGGAAACCCCCATAACTAGATTAAAAACCTTAATCGATTTAATTTTTTTAAAATGACACAAGTGTTTATAACATAAAACCTGTGAATTTTCCTACTAGTCATGATTAGGGGAAGCACCAATTCAAATAACGTCACGCTGTTAGACTAACGTTCAAGCGTTGCAATACATTACCGAACTACACGCATATTTCCGTACTCATTACACTACAAATTTACACAAAATGTTTTAGTAATAAAGCGGCAAATTAGGTCAATATGAATTTTCATTTAATTACCGTTCATCTAATAGTCGTATTACGAAAGAGAATTTAATATATTTTAATATTTTCATCATCGACTACAAATGCAATTCAATGCAATTTTATTAACTTACTGATTAAAACGATGTCATTGTAAATCAAATACTATCGTATGTAGAGTATCTGTCAAAGTAATAGGTAAAAACTGTGCGCCTAAATATTCATGCACCTAAAAGGACCAATTATGTGTTATATACCTGTTCTTTTATATATTATATATATTTTTAATATTTTTAATATATTATCTATACACGTTATCATTTTTAATTAATATACATTATCAACATCAGATCTGTGTAGAAAGGTGCATTGTTTAGGGCTAGCATAACTTGCGACTTTTTTGAAAATTTTTGCTTGATGCTAAGGCAAGACATGAGTTTTTCCTAATCTGAGAGCTTTAAAAAATGGGTAAATTTCACCACCCTTCGAAAAGTTTGTGTGCGTCCCTGGACCTGATTTTTATCAATGAGGCAAAAGCCCCGTAGTTTCTTCGCCTACCGAGGTATTAATTATCTAAATTGGTGATCAGATAAAAAAGTTATGAACATTTTAAATCAGGATCATTTGGACCAAAAATTCTAAAAAAAATTACTGTTACTGTACTGGAATATTCTATTACAGACATTACAATTTTTGGCCTATATACTCCTGATTTTCAATTTGTATAACTTTTTTATTTTATAACCAATTTAGATAAGTGATACCTCATACCTCGGTAGGCGAAGAAAGTAAATCAAGTTGAGGGTCGCACACAAATTTTTCGCGTATCCATTTTTTAAAGCTCTCCGCCATCTTGCATTTTTGACATATGTCAATCTACAAAAACAGCCAAAAATTTCGAAAGCTATAGCGCGTTCATAAAGTGACAAATTTTTTGGCCCACCCTTTCTATTTATTTAATATATACCATATAATTTTTATATAATATATATTATTTATATATTTTTTATATATTGTATTTTATTTATAAATTTTATATTATTTGCATAATATTTGTATATGATAAATTATAAATTTTTCCATTTTTTTTTGTTTCAGATCCTTGTGCAGACATGTCATGCGCTGAGCCCGAAATATGTCAACTTGACGGTCAAAGAAACCCGGTGTGTCGTTGCGGAGAAACATGCCCGTTGGAATTTACTCCCGTGTGCGGTTCGGATGGAAAAACCTATTCAAATGAGTGCACTCTACGACAAGAGGCTTGTCGCACCAGGAAATCGCTCAATATAATTTATAGAGGGAAATGCAGTTCAGGTTGGCACTTACAGATATTTTATCTCGTTTTCTATCAAAATTATACCATAGTGTCAGTCTAAATGTTGAGTGTCAGTTTTGATCGTGTTTGCTACGAGTATCCATCATAATTTTTGTTTTAAATTTGAATCTAGTGAACTATTTTTAAAATTAAAAACCATCTATATAGCAGTTTTGGTTTTATACGGAGGCTTTCCATCCACCTTATAGGATCAATCAGTGTTGCCAAGATATGCCAATTTCCAAAATTGAGACACTCAATAACTATTATTGGAATGGCGGCTCTGCAATCGGCGTTATTTATATTATAATTATAATTTTTTCTTAACTCTTTTACGTTATTTTTTCAATTTACTTTCGATAAGCTCTCCATTATTTTACAAAAAATTACAAACAAAAATAAATGTAACAGTTTTCCAAAATCTTAAAAGTTGAAATCCGTTAGTATTTTGGTCATCACTGGAAATTACATGCAAAAGTACTTAGATTCTAGTTAGGACTTGCGAATGTGTAAAAACTATTAATTTTTTTAAAGAAATTTTCTTAAGTTAGTGGCGAAAATCTCAAAAAAGTTGTTTCAGTATTATGAATTTGTGACAAACATTTTATTTTACATGTAAAGTAATTTAGCTTTGAATACTGCTGTCTTTTAGATCGGCCGTTCCCAAGCAACAATAATAGTCAATTTCACTGGTGCCATTGTCATTGCCGCCAAAAATGAGTTAAAGCGTGGTAATATTTCCCACAAAAAACTATTTGTAGAAAAAATGTCATTATTGTCACTTAGTGTGGTCACTATTACGGTTAAAAAATTACCACAGTGTCGAAAAAATATAAAGTTATACGCGAAATATATTCCAGTATATAACTATACATATACCACTACTAGAAGCACGAAAAAACATTTAATTTCTTTAATATTACTTTTACGAGGTAGCGACTCTACTGAAATTTATTTAGTTGCAATTGAGTAACTCCTACTCAATCCAAAACTACAAAGTTACGTAGTCTACACGGTCGCCATTCTACCACGCAGTAAGAAATAAATATGCATATAGTGGAAAAACGTTGCCTACGAGTTATCTCTACTTTACTGACATTGACACAACTGGATGCGCGACGCCGCCATGTTATTTACTTCCCACATAACATTGAAGGAATATTCATGTTATAGGAATATTCCCTCAAAGTGATTTTTGGAATATTCTGTTACGAAAATAACAGGAATGTTCCAGGCCTATTTTTTGTTGAATATTCTTTAAGAGTTTGTGATAGCTATATTTCTGTGGTAATAAGATAATAATATACCCATGATAACGTGATAATCAAGTTATTTCTAATCAGAATATTTTGTTTACTGTCATCCATTGTAGATAGATGGCACTGGAGTCAATATGTTCTCTATGTAGCATGTAATATTATTATAAATATAAGACAGCAAAAAGTTATTTAGGTAATCTTTTGATAACTAATCTCAAGTAGTACATCAACATAATGGTGATAAATTGATATACCTATATCCATAGACTACTCGGTAATTGCACTTTGGTGGAAGAATAATGCATATTAGGTGGATATATATCCACTGTATATCTAAGAATATCCATCTCGTGGTCCTCTGGACATGTTTTCAATCACAAGATCATATCAATCCAATATTCAATAGGCATATATATTTGCTATATATAGTGGCATATATATTTGATATTATAGTCAGTGCCTGCCTAGTTATATTACTATAATTCTTTAAAACGTTTCTATCACATTTATATCACCTGTATGAACTAGAACGTAACTTATTGCCGGAATGTGTTAGTAATATTCCCAATGGTAAAATGTAACATTCCTATTACATTCTTTGTTCTCTAAGTATATGACTGTTACATACATAAAAATACCTCACTAAATCACTGATTAGTAGTTTCATCTAGCAATAAAAGTAAAAATATTGATATTTAGTTGATAAAACATATTAAAACTGGAAATACATTGAATTTAGAAATCCTAACCTCAAATAATTCGAATTTTTTATCAACATTTCAGATAAAACTAGATCAAAACTGGGTCAGTTAAGTGCCATGCGTTTATAAATTTAAGATGTTGCGACTTCAGAAAAGTGGTTAATAAAATGGTAATTTTTAGATGAAGGTTATGATTTAGATAACATTTTTTTTTTCTATTATGCCTTTACATATTTTATGGTGTGTGTTCTGATAAAGTTTAGAAAAAGGTCAATATATTTTAAATTAATATTCTGGGAAAGAAAAAACCTATAAAAACTCTATGAAGTCAGAAATACTACTTTATGTGGTAAACAGAACGTCGGGATAACGTGTCCGTTTTCTACCCGCGACGACATAACTCCTATATCAAGAGTAATCATTACCGTCGCCATGTGGTTGTATAACCATCCCAAAGTATTCCGAAACACGGTGAATACCTCGAGGTATAGTAGTAGTAAGACCCTGATATGACGCCACAACTCTCTTATATAGGAACAGGGCGTAGAGACGGTCACCACGTCGCGACTAATTTGGTTGCTTGGGTTAAATCTGATGGCTGCTGTTATCTGTTAATAGTGTCAAAATAATGACCGGCCATCATAGTGCCCAACCTCGCTATTCATTATTTTGATTTTATTTACCATAATTCTTTTTGTCTGAAATATTACATTTGACAAGGCTTTCAAAGAGTCTTCTCTGGTTGTCTTTTTTTCGGCCTCTTTACGCCAGTCTGTTTTTAAAATACTCTTGTTAAACTCATTGCAGCCGATCCATTAATAAATTAAAAGTACCGCGGCAAAGCGATTCTTCATTTATAAATCCATAAAAAGTAAAAATAAAACAAAAAAACACCATGGATTCTGCCGTTTTCCAGGCTGTTCCGTTCAATCAGGAAAATAGTCGCGGCAAAATTTTATTATGAAGCCAACTGAAAGTCTTTAATTTTGCTCGTTTTTTTTTCGTTCCTAACAACCTGAGACTTTAATTGAAAGCGTCAAAATTTAATCTGTAGAAATTCTTTTAATTACGGCATGTTCAATTAGTAGAAATTGTTCGGCGTTTTTTTTTATTTTTCTAACCTTCCTTTGAAAAAAAGGTAAAAGTATTAACTTAATAGCATAATACAATAAAAGAAAGGTACGATACGTAGCGGTTCAGAATTCGTATAGTTCCCCGTGTGACGTCACCTGGTGAGATTTTTGTGACGCAAACAGGGAACGATCTACCCATAGCTGATACCAGTTCACTTACAAACATGAAAATGTGAGGATAGTTTGGGTTGATACAGGAGGAGCTCATCAAATTTTTATTATTTTTTTCCTGAGGGGGTAAAAATAGGGGTTGAAATTTTAAAAGGATTTTCAGTGTCTCAAAAACGAAAAGCAAATAAATAAATACTTACTTCGGCATTTTTTTAAATTCAGCGGGTTGAGAAATAGAATTTTGCTTTTTTTTATAGAAAATCGAAAAACAGATCTACAATGATTTTTAGCAGCTAAAATTTTGGGCACGGACCCTCAGAAAGGGGTCTATTCACATACAACTTTTGTTTCAAATTAGAAGGCTCCGCTTGTGACATTTTGTTGAAAAGCTTATCGAAAAGGAAAAAGGATCATGTGATTTTTTTTGACATTTGTCAATCCTTGTATGGATTAACAAATCATTTTCTTTTGGCGTGTAGCCGAGCAAATTTGAGGTTTCGCTCATAATCATTATCACTAAAATGTTTTGAGCAAATTCGAGCATTATTTACGTTAAAGATATCGTGCCGTCCACAAAAATGCTTCCATATTCTTGTCTTTCGGAAATCTGAAAAACTTACTACAGATCTACAATGATTTTTAGCAGCTAAAATTTTGGGCACGGACCCTCAGAAAGGGGTCTATTCACATACAACTTTTGTTTCAAATTAGAAGGCTCCGCTTGTGACATTTTGTTGAAAAGCTGATCGAAAAGGAAAAAGGATCATGTGATTTTTTTTGACATTTGCCAATCCATGTGTGGATTAACAAATCATTTTTTTTTGGCGTGTAGCCGAGCAAATTTGAGGTTTCGCATAAATCATTATCACTAAAATGTTTTGAGCAAATTCGAGCATTATTCACGTTAAAGTTATCGTGCCGTCCACAAAAATGCTTCCATATTCTTGTCTTTCGGAAATCTGAAAAACTTATTGTCACGCGAAAAACCTTTTATCTGATTGTCGACACCATATCCGTGTACACAGCACCTCATTTTGTTAATTTTGCTACTGAAAAATTATGAAAACTAATTGTAAATAAACAACCACCTCGTAAATAAATAAAAATGACGACTGAATGCTGTCTCTAGAGTCTCTCACCAGGTGACGTCAGTTAGCCACGCCTACTCCTGCGCGATATCATATCTGTTTTACTTGTATCAGAACTTCATAGGGATTTATTGGAGATTTCTTTTCAGCCAAGCACTATTATGATCGAGCAGTAATTTGGCAGCTAGTGTTGACATAAATGCTTGGGCAGCAACCATCAGATTTAATAACGGCCGTAATAGTGTTACGGGCTTACCTTATGTGTGGAAGCTTCAAAACCAAGCTTATTTTGACATTTAGAAACATATATATCTTAAAAACACAACAGTGATCAGAGCTGAATTGAATAATATTTAAAAATACAGTCAAAAATTTCAAGTGGTCACGAAAATACTCACTGATCATAAAAAGCTGTCAAAATATTTTTTTGTAAAATATTAGACAAATTATCCGAAAATAAATAAATAAATAAAAGAAAATAACCGAAAACAGCGAAAAAAAATATTTTAACTATAAGTAACGTCTCTAATGTAAGTAACTTAAAATGTTAAAAGGGTGTATAGATTATTCCCCAAAATTTACCATATCTTGTAGTAATTGGTGTCCCATAAGTTTTGGCACAAATGGCAAGGAGCTCAAATAAACTACCTATGTTACTTATCAAGTTGGCTTTGGGGACAAAAGTTTCCTTGATTCCTAGGTTTCAATTTGACATATTTATGTTTTTAGTCAGTTTGTGAAAAATGGTTTGCAAATTGGAACTAAGAAAATCTATTTATAATTTGGCTGGGCAAATGCCCAAAGTTGAAATATTGCGAATCTTTCAACACCAAGATATATTCAGGAGAACCATTTACCGAACCATAATGGAATGTGAACAGGGTATTCCTTGCACGAACCTCCCGAAAAGGGAAATATCAAGGATTTCAACCCCCTCCCAATGCAACAGAGTTGTAAGATTGGATAAAAACAAGATCGGTGTGTCTGTAAGGAACCTAGCGGAAATAAAACAAACTTCAAAAAATACTATTTGTATGCAAAGAAAATTTCGTGGCATCTCTAAAATCTAATGGATAGTCCAGAAACCTACAGGCCTGTTTCATCCTTGTTAGGAACCATCAGGGTAACATAGGACTGTACCTGGCGTATGAAGCATAACATAAGCAACCACACCCAGCGAATTTAAACAACTTTCGTCGTAGAACAATGCGGGATGATTTCTAACAAGAAGGAAACAGGCCTGTAGGTTTCTGGACTATCCATTAGATTTTGGAGGCCTGGTCGTAATTAATTGAAAAGCAAATTCTTTTTATTTATTTTTCACGGACAGCAAATTTATTTATTTATTAAATTGAAATTTACCTTATGACATTGGTCATCTAATTAGTCCCGAAGTTAAAGGCAGAAATATAAAAAATTTAAGTTGGATTTTAAGCGATATTCTTCAAATATCTGAAGAACGGTTTGATTAACATAACAAAAAGCTGCTGTATGATTTTGTAAATTAGGTGAATCTAAACGCAATAAACAAAAATTTTATTTTTTTTTGAGATGGCGGCCAGACTATATCTTTTTAAAAATTTTTTTACAATGGGTTTGCTTCTAAGGGAACCCCTAAGTACAAGTTTATATCATTATTATAAACCAACGGATAGGAAAGGAAGGAAACAGAGTTTTGGTCGCCATCTTGGCTACCGCACTTCCGGTCCAAATTTCGCGACAGGCAGATTAGTATTCGGGAGGGTCGAAATACCCCAAAAACGTTTGCTTCTTGCACTTTAGAGAGATGGATTTCTTACTTATGGGGCTGGTCCATTAATTCGGACTGGACTTACTTTTTACAGAGTTGACGTACTGGTATCGATTTAGTGTCCTCAAAATTCAATAAAAACTAGCAGCAAATCAAAGTCAACAAAATCGAAAATATTACAATACTTTAATACAATATTTTTGTTATAATTCTCATAGATATTTATTAAAAATTAGATTTTTCTAACTTTGTATTAAATTGTACTTTTCAAAATGCTTTTCTGGGAACAAAAGCGAGCAGCTGATATTTTGCATGCGTGTAGGGTACCACACTGGAAAAGCTTAACTAAAGATTTGCATCATTCTCACCCCCTTAACTTCGGCGCCATCTTGAATCAAAGGGTTAAATCGGTTTTTACTCATAACTTCTGTGAATTTTGGACTAGAAAATAAATCACTAAAGTATTTTGTAGGGAAAAACAATACCTACAAAACGACGTTTTTCAAAATTACAGTAATTTTTTTGTTCATAATCAGGATTCCATTATTTAAACAAAATGATCCCAATGATATCAGTTTTTTCGCTATTTCTAATTTCCTGTTACTCTGATTGAAAATGTTTTTTAACAAATATTGTAGAGCAGAAAATTCTCTACATTTTACAGTGGAGGATACAGGGGAGGGGCGGCCGCCCCCCCCCCCACCTTTCAACTTAACCTAAGACATACCTAGATCCCCGGACTAAAAAAACTTTAAATATGCCCTTTTAGAGGACATAGAGATGACGGCGATCTATTAAAATTATCTGATGCAGAAAGCTGTTGTTAAAATTCCGAATTGGTGCTGGTGATAAAAAGTTAGAGACATACTTAGTAAACGCTAGCTCTAAGGCAACATATATTAGTAAACACATATTAGTAAACACACTCAAAATGAGCTAATAAATTGCTGCGGCGAAGAAATTCTAGATGTCTTTGTAAGTCAAATTAAAGTTGCCAAGTTTTATAGTGTCATCTTCGATGAAACTACAGATATTTCAAATATTTTCCAGATGTCTGTAGTACTTCGGTTAGTATAGAAATATTTTTTTTGTTATAGTCTTTTATGTTCTTTTACTTTAGTAGTTTTTAATGACATTTACATCTAAAATTATCAAAAAATTATTACCTATTTCAATTAATTTTTCTTATTCTTATTTTAGATATATGTATGAAGACAAACTATATGAAGACTTCGTTGGTTATGTCGACTGCCTGGAATAGGAATATGAAAATGTGGAGGCCTCTATGAACTACGAACCTATTCTATCGGGAAAAGCTATTGGCTCTGCCTAAATCTGAGTATTTCAATATCTTCCAACGTAAAACCCGTTAGAAATCTGGTCTCTACTTTTCGGGAGATTGGGATTTTTTTTAACGGTTCAGTGAAGCGCCATAATGTATTACAAAGTTTTAAAAAAATAAATTAAAGGTTTGTGTGTGACTCGTTGGGTAGATCGCCACGATTAGATTTTTCAATTTAAAACAGAATTTTTAAAAATTGTTGAAACCCTTCATATAATATCCAACTGGTTCATATTTAGAGATATTATGGACGATATCAATGATTTGCTTGGTAAATTAGATATAGAATTTCGTATTCACAGAATAAATAAAAGTATGACAAATCGAGATAATTACAATATACAATATTCACAAGATTTTTATAGAGTATCTGTTTTTAATAAAATATTGGATGAAGTAATCATGGACTTACAATCCCGATTCACTTCGGATTCCCTAAGTGTTTTCGACCTTAATGTTTTTCTACCAGAAAAGTTAATTACCCTTAACAGTGCTGAGATAAAAGAGAAGGTATCTGGTGTTGTTTCTAAATACGAAAAAGCCTTTAATGAACATAAGGAACAGTTGCATGGCTTAGTTTTGGGGGAAGTAACTATTTGGAGACAGCATTGGATTAGTCAGTCTCTAAAAAATAATCCGATTGCAAAGAATGTTTGTGAGGCTTCGCTAAACTGTGACATCGATGTTTTTAATTGCATAAAAAATATTTTGACAATAGTAGCTGGTTTGCCTATTGGCAACGCTTCCTCAGAAAGGAGCTTTTCTAGCTTGAGAAGGCTTAAAACTTATTTAAGAAATTCAATGACTGAAACGCGGCTAACGGGCCTTATACTCATGCACATCCATAAAGAAATTATAATTAATATTAATAATGTTTTAAACAGATTTGCCCAAAGAAGCAATCGAAAAATTGATTTCGTTTTATGAATAAATATATATAGGGTGGGTCAATAAAAACGAGTTTTTTGATGGCCTATAACTCAAAAAGTTCTGGTCTGATTTCGACATTATGACATTTTGAAAAGCCTAAACTTTATAGATTTTAGGAATCTAATGTGAAAATTGACTTTTTTTGAAAATTAAATGCGTTTGATGTTAAAATTTTTTTTAAACGTCTGCTATTTTAAATTTTGATGAATTTGGACATCAGATTTCTAAAATCTAATGTCTTGGCTTTCCAAAATGTCCAAAATTGTGGAAATCAGACAAGAACTTTTTAAGTTATGGGCCTTAAAAAAAGTCCCGTTTTATTGGCCCACTTTATGTATACATTTTGTTTAGTACTTATTACTTATTTTGCTAGATTATACGCACATATAAGATTTTACGTTATTCTTTGTTGTTTTCTTATAGTATATGTATGTCTTTCTACTTGTTGTAGGCACCTGTTTTTAATTTTAAGTTGTACTTACCCACCAAAAATAAAGTTACCATTGAAAAGAAAAATATTATTTTTTTTTATTTTGTGCCTAAAAGTAAAGTTAGGTTAGGTTAGGTCAAACTAAACCGCCCTCCCCTCTTTTAAATCGGCTGTATCCGCCCCTGATTTTATGTTCGAATATTTTCATTCTTAAAACTAATTCTTTTTGTTGTACAGCGCGCCAAATGCTGATCAAACTTCAACGATCCTGTAGTCGTTTTTCGTCATTTGTTAACATACGCCTCATTTAAAGCTCTAGTAATGTTTGGAATGTGGCCTGTAGTCACGTGATAATGATGCTATATGTATTTAAAAAAATATTTCCCCGTTTTGATAAATATTAAGTGAAGTACGTCAGCGCCATCTACAAAAGGCTAGGCCAATGAAACTTGGCAAAATTGTTTAGCACTAGTGGAAAATGAAGCCTATTGATTTTTGAAATTTTGCACGAATTAGGTCTAGAGTACAGTAACGAAGCCTATTGAAAATGGGCTAAATCGGAAAAAGACAAGTGACTCATTTTGAGACTTTTCTAAAGGCCCGCAGGGCCCCATTTTACGACATGTGGTAAAATAGGTGCAAATTTGCCGGGATTTTTGCCGTTTTAATGGAATTCTAAGTACGAATAAAAAAGTTACTATAATTTTTGAAGGCCCTGTTTTGTAGGTATTTTCTTTTCCTACAAAATGCTATTTTGATTTTTTTTCTAGTGCAAACATGAGAAGTTATGAGCAAAAAACCGATTTAACCCTTTGATTCAAGATATATATATTTTGTTGTTAAATTAGAAATATATTTTTTTTCTCTTTTCAAAGCATGGTAAATCCAAAGAGACTCTTATATAAGGGTGTTGATGTGTCAAAGTCTTCGAAGTCTAGATCGGCTAGATATATATCCGGAAAAGAATTCGTAAACATATTCATATCATGGTCAAATTATACAAGAAAAATACGAAGTTTCATTGAACTGTAGACTGTATGTCATTAGTTAATATAAGAAAAAGATGGATGTTGTAATGTTATTTTTGGAAAACACATGATTTGCTACAGTAATTAAATTTATTGTTTTATTTGAAATATTGAGGTTTGCGTTGTTTTGAAAAAAAAAGTTAACCAGAGTAAAATGCCTCCACATAAAATAATCATAATTCTAGTATAATTCAACCTCAATCCAACAGTAAATATTGTTTTTCCAGCGCATTCGCCATGAACTCGTAGGATATAGAATAAACACCATGCTCAGACATATAGTAAAGATTATTGACTTAAAGATTTTGCCAGGGTATTAGAAGGGTGTTTTAAAGAATTATTTTTTTTCTGTGGGATATTTTTAGGGAAATATTGAACCGTTACAAGATAAGAGAGTGAGAATGGTTGGTTGGTTGGTTTCCCAGTGGTACCCTATACCCATGCAAAATTCCAGCATGCTCGCTTTCCCAGAAAAATAACAATTTGTCCGGATTACCAGGACACATTCAGTTACAACTTTGAGTATCCTCTGAGATTTAGAGTTATTTGCCTCGAAGATTAAAAAGACGTGTCACTGGACCCACTCTATGCTATCCAAATTTCAGGGTAAAATCTCGCCCCTACAAAAAGTCTAAAAACAGTCTGAAGTAATCTAAATCTTGAAAACAGAACAGAGAAAATGTTTATTAGGGATTACAAAAATAACAAAAATCGCCGGAAAGAATAATCATTTGGGACGGACAGCAATAACACCGTAGCATTTTTGATTGAATTTGGTGCACATCAATCAAACCCCGAGAGTGCGCGCCAAAAATCAGATATTCCCGCAGATAAACATTACAAAATAATAACGAAAAAAGGTGTACGGCGCTATGCGTCCGTCATATGCAGAATTTTAAATTTCAGAGAGCTTTTTTTTCAATAAAAAACTGTCATCCCGTTTTTGTGTCAAATGTTACTGGATTTCGAGCAATATAATTCACGATTTTTAAAAGTTTAGAACAATATTTACCTTTTGAAAAATTTTTCTTAATAGAAAAAATAGGTAGCCAGCAAAAAATTAAAAATAGTCAAGAGTTAAACCGGCGATAAAACGTTTAAAAAAGCTCTAAACGAGTGCTGTACCTTTAAAATTAAATTTTAAGCATATTGATCAGGCAGAATTAACGGGCAATAAAGGGAATTTTGATGAATATTGCTAAAAATTGTGGAAAGGTTTTTTTCAAAAAAACTTCAATTAACACAAGCTTTTGACGCCGCTTTCAATTTTTTTGTGCGAGGAAAAAAGTTTAATTTCGTTTCTCGCTCTCTGTTTGTTAAGAAGGCTATTGTTATACAGGGTGTCTCTTTTAAGACGGTCAATGAGCTATAACTTCAAAATGAAAATGAATTTTAAAAACATTAAAAACCTGTTTGGAAGGTTGGAAAGGGGAACCATTTCAAGCTACTTTTCAACCCGCCCCAACCTACGCCTTGGGGGGTAGCTACTCCCAATTTAAAATCTTAAATAGGAACATGGGTCATGTTTCATCTTACGAAAGATAGTGGTGTAATTATTTTTTTTTTATTTGGAGCTGTTTTTTAAAATTCCAAAAAAACCTGTTTTGGAAGGTGAGAAAAAATGACAATAAAAGTTAAATTTTGCATAAAATAAACCTTTTTGAGATATTTTGCAACCCTCCCCAACCTACCCTATAAAAATTATGGGTCTCGTGATACCTCTTTCGAATCGTCTTTTGATTCTTTGAACAGAGGTGAAATAATTTGTTTTTGGGTTCAGGTTGTTCCTTTAGTTTTATAAAAACACTTTTTTTTTAATTAAGTAATTTTCAGAAAAAGAGAGCCTCAAAATTTTTTTTTCAAAACAAATGACAAAAAATAAATTAATTGAATTCATGCAAATTTATCGACAACCGAGACCTTGGAGGAGGTACGATAATGGCGAATATTTTGAACATTTGTTGAAATAAAATACCAAATAAAATAAAATCTTTGTTGCTTATTATTTTTTATCAATTTAGTAAAGAGAAAAAAATAACCTTTCGAAAGAGGTATCACAAGACCCATAATCCTATTCAAAAATATATTTTTAACGTGGCTACTCTCTAAAGGGTAGGTTGAGGAGCGTTGCAAAATATCTCAAAAAGGTTTATTTTGTGCAAAATGTAATTTTTATTTTAATTTTTTTAAAAGATTTTTGTTTTCCAAACACTAACCTTCCACAACAGATTTTCTTTAAATTTAAAAAAATAACTTAAAATAAAAAAAAATAATTACACCGCTCTTTGGAGAATCGAAAAACCTTTCGAAAAAGGTGCCATGTGACCCAGGTTCCTGTTTAAGATTTTAAAGTGGGGGTAGCTACTCCCTAAGGGGTAGGTCAGGGCGGGTTAAAAAGTAGCTTGAAATAGTTCCCCCTTACAACCTTCTAAACCGGTTTTTAATTTTTTTAAATTCATTTTCATTTTGAAGTTATAGTCCATTAACAGTTTTAAAAGCGACACTGTATAACTGGCCTGGTTGATGTAAACATTTGCAATGGGATTTACTGAAAGGGTCCCAAGTTTAAGTAAAATTTTGGTTTTTAGGACACAGTCTGATTTATGAGAAGAATTTTAATTAATTTGTTTTGTGAATAATCAACTTAACAAAATCATTTGTTGGATTTAAGAAGAAAGTTTTAATTTAGAAGAAAAAAATAATAATAAGTTTAAACTTACGCAGGGTCTAAATGATAAACACTCTTATAGAACATATTAAAATTGGGGTTATATATCACTCCAATCAAAACTTACCCTTGTTAATTGGTTTTGCAAAACCGAGATTATTTGGGCAAATGCGCATTAAAACATATGGGCTAGACTATGTCAACATTTCTGAAATTTATAGGATTATTTTTTTGTCCACGGAAGTGACAATGTAGCATAGATACATTTATATTAGTGGTGGTTCACCTTCATTTTTTTTGCATTTCTTACGATAGCGAAATGAAACTTAAGAATTTCATATAAAGTCAAATTTGAGAGTTTTTGACAGGTTACGTGACTTCGGGTTTCACCAGAAACGACCTCAATTTTCGATATTTAAATAAGACCCCCTGTAAATTTTTACTCTTTTGGGTTCTTGAAAACATTCTAAATGTTTTACGTCTAATTTATTCGAGTTTTGAAGTTTCAAAATAGAAATACCCCATTTTTTTCAAAAAGTGTTCACTGCAATTAAAAAAGTTAAGGCGATAAAGAATAATTTTTAGTGATTAAATGAGACATTTTGCTTTTTATAAATTAATTCTTTTGTTTTTTTTTTGGCTATTTTAGCACTGTTTTACTGGCGTTTTCAGTACCGTAAGATTTTGGACGTTCTCCATATTCCTGGCCAGTTTTCAGTTTTATAAGTACAATTACGATATTCTAGACCTCACCGAGCGTTAATATACTTGCTTTATACAGTAAATTTATAAATTTTCAATATACTTGCGGTTAAAAAAAATATCGTCTTCAAAAACCATGTTAGAATACTAATAAAACTAAACCTGGAAACAGAAAAACGACCCTTCTGTAAACTTGCTTTTTTTGACTTACGATAATCTTGCAAAAATAGGGGACGATATGGATGTCACAAACGTTTTTAGAATTTTTTACGTCTTCAGGTATGATCACATATAGAGAGTGTTTCATTTAAAAATCAAAACTTAACCTTTTCCATGGAAACTGTAACAGGACACATTTTTGAGCTTCTAACATTCTGTAATATTCCAAGTTTTCAGAATTCTACTATCCTTAAAAATAAAGTCGCCGCAACTATCCCTTAAAACACCCGGTACTATAGGCGTATCACGCAATCGTATAATAACGTATACAGTGGAAAAAACGAGCCTTGAAAAAAAATTGTACTGTTTTTGGTTAACCTTGGACCGTAATATCATTTTTTGTTGTCCGTAGCACATATCACTAGGTTTTTACGTGGAACTGAATAGGTTTTTGGTTGAAATCGGACAAACTTAAGTGTTTTCCCCCCGCCACTCCTCTCATTGGGGGGAGGGGTGCCTAATAATGACATATTATTGTATTGTCAAAGCAATCGAATGTGTATAAGTCGGTTAAAATTGATTAGCAAGCGCCATATTGAATTTTAAAAATCTGATTTGAAATTCGTTATCTCCATCCCCAAGTGCCCCAACACACCAAATTTCAACTAAATCGGGCGTACTTCAACTGTAGCCCCTCCTCCCCCTTCGAGTAGGGGGGAGCTGTCAATTTCATCACACAATAATCTTGTGTTGTCACCGAAACTATATAAGCATGCCAAATTTGAAGCCGATGGGATGTCGGGAAGTTGGTCAAAATTAAGTTGCAAGATTCCACCCGAATAAACATATCTATAGGGTGGGCCAAAAACTCTTGAACACTGTTAAAAGACCCCGCACCCGAATACACAGGGCTTATGGAGAGTTTTTTTCTCGGTGGAATTTAATATAATTTTAGTATGTTATAGAGGACAACAAGCTGATAAAAAATTATTAAGGGTAAAAAAAAGTTCTATGTACAGTTTTTGAGATATTAGGGGTCAAAGTTCGAAAAAAGGCCAAAATGCTGTATGTTTTACGCATTATAACTCTGACGTATTGGCCAAGGAAATGTTAGTTGTTACAAAAATGATTTGACAGAAGGTCATATGCAAACCTAGTTATGCTGTCATTTTTGACAGTTCATCAGATAATGTACAAGGGGTGGTCAAAAAGTAACATTTTTTATATTTGCACTAATACCGAATTTTGCAAATAGCAGTTTGTATTTTGACAAAAACTAATAGTTTTGGTTAATACTTAATAAGTTTAATTTTTTGGTAGCCCTTACTATTATTGTTATTAATTATTGTCTCCTAGGTCAATTTTATTATAAAAAAAAATGTCAAATTCAATTTGTGAGGAATAAAAGTTAATTTCTAAATTATTTATCATTTATTAGGTCACAACAAACGATCTTAACAGAAAAAACAAAATCGGTTACTTATGGTTCACTCACGGGGTCTACTCAAAAAAATTAATTAAAAAAGGTGCATTTGCTCTAAAATAGTTTTTCAATTATTTTTGGATAACGGCTCGGTCAAATTCGACGCGTAGTTCAGATAAGCAAAAGGTTAAAAGATAAAAATTTATATTTTTAAAACCAGACATAGAAATAATCTGTATTTTTGTGTTGGGGTAGAACCAAGTCTTGACACTATTCTGGCAAAGTTATGTCCAATTTGACCGAGCCGTTATCCAAAAATAATTGAAAAACCATTTTAGAGCAAATGCGACTTTTTCTATTTTTTTTTGAGTAGACCCCGTGAGTGAACCAAAAGTAGCCGATTTTGTTTTTTCTGATAAGATCGTTTGTTGTGACCTAATAAATGATAAATAATTTAAAAATCAACTTTTATTTCTCACAAATTGAATTTGAGACTGCCGAAAGGAGGCAATGTCAATTTTTTTTTGTAATAAAATTGACCTAGGAGACAAAAATTAATAACAATAATACTAAGGGCTATCAAAAACTTAAACTTATTTTCTTCTTTATTTATTAACCAAAACTATTAGTTTTTGTCAAAATATAATCTGCTATTTGCAAAATTCGGTAGTAGTGCAAATATAAAAAATGTTACTTTTTGACCACCAAAAATGACAGCATAACTAGGTTTGCATATGACCTTCTGTCAAACCACTTTTGTAACAACTAACATTTCCTTGGCCAATACTTCAGAGTTATAATGCGTAAAACATACAGCATTTTGGCCTTTTTTCGAACTTTGACCTCTAATATCTCAAAAACTGTACATAGAACTTTTTTTTACCCTGAATATTTTTTTATCAGCTTGTTGTTCTCTAAAACATACTAAAATTATATGAAATTCCACCGAGGCAAAAATTCCCTGTGTAATCGGGTGCGGGGTCCTTTGCTATAACTTTTTTTTTAAAAGACAGGATATGAGACTTTTCCAATCCAAAATTTGACATTTCGCAAAAATCCAATATGGCGGAACGTTTAGAATATTGGGTAATTTTCACCCCCCTGCAAAAAAAATACGTGCGGCACTGGAGAAAATCTAAGTCATTGCGACAAAAGCCTTATATATGCTTTCTATACCAAGGCATTACATAATTAAATCGGTTGAGAGATAAGAAAACTATAAACCTCTGAAATAAGTGGTTTTGGACTCGACATTGTCATTTGCCAAAAGTCGCAGATTTTGCATTTGCTTTAACTTTTTATATTCTTGCGTGAACAAAGCTTGCGGCTTTTTAACCATTCGGTAATTTCACTCCCCTAAAAAAGTAACAAAACAAAATCAGGGCCACTCTAGCTCACATCTCTGCTAGATATATGGAGGTATCACTTGCCTAAATCAGTTAAGAAGAAAACAAGTTAGTGTCATCATTTCCAGTGTTTTAAATAAAAATTGTGACTTGTTATAAAACTTAAACTACCGATTTTTTAGCTAGAGTAGCATGTATTGGTTATTTGGCCGAGACTAAGCTGAGTTTACTTTGTTATTAATCATCAAACACTTATACTTTGAATAAATTTTTTTACACACTTACACTTTGAAATAAAAATAACCACAAGTTAACGTATAATAATCTAGATCGGGCTTCTCAGATTTTCTAAGCTGATCCCCATGTGTTCTTAAGACAGTACGCAAATCATTGCCCCATTTATTAAAAACATTGGTAATGTTTCTTTGTGGCAATCTTCGATGGGCCTCTGTAATGCCTTGACACAGTTCGTTAATGTCACCGTAGCTGCGGCCATTTCTGTACACTTCTTTTTCTAAATCTCCCCAATAATGGCTGTCTACCAGATTCAAATCGGGGATGTTAGCAGGCCACTCAATGGGCCTAATAAAATCTGCGACATTTTCCTATATGCAGAAACGGGCAAATTCTAAGCAAAGGAGCATTTAGTTTATGTCATTATATTTGATGATGAATTTTTAATTTCCTAACCGATTTAATTTAGTGATACCTTCATATATGCAGCAGGCAGGGAACTTTTGTCGCATTAATTTAGATTTTGTTCAGTATAGGTACCAAACATATTTTTTTTTGGGAAGAGGAGGGGGAAGAGGTGAAAATTACCCATTATTTAAAAATGTCCGCCATCATGGATTTTTGAGAAGTGTTAAATTTTGAACCACAACTCCACTCAATATATTATTTCTTAACCGATTTAATTAAGTAATGCCTTGGTATGGAGAGAATGCATAAGGCTTTTGTCACAATGCTTTGATTTTCTCCAGTACAGCACATATTTTTTTTGCAGGGGGGTGAAAATTTCCCGTTATTTAAAACGATCCGCCATCTTGTACTTTTAGAAAACCTCAAATTTTGGACCGTATCGGAAAAGTCTCATGTATTGTCTTTCCAAAAAGTCAAAACATTTTAAAATCGACCGGTTGGATCAAAAGTTATAGCAAATTCAAACGTGTGCAAGATATTTTGGTGGTATTGGTTGCTCAAGTTTATTATCTCTTTCGCTCTCATTTACTAGCCATTGCGCTTCTTTTTCAATACACGCTATTTCGGCACCCCAGACAAGAATCCTGTATATGATTGCGTAGTACTTTTATAATACATTAGTGATCGGGTATGAGATTGCTTAACAAATTGCTATTTGTTGCAGGAATCAATCCTTGCTCAAACGCACGATGCACTTCGGGCCAGGAGTGTTCCATCAACAAATACGGCATAGCAGAGTGCCTATGTCCGCCAGAATGCGAGCCAATTATGCGTCCCGTGTGCTCTAGCAATGGCAAAACGTTCCCATCTGAGTGCGAGCTCCGAAGAGCCGCTTGTCTAGCTCGGGTATCCATTGACGTGGCTTATACTGGAGTTTGCGGCGAGAAAAGTCCATGTAGCGAACACCAATGTCAGTATGGAGCCACCTGTGTGGAACGCACAGGTTCTGCGCATTGCGAGTGTCCCGTGTGTTCTTCCGAATTTGACCCCGTGTGCGGATCAGACGGAATATCCTATGGAAACGAGTGCAAGCTCAGATTGGAAGCGTGTAAACACAGAAGGGATATTACGATTTTATACGGAAGGCCTTGCAGTAAGTTTTTATAGCTTAGTTTATAGTTTATGGTCGCGAATAGATAGGGCAGTTAAATATGCTTTAGGAAATTTGGCCGCGGAATTACGGATACCACACTGATGTGATGAATTATGAGTGACGCAAAGAACTGTTAGTTTTATTTTTAGGTATTAGGAATTTTTATCTTCCCCTGCCCCTTCCAAAAATTCCGCGCAGGTTCTCAGTGAAAAAAGATTTTTTTGTATTTTGTATTTTATGAGATTTTGTCGTGATTTTGATGAGTTTTTATTAAACTCAATTAACAATTACACAAATCTAATTAGAATATTTTACTCTTAGTTTTTTTCTGAGATTCTTGGTACTAAATTATTTTGTTAGTAGGAATTTTTATCTTCTCCTCCCCTTCCAAAATATCCTCATAGCTTCTTAAAGATAAAAGGTAAAGGGATCTGTATTTAATGAGATTTTACCGTGGTTTTTATAATTTTTATTTAAAATCTAATTATTATAAATCTAAAGTTATTTCTTCAGACTTTTTGTGAGATTTTTAGCATGCATTTTAAATCTCATTTTTGTTGGCCTATCAGACAAGAATTTTGTGATTAGCGTCTCTAGTCATACAAAACTACAAAACAGGCAATAATTTCAGGTAAGCCACGAGAGCAGTAGCGTAGAGAACTAAGCCCTTAAACTTTTACGTTTACAGTCTTAGGGGTAGTTTCGTATCACTTACTTCCTAACTAACGCTAATTAAGCGTATTGTCACAGATTAATGACAAATCCAGATACTTAAGTAACGACGCGATTTTTTATTTGAGTTTTTACGAGAGAAACAGTTCTTATCAAACACAAAAGTTCTCTATGCAGTGGCATAGTAACGGAGGGGGGGGGGGTAGACCCCAGCCCCCGACATTTTCAGCGAAAAATTTATTTAATCTGAAAAAAAGATCATGACGATGACGTCCGAACAAATTTATATATATCCATCCTTCCCGAAAATTTTTCTTACTACGCCAATGTAATGCGATTTTTTATAGAATAGAGAATCTGCCCTAAATATTTATCACGTGAAATTACGATCGTTTTCTTAAAGTTTAAGTGTAGGCTTCTTTAAAGCCCAATCAATCTTTAGTCATTATTAATTTTTATTGAGACTTAGGAAACGGAGGGGATAAAGCATTTTATTATGAAAACCTATATAGGGAGCTTTTATCCAATAAAGGTTAATTAATTTATGGGTTATATGAAACATCCCGTTATAAAATAGTATTTGGGTTTTAAATAATACCATATTTAATATTATGTAAAATATTTTATATACGTCAAGTTAGGGGTTCAAATTTATACTAAACCCATGCATTGGGGAGATTTATGCGACTTTTTAAAATACATTTTACCACTAAACGACCATTGATTTAAGTTTATAATTAACTAAATTTAAGTAGGTTTTGAAATATGCAACATAACGCAAAGAGGTGAAAAAACATAAGAACGCAAATACGCTTTCTTTAGAGATTTTAAAAATTATTTCAGGAACCAAAAAATGTGTTTTTTTTTTATACCTTCATCAAAAACATAATTTTAGTAACTGTCTGCAGATAACTAGAGCATGGCTTTTTTTGGTTACCGATGCAAAAAAACTTTTTTTTTGATCACGGGTGCAAAAAAAGATTTATGTCCGTTTTTTACCCAAAGTTAAAGAAAAATAGCGGAAAATAGTAATATTGAAAAAATCTAATTATTCGTGTCTAAGAATTAAGCCATTTCCGCCAGTTTTCACCAAGTATTTACGAAAAAATCATTAAAAAATATCGTCAAAATATCAAATTGTCAAAGATGAAAATGTCGCAACAATAAACGTCACCGAGTAAAAAGACACATCGCTATGGAAACGATTGTTATTTCATTTACAGGCCGCCTTGATTTATAGTGTAAAGATGGTGTTTTGCAAGAAGTTCTCTTCGTTCGAGATTTTTAAAAGTATTTTCCTGTTTTTCTTGGATTATATGATAAAGGTATTAAAAAAAATATTGTTAACAACTCGCGGCTAAACTGTGCTTTTTTTTACTCGCGTTTTTAAATACCTCGCTGCGCTCGTTATTTAAACCAACGCTTGTAAAAAAAGCACTATTTTAGCCACTAGTGGTTAAAACTACTATTTTAAGTCACCCAAGCCCATAATCATCTTGGAATTTTACAAAAAAGTCAAAATTGCTTTAGTGTGTCCTAGCGGCTCCTGACCGTTATCCACACTGAAAAAAATTATCTCTTGACCATTTTTTACTTGACACAAGAAAGATTTTTTTTTATTGCAAGCAATTTTATTTTGAATTAAGATAATTATGACCTTAAATTAAGAACACAGACGGGGTGGCCCTATTCAAAGGAATTTCTCTTGGACTAAGAGTTTCTGTTTTCGGTGCATGGCCTCCAAATTTAAACTAGAAAATACTATATTTTTTTAACCTGACAAATTTTCGAACTATTACCGTAAAAAAAATACAAAATGAAGAGGACGTGTTCAAATCCTGGTCGAGGAAAATTTTTTCCGACTTATTCCCTTACCCTTTGCCATCTTCGCCACAAATCTTTTCTGTAAAAATTTAATGTGACTTTATATTAAAATTTTTAAGTAAACTAACTAATCCAGAAGGGCCACACAAAAATATTTTAATTACCAAAAGTGCTTCTCTGACGGAATATAACAACAGATCAAAAGATAACAAAAATCGGTAGCCAGAAATCTGCTCTGGATGGGGAGTTGCGTTTTTCCATAAAAAGAAACTACCTATCTATTGCAAATTGACAAAAAAATGCTAAAATTGAACAAAATTATAACAATTAATAATCTTATAGAGCCGCAGGCGAAAATTTTGGCACAAAAAAAATAAATTTTGATCTCTTACATTTTTTGTAAAATATTTTTGAAAAAGTGAATTTGGTTAGATGCGAAGAAGGGGTGGGTTGCGGTGGTGTATCTAGACTTCTTTCCAAAATCATATAATTGCGCCACAGCCAAAAATTTGACGAAAATTATACTAAAAATGCCATTTCTTACACGGTTTAATTGCTTTTGACAAAAATTGTTGCAATTTAAGAGAGCACACCATATCGCACGTCACGAGCCGGATTAAAGGGTAAAAAAAATGAATGGGGGTGACTATAGCTCCCCCTGGCGTTTCCGACGTGACGCCCTTGCATGATTAATTTATTGTAGATTGGTTTGAACCCTCTGGGGGAAGAGTGTTCACCCCAAACCTCCCTTCCCTCTCTGACTACGCCACTGCGATGTATCGAGGGCTATGGAATTTACTGGAGTTTACCTAAAAATTATTTTCTTAAAGGAAAGTGTAAGAAATAAAAAGAGTAACTATGAATGTGCACCATTAGCAATTGAACAAATTGAATTCTCATATACGTGACTGCCCTGATTATGAGGTAGTTTTATCTGGCAACGTATATAATATTAACCACATTATTTACAAATTAAATACGTCCTTGAAATCGCCATATTACCAAGTATAGTAAGTACAAGTTACGAGCTAAAATCTCGCCCCAAATGGGGTATTAATTAAGCAAGAAACCAAAATTCAGAGAATATACGCTGTACTACAAAAAAGAAGTTAAAAAACTCCCAAATCAGTTACTGCCACCGAAAAGAATCTAAAAACCAGAAGATCAAAAGATCTTGGGTGGAAACAACGAAAATTCAAACTTGAATGAGCATCTTACCAGGAACACAGCAAGGACCAAAGCGAAAAAAGGAAATAATTAAGTGATCTTTTGTCCTGGACAACCAGCGTGAGCTCATCAGAGGTTTCACTGGTCACCCTCTCCAAACATCATTAAACACCATCATACACATTGATTTCCACCTTTGAATTACTCACAAATAGGCATCGTTCCGCACTGGCACTTATCTAAGTCACCTGATACGGGTTCGTCCTGGCGTGTTAATATTTACAATAGGATTAGGTTTCTAAGGCAATTAAAACAAAAAATAGGTTAAAAAACCTTCAAATCAGTTACTTCAACCGAAAAGAATCTAAAAACCAAAAAATCAATTTGCCTTAGAAGCATAACCCTATTGTAAATACTAACACGCCAGGACGAAACCGTATCGGGTGGCTTAGATAAGTGACAGTGCGGAACGATGCCTATTTGTAAGTAATTCAAAGTTGGAAATGAAAGTGTTTAATTTTAAATTTAATGATGTTTGGGGAGGGTGATTAGTGAAACCACTGATGAGCCCACGCTGGTTGCCCAGGGCGAAACATCGTTTAATCATTTTCATGTTTCGCTTTGGTCCTTTGTCTGTTCCTTGTGGGATGCTCATCCAAGTTTGAATTTTTGTTGTTTCCATCCAAGATCCTTTGATATTTTGGTTTATACACTGTACTGTTTTGGGATCAGATTTTTACGTACCTACCAGCTACAACGCTCTTGGAAGTTCTGCTAAATAGTGCAGAAATTTCCACTGCAAAATTTCCTAAAGAATATTCATAATTGTCCTGTTTAAAACCGCCTCCTAATTGATATTACAAAACACCTTTCTTAGCTTATCAATACTGTTTACCAGGTATTTTTTCAGATGGCTGTGAGAACAAGAAATGCGATTTTTATGGGCAGTGCGAAAGTGACGGGGTGGCCGAAGGAAAGTGCGTTTGTCCGCAGCAATGTTCAGATAGCAAGGTAAGAAAAGCACTTCTTCTAACACCGCATGGTTTAATATAGCTAGATTTCGCACATTATTCTTCAGTAGAGACAGGTACTTTTGATACTGAGAATATTCCAGGTGGCCAAGCTAAGTTAGTGTAAGGATAAAAAATTAGACGTTCTCTTATTCTTGGCCAGGTAATAAATTATAAACAGTACCTATATGGTTCTGGTTACAGTATAGTCTCGATTCGTGCTTACTGAGGTTTAAAACAGCTTCTTGAAAATCTGGTAATCTTCTCCGTGTGTTATCCTTTATTTTAAAGTACTTACGAACATTATAGAGCTCCTTTTTGTAATCTGGGATTTAGAATATTGCGACGTCAGTCTTTAACAAAGGAACAATTGTGTGTGTGTGTTTCAGTCAGCTCAGCTGCTAGCTGTCTCTCTGTGTCTGGGATAAAATTTTCTTTTCGTTTGCTTTTTATTTGCCTTGCTTGTTCTGATTTTATCCTTTGGTACAAACGATGTTATCTTTATCATTACGACCCCAGTGTTGTGCGGGGAGTCTCTCACAAAAAAAAGATTGCATTAATAGGACAGTTGAGATAAAAAAAATATATAAACGAAATTGTACTATATATTGGACAAGATATTGCATAAGAAGAGCAGTTGGTTTAAAAAGCTTATTAACTGTGTCCCAAAGATTTTTGTATGTGTTCTAAATTATATAAAAACCAAAATTATTGGTGATGCGTTGTCATAGATTATTACACGTTATTATTAGACTTTCCGTTTGTTAACCAGGGTAACTGGTTTGGTTTAAACTAACTAATAAACCATTTAACCGTAGTAGCTGCTGTTTTCTGCGACTTAACTAAAGCATTCTCTTGGACATACTTCATATATATGGGTTTAGGGGGGCTGTCTTAGATTGGTTTCGATCGTATCTAAAAGGACGTTTCTAGCGTGTTGTGATGGAGTCTGGTTACTCTCAGCCTGGAGACATTGAATGTGATGTAGCTCAGGGTTCCGTGCTTGGTTCCATTCTGTTTTCATCTATTTACTGAATTAGCTTAATTGAAAGTAAAATGTCGTTTTACAATTTTTTCTGATGACACCGCAATTTTATGGAGACCAGCTAGTGCTATTCTCCCTAAAATGTACAGTTTGAAAAATATATTTTTTTTAATAATCAAATTTTCTCTCTGGAGATAAAGTTCCAAAATAAGGTATCCTGAATCCCTTCCTAAAAAAAAATAAAATATCACGATACAGTAATGTCGGAAGTAACAATTTTTTCAAAAAAGAGAAAGAGAGCAGTTTAGGTCAAAAAAATACAAAAATAAAAGAAGTTGCACTGTTTTGCTGGCAATGGTCTTTAATTAAGGAAACTCGTCGAAAAAGCTCTTTAAGTAATTGGCAAAATAGCTGTCATACGACCGAGCTCTGTCACGAAAGGCCTTCGCAAGAAACCCTCGAAAACACTTAGTTCGTCTAGATTAGAGAAATAATTGGGAGCAACTAATTATTTCTAACAAATCCGCTTCAGATGACGATTAAAGCAAGTCCAGATTCCCGTCGTACCCAGTAAAAAATCCACAAAGATATTTTAGTCATCTCCGAGCAGCAGAAGAATTTTAGTGTATATTCATGAGTATGGACATTTTTTAGTGAATATGTGGTATGTGTGAGGTTTGGGTATGTTTTGGCAAATCAAAGGAAGATTCAACAGTTAAAGATATGTTAAGATTCTTGAGGATGTTATGTTGCCATATGTGCAGATGTTTTACGAAAACAACGACTTCGGTCCCTGGGCCTGTGATTTAGTTGATTCTATAAATCACTCTTGGACTAGTCGGATATTTCCATCCTCCTTAAAATCATCTTTAGTTATTTAACTTTACAAAGGAGGGGAAGAGAGCAACCCTGCAAATTTTAGGCCTATCTCTCTCCTATCTACATTATCAAAACTTACAGAAAAACTAACAAAAGCAAGGGTAATGTCGTTCTTGGAAATCAATAAGATTTTAGGTGTTGCACAGTTTGACTTTAAAAAAAAAAAAACAGGCACTAATATGGAATCATTATTCTCCTCTATAAACTATTTAAACGTAGCAGCTGCTGTTTTCTGCGACTTAACTAAAGCGTTTGATTGTCTTAATCATGCCATTCTCTTGGATAAACTTCACATATATGGGTTTAGGGGGGTTGGGTTGGGTTGGTATCTGAAAGGACGTTCCCAGCGTGTTGTGGTGGACTCTAGTTACTCTCGGCATGGAGACATTGAATGGGATGTACCTCAGAGTTCCGTGCTTGGTTCCATTTTGTTTTAATCTATTTAACTGAATTGTTAGCTTAATTGAAAGTAAAATGTCGTTTTACAAAAGACGAGCTAGTGCCATTCTCCCTAAAATTTATATTTCTGAGGACATGGACCAGGTGCGGAGGTGGTGTGACGCCAATCTTCTCACTCTTAACTTTAGTAAGACCAATATATTGTGTTTTGGTTTTTCCTTGAATAATTTTTATATTGGTGACACTAAACTTGAGAACAGCAAATTTCTTGGAATTTCTTTTTGGGGGTCAACTAACAGCCAAGTTTTAGGGATTGTTTTTAATCTTCAAAAACTTCCTATACATACGTGCTCACTGTAAAGACTCCTGCAAACTAACTTCCTTATACATTCTAGAGTCAGTTTCTTTAATATTTATCCATCGTAATAATTTTCTGCGTCCTGAAAATCGTTACAATACTAGATCACAGCCGAAGTTCAACCTAAGACTCCGGATTACCAAATCAACACTTATTCATAGATCTATCCACTACAATGGAATTAAAATGTTTAACCACCTTCCAAATAAAATTATAATTACCTCTAACCAAAGGTTATTTAGAAAAACAGTTACAAAACTTATGGTTGCTGAAGCCTATTATAGTCTACAAAAATTTTTCGACGACAGAGTAGTAAATAATAAAATAACAGTTTTTATGTACAACATAGGTTAGTAAAACTCAAAATATTGTTTTTTATTGTTTTGTTATGTGGTGTTAACGTGTGATTTTTATTTAAATTGTTTGTTTTGTGTTTGTTAAAGATATTTTGTTTTTTTTTATTTAACACTTTTTAACACTCAAATATCATTGCTCGTAGCATAATTTTTAATAAATTTTTAGTCTGCAGGTTTTGTGTGTGTTTTGTTTGAATTTGATACTTATTTTATTATCAGTGTTCAAAATACTCTTGTTTCGTTTTTGTAGTAAATAACCTCTTGCTCATGGGGTTATTTTTAATGATACCCTTATTTAACTTGACCATGATTTTACATCAATTTTGCAATTAATCGTTTTCGTGGTGCACTTTAAAATAAGCACGGATCTAGCAATATTCCCGTCAACGAAATCACTAAAAATTCGCTTAACAAAGAAGGAAAGAGCCGACGCTAAGAGGCCCATATCTAACACTGAACGCCAGCTGCCGGGTTCAAATTACACTAATGGAAAAGAATTTTGGCCCAGAATTAAACCATAGTGATTTTGGTCACGTAGAAAGGATTTATTGAAATTTTGTATTTATATTCAGTGGCCGATTTTCATATTATACGAGTGTAGATGATAGTTTCGGGCTATATTTGCAACTTTGCATCTTAAATGGAAGCGATTTTACTTACGTGACGGCCAGAGGACTTCATCTTGATTTGTACAAGAAATCTTACACAGATAGAATTATCTGCGGCTCTACTAAACAACCGATTTCCCGAGGAAAGTGGGCATGTTTTCACAGTATTGTGGGCCGGCAAAGTACGTCCATGCACCATAAAAGGGGGCCTTGTTTAAAATATATCATTAACAATTCAAAAATGTGTCTTTTGACTTTCTTTTAAACGCGCTAGTTGTACAGGGTGTCCAAAACTCGATGCTTTTGTGGGGTTTCAGGTACTTTTAGCGGAGATAGAGTTTTTAAACTAGAATGAGTCACTTTTAGTTTTTGAAATATAACTCAAAGTTGGTATTTTTCTTATGGTACCTCTTACAAAAATCGGATAAATAGTTGTCGAGTTATTAAATATTTTCCATAAATCATATAGTAGGCTGAGATAAAGGTTACGCGCCATATTATTAAAAAAAGTCTGGAGTGGTTGGTTGACTGCCGAAAATTTAGAGAACCCAAAAGAAATCAACAATTTTTTTATTCAAATTTCGGGTGCTTTTTCCAATGTTGACCCGGAACTTTTAACTTTTTATAAACAGAACACAAAAACAACCTTTCAGAAACTCTTTTGCTTCAGAACAGTCACTGTTGATGAGATTAGAGAACACCTATTTAACTTAAAGTCATTAGCAGTACGATCAGACCTCATAAACTTGAAAATTTTACTTATGTGCTGCCTAAAAATTTTATCTTTTGTTACAAATATAATAAACTGCTGTATTTTGGAAAATAATTTCCCCTCTATATGGAAAATGGCTAAAGTAAAACCATTATGTACAAGCAAATAAGGGAACATTTGAAAAAATACAGTATTCTGCCGCAATAACAACTGCTTTAGCAAACGTGACAGATGACATTTTCCAACAGACTGACACTGGGAAGACCACAGCACTTGTCCTGCTACATTATTCAAAAGCATTTAATACTGTACGTCATGAACAATTGCTTGCAATTTTCAATTTTATAGGTTTCTCGCAGGAATCGACTGCTTTAACGGGTAGTTATTTGGGGGATAGGTATCAGTATGTTGAAACAAGTCAGGGACAATTTGATCGATGTCAAATACGAAGTGGGATTCCACAAGGATCAATCATAAGCTCCATTACTATTGCTAATATATACATGTAATCTGTCATCCTGCTTACGTCACACTAAAGAACATCAATATGCAGACGATTATCAAGTTTATTTTTCTTTTGGTTCGAAAGACTGGCTTCAGGCAAAACATCTCCTAGAAGACGATATTCAGCGACTTGTCACAACTTCAGGAAAAGACAATTTAAAGCTTAATCCAAATAAATCCGTAGTGCTCGTATTTGGCAAGGATAGGACCTACATACGTCATCTATTGAGTCTCTCTATTGCTGGGAGCCAACTTTCTACAGCAGACAGTTCTAGAAACTTTGTGTTTACAACTGATACTGAGTTGGGATTTCGACAGCATATAAATAACAACATCAAGAGAGCTAATATATCTCTTAAATTGCCATATCCGCATCGACATTTAATGTCAACGAAACAAAAAAATCAACCAACGTATACACTTGTCTTAAGCCATTTTAATTTTGGCGATGTGATCTATGGCCCATGCTTGGTTCAAAGAGATCAGAACAGCATATACAAAATACAAGAGTCTTGCCTTAGGTTCATTTATGGTATCAAAAAGTTCTTGCGAATTTCTCACAAACAAAGGGAAGCAAAATGGATTAATATGCGACAAAGAAAACACCTCCATTCGCTGGTCTTTTTTCATAAAATAATTACCTCAAACACACCTCACTATCTTAATTCTCATACAATGTCTATGGCATGTACAATGACCTTCGCGCACATTTTAAGATTTTAAGGTTAAAGATTTCAAAAAGAAAATTAAAGAGCTATTGTTTAATAACAGCTGAAAAGATTTGTCACCCTTAAATTACTATCATCATCTTTTACAAAATGTAAATAACAAACAATAATTAAATTTTGATAAATCTTCCTTTTTCTGCAATGTAAACTCGGTTTACTTTATATTCATGTTATATAGTTGTCTATCACAAAGTTGTTTCTTTATACCGTGTTTAAAAAGATTTCTCTTTAAAATTTTACAATTTTTTTTTAATAAGCTATCTTTTTAATTTTAAGTTAACGCTAGAAATGTAAGAATAAATGTAATTAATTTTAAGTACTTTACCCACAAGGACTGGACTTTGAAAATGATTGCCTTCAAGAGCCCTTCTTGTATTAATTTGACTTATTTTTCTTCTTTTGTATATTATAAAATCTGTACTATACTAAAAAAGAAAATTTGGTGTTTCATAAGAAAAATTCCAACTCTGTGTTATATCTCAAAAACTAAAACTTATTAAATTCTACTTTAAAAACTCTACAACCAATGCAATCAACACCACGAAGATATTTTCATAAATAAAAAAGTTATAGGGCCTATCCCAAAATACAGACTTTTCAAAAATCCCCCGTAGCTCGCAGAAGGGGGGGGGGGCACATTGAAATGCGGTTTTTACCAAAAATCTTGTCTTGAAATTTAAGCCTCGCAAAGGGGGGTCAGATTTTCTCTATCTCTCCTCTAGAAGTACCCGAAACACACCAAAACCATCGAATTTTGGACACCCTGTACATACAGGGGGTATTCTTTAATCCAAAAACACGTCAACTGAGATTTTTAATTTGCTTTAATCTTGTCATCTTGGATTTTTTTTATGTCGTTTTGTTTACGAGGTATGGCAAAAAAAATATTTTTTTAAAAAATAGGACACCCTCTATAGTTTGACATTTTTGAATTCTAAAAAAAATTATCTTTTTGACAATACCAAACACTAATACTCTTATGGTTTCCAAAATAGAGGTATTTAAACTTGCATGGAATTGTTGTCTATGCCCTGTTTACGGGGGATATTTGAATGAATATCACAGGTCAATAAAATTAAAAAACAAATTAGTGCCTGAGATCTAAGAATAGATTTTAGATATACTTAATGTGCTGATTGTAAAACTGGCAGCATATTTTTTCTATCAGCTCTAGTTTTTGAGATAGAGACTAATTGAATTTAGTTATAATAAAAGGCAAAAATAAATAAATCAACATCTCAACATTTTTGTCTCGTTAATATTAAAGGCATAAATAGGAACAATCGACATAAATGGACATATCCTGATCTAGATTCTGCAAGAAGAACTGTACCGCACTCTAAGGAAATACCCATTCCAACCTTCAGCAGTTTTCCTGAAATCCCAGAAGATGATACAGAAACATCAACGTCCGATGAAGTTCAAAGAATGCAATCAGAAAACGATAGTGAATTTGAAGCAGATTTAATAACTCCTTAGTGTTTTAATCAACAAGAACTAAACGATCTCGTGGAAGACCTATACCTCTCAAAGGAGTGTGCTGAATTACTTGCATCCAGATTAAAAGAAAAGAACCTTCTTTATCCAGGCACTACTGGTGCATTTTATTATAAGAGAGAAAAGGATCTGCTGCCTTTTTTCACTCAGGAAAATAATCTGGTATTCTGTAACGATATAAAAGGACTCTTAGAAAAAATGGGTTTGCCAGAATACACTTCAGAAGATTGGCGCCTTTTCATTGACAGTTCAAAACGTAGTTTAAAATGTGTCTTTTTACATAACGGTAACAAATATGCCTCAATTCCTATTGGACATTCTACTACCATGAAAGAGGAGGAGTATTTTGAAACAAATTAAATACGAAGAACATCAGTGGGCAATTTGTGTTGATTTGAAAGTGGTGAACTTTCTCCTTGGACAGCAAATTGGATATACAAAATACCCCTGTTTTTTAAGTCTTTTGGACAGCAGAGCTAAAGATCAGCACTTGGTCTAAAGAAATTGGCCTTTAAGAGATACAGTACTATGGTTCAAGGAAAACAAAACGTAGTGAATGAACCTTTGGTTACGAGAGAAAAAATCTTACTACCACCCTTGCATATCAAGTTGGGGCTTACGAAGCAGTTTGTGAAACCGTTAGATCGAGATGGAAATTGTTTTGGGTACTTGTCACGTAAGTTTCCTGAGATTAGCACGGAAAAACTAAAAGCTGGTATATTTGATGGTCCACAAATAAGGCAACTTATTAAACATCCACTGTCCACCACATCAATAAATGAGACTGAATCTAACGCTTGGGTTTCATTTATTCAAGTAGTTAAACATTTTTTTTGAAATCACAAATCAGACAATTACATAGAATTAATGGAAACTATCCTTTAAAATTTTCATATTCTCGGTTGTAACATGAGTATAAAAGTACACTATCTCCACAGCCACCTAGCTCGCTTTTCAGAAAATTTAGGTGACTGTAGTGAAGAACAGGGAGAATTTCATCAGGATATTAAAACTATAAAAGATCGATATCAAGAACGATGGGATAGCCACATGATAATGTACAAAAGAAAATTTGTAGGTTACCCAATGAGCATTTTCAGAAACTTCTGGTGACAGATATTTATATAAAAATTATAAAGAGGGTTTCATTGATACCCTAGGGTATTTAGAAGTTTCCTACAAGTATTGAGTTTGTATATTTGTTTTATTAAAGGCTCTAAATTGATGGTACCCTAAAGTAACATAAAACTGGCGTTAAAAATATTTCCACGGACATCTTTATAAAAATTAAAGTCATCGGTAACAAATGTTATATAAATTGGTGTTAACAATTTTTCCACCAACATATTTATAAAAATATAAGTCATCAGTGACAAAAGTTATATAAATTGGTGTTTAAAATCTTTCTGCCAACCCACCCATAAAACCGTAAGTAACTATCAATTAAAGATATATAATAGATTGGTTTTTAAAATGTTGCTATCAACCCACTTATAAAACTTAATTAACCAACAACAAATTTATATAAGATAAGATTGAAAATATTTCGATAGACACTTATAAAAACTTGGGAACTCACACACAATAGTTATATAAATTGGTGTCTGTAATATTCTTATGAACTTATTCATAAACCTTTTTTGCCCATAAGGTTTTTTCTATAATTTTGTTATTAATTTCTTTATACAGTGATTATAATACAACTGTTTTTAGAACAAAAAAAAACAATTTTAATTTATTTTGGCAATTATAATAACAAAACAAACAAGATTTTTTAAGGTTAATTTTGTGACATCAAAAGGCGCGTTTTTGCGAAATCAAAAGAAGCGTTTTTGCGACATCAAAAGGCGCGATTTTGCGAGATACCATACCATTATTATCTTGTTTTAATTACATCCATCTGAGAGAGATAAGAGATCCAAATCTTCTTGAGATAGTTGCCGATGACAGATATCGGGATCGAATGCATTGTACAACTGATTCCCACCAGCGTTTCCCATGCGCAGTCACCCTGACTCAAAAAACTCATCACGTGGTCCGACATGAACTTGTATAGGCAAATCTCGATTAGACCACGTGATACGTGTTTTGATTCGGGGGACCCACGAATGAGAAACGCGTAGATGGGAACCGTGTTTTAGAAAAAGAGAAAAATATAGTAACCGTGTTAAGGTCGCAAAAACGCACCGTGAAACGTCGAGCGCATACGCTGATACTGCTGGTCGGCGGCAAATGTGAACACCCCGGAAAATACTCGCCTGTACACCCTTCGACCCCGCAATCTAACTTGAGTTACCTCTGACAGTTATGCGGGCTTGAAGTGTGTGGAGGCGGGTATTTTTCCTGGTATGTGTAGTATGCTGGATCTCTCGAGGAATGCATTTAGGAAAAGAGAACAATGGTAACTATGTTAAGCTCGCAGAAACAGACCATCAGTGTTCAACACTGCGCCATCTGCAGCCCTTTGTTCCAAGTAGCATCATTTTTTAAAAGGGTCATAAAATAGTGTTGACGAGGTAAACAGTGGTATAGTTGTATTGTTTTTTTTATAGAATTGTCGAAAATTTTCGCCATTTTGGATTACAAAAATTGGTTTTTGGCCTAAATAAAAACGTTATTTATGGGGTTTTAACATGTGTTTCAATCGAAATGTTGCTTGTTAGGGTTAAAAACAACATACAAAATTCAATATTTGTCCCAGAAAGCAAAAAACGCGTATGAAAAAAAAAACTGATATTTAAATGAATATTTTTTTTCCCGTTTTCTCAAGTATTTTTGGAGCCCATGAAATTTACGTGAGTGTATTCGAAAACTATACAGTACACACGGGACCGCAGCTGATTTTCAGAGTGGGATGACTTGAAAAACAGCTTTTGTTTGACTATAGTATATAAATATTCATATGCCTGCTTCAGCTTATCTCACTTTCATTTTTATTTATTTTAGAAGATTGCTAAACACCATTTTATTAATTTTTTTATTGTAAAAAGAAAAATAATAATATATAACAAGCAAAGCAAATATTTCTAAATCAATAAAAATCTTTAATTTGTTATGTGTTGTAAGAACAGTTGTAAAACCTTTTTATAATAATCTCTATACTTGAGGGCTCATAAGTAAGTTTTATAAAATCTATATGTTGTTTTTCTATCCATTACTATGTACCATAAATTTTTATAAGCTGGTGTTGAACAGTTGTTTTTCAAGTCTTTTTTACTCATTTAAGAGATATATTAGAGTTATAAAATTATCACCAACACTAAATAATATAACTTTTGGTTATTTTATGAAGGTTTTATATTATTTGCTGTAACTTTTATACAGACAAAAATGCTCATTGGGTATAGTGACTAATATGAGTAGCAATGTATGTTAAGCTACTTTTTATAATAAATATTTAATTATATGTGTTTTTTTTGTTACTGGCAATAGTCATATTTATAACGTAAAATATATATAGAGGTTAAAAAAAGTAAATAATTCCTATTTTAAAAACTAGATCTGATAGACAAAATCTGATGGTTATTTCGGATTCTCCACACAAAAATTACCCAGGAACAGTTAAAAAATCGCCAGCACCAAAATGTGTGTTGGCATGTGATTGAAGTTTTCCATACAGATTAAGATAAAAATATCTTGATCGTAAAAGATAGATCCTACTGCGTGGTATTGCTGAAAAGAGAATTGTTTGCAGATTTTAAAAATTGCAAAATATATAGGGTGTCTTATTTTCAACAAATAAAAAATTGCCATGCCTCGTAAACTAAATTACAAAATCCAAGATAGCACGATTAGAGGAAATTAAAAATCTCAGTTAACGTGCTTTTGGATTTTTTTAATTCAACCAAACTCTAACCCGCTAGAAGCACCGTTCCGATTAAAGAATCCGCCCTGTATATGAATAGGTTTAAATATTATCCTAAATAAACCTAAACCGTTTGAAGAAAAGTAAGAAATTCTGATTTTAATTTCAGCTCAACAACGGAACAGTGTGCGGCACCGATGGCGTTACTTACGCAAGCGAATGCGAATTACGCAAGGGTTCTTGCAACTCAAAACAATACATCCTGCTCGCTTACAAAGGAAATTGCGGTAAGTCTGTGAACAATATATTATGCTTATTCCTTTCTCTTTTAGGGTCTCTTAGTTTAGCCAGGACTCGTTTACCTGGATACCCCAGAATTGGTTTGTGTAAAGCAAAAGAAAATGACGTTTGTTTAGAAACTTAGTATGTATTTTTCAATCAATATGATCGGTCCTTTGAGGTAAAGGATTTTAAATTAATCTCACGATACTTAAGCGGATTACGAGCAACGAAATCTTGGCCCAACCGGTATCGATTTTGGTCATTGTAACTTTTTTATCCAACGATAGGTTGTTGAAAAGTCAGGGAAATATCCTTCGAGACGCAAAAAAATGGCAGTCGCAACAACTAAGATCATATTTTTATAGTGGAAAACGTAATTCACACAAATCGGTTTGATATTTCAAAAGATGTAGTGCAGAAACGTATTTTTCAAAAGAATTCTTGAAAATGAATGTTCACATTATTATTATAACGGGTTATGCGTGATCATTTCTGCAACATTAGGGATTTTATGCATTTTAAAAATATTCGTACTGTAGATAAACAATATCTGGTCACGATTCTTCGACGAATTTTTGAAGAATCGCGTCCATTTTCTCAATTTTTTACTGTCAGGAAACTGTCAGGAGAATTTCATCTCACAAAATACCACAAGCTGAAAATGAAAGAAAAGTTTTAAAAAGTACAGGGAAGAAAATACGTTAGCATCCCTTTATTTTGTGTTTGTCCCAAAAAACTTACTTGGCTCTCACTTTGGCAACACTAGGCATTAATCCTATGGAATGGATTGATGATGGTCAATTAACTTAAAACGTCAGGTACTTCTTAAAATGAGGTTGTAAAATATCTGTCATCTTTTATGAGCAAAACGGCAGGAGAAAAAGAGCATGTGTCCATAAGAAAAAATGAACTTGACAGTGCTCCTGTCATACAGAAATGTCAAATTTTGAAAACGGATCTCTCAGGTAGATCTTAGAAAAGTACCTTTAGAAAGTTTTAAGCGTTTTTTGACAGCTTTAAGAAAAACGGCGCAGAAAAATAAAAACTAAAAATAAATATTTCGGTTTTTTTCGCCTATCTCCGGAAGTACCCGTAATTTGTAAACTTTTTTTTTGATTTTGAGCAAAGCGTCAAATTGCACAATTTTGCTCTAATTTAAACCTTACCGTATCTCCTACCATTTAGGAGATCCCCATGGTGAACATCGAATTTGAAACACCCTGTATATAAAAAAAATATGCTGCTATTGTCGCTTTGATACAAAGTTTTCTTAAATAAATTATTTTATAATTTGTATGCTAAACCTAAGGAACTGGCGACAAAAGGCGGAGTTTGCACTTATTTAAACTCAACCTTATATAAGTTTGTCACTATACTATCCGACATCTTGAATTTTATAATGATGGTCGTTTTATTTTCCTTCGACATTAAAAAACAATTATAATGGCTTTCCGACAAGCCATCGTTCAATAAAATCGCTTAAGAAATATCTTTTTTTTTTTTAAGTTTATGAACAACAATAATTTTTTGTTTCATTTAAAAATCCTAAAACACTAGAATTTTGGTTAATGTTGATATCGATTTTATTTCACTGGACGCTTTTTTGATTTAAGCGTCCTTTTAAAGCGATTGTTGGGTTAAATCAAAGAGAATTACCGCCTTAAAGTAATTAAGGGCGTTGCGTACAGAACAACAAGCTATCCGATCCGGCTCGAAAATGGCTTTATGCGCGTTATTTTTGCTTGCACCTCTTTCTTTTTTTTTATTAACTTATAGCTAGACTAATTTCCTGAAAGTTCAAACTATGCCTTACTCGCAAACAGAATTAATGCATGATGTAATTTGTAAGGCTGACTTTCTAAAAGAGTATTAATTCAAAATCCAATTTTTAGACTGTTTCTTTGTTTGTCTGTCTGTTTGTTTCAGCATTACGCGAAAACTACTGAAATTGATGTTTCACTAAAACATTCCTGGGATCCCTGGCCAGGCTTCATTTCATCAAAATCGGTTTTCGCAAAGAAAAGTTATGACCGGGAAAGCCGCCGGCAAAGCGATTGGTATTTAGCTAGTAATAATAATAATAAAAATAATAACAATAATTTATGACTTTACTGCCACAAAGGAAAAAATTGCCATTGGTTCTGGAGTTGAATTGAGTTGAGTTGATAATTATTTTTTTAAATATTTTATATCTCAAAAACTGCAGCTCTGACAGACTTAGACGTTATTACAAATTTTGTTGTTAATTTAAATCCCAATCTAAAGGACCCCGCACCCGATTACACAGGGCTTATGGAGAATTTTTGGAATTTAATATAATTTTAGTATGTTCCAGAGGACAACAAGCTGATAAAAAAATAGTAAAGGTAAAAAAAGTTCTATGTACAGTTTTTGAGATATTAGGGGTCATTATAACTCTGACGTATTGGCCATGCAAACCTAGTTATGCTGTGATTTTTGACAGTTCATCAGGTAATGTACAGGGGGTGTTCAAAAAGTAACATTTTTTATGTTTGCACTACTACCGAATTTTGCAAATAACAGATTATATTTTGACAAAAACTAATAGTTTTGGTTAATACTTAAAGAAAAAATAAGCTTAATTTGTTGGTAACCCTTAGTATTATTGTTATTAATTTTTGTCTCCTAGGTCAATTTTCTTACAAAAAAAAATTGACCTTGCCTCCTTTCGTCAGTCTCAAATTCAATTTGTGAGGAATAAAAGTAGATTTGTAAATTATTTATCATTTATTAGGTCATAACAAACAATTTTAACAGAAAAAACAAAATCGGTTACTTTTAGTTCACTCACGGGGTCTACTTAAAAAAAAAATAAAAAAGTTGCATTTGCTCTAAAATGGTTTTTCAATTATTTTTGGATAACGACTCGGTCAAATTCGACATAACTTTGCCAGAATAGTGTCAAGACCTGGTACTACCCCAACACAAAAATACAGATTATTTCTATGTCTGGTTTTAAAAATATCAACTTTTGTCTTTTAACCTTTTGCATATCTGAACAACGCGCTTACTACGCTTGTTATAATGGCAACGCCCAGTTTAGTAATCCTTTACGTTCATTTCAGTCTCGCCATTTTCAATATCAATAATTACAAATATTAAGAACAGAATCGAATGCAGATGTCAATGCCAAAATATACAGGGTATTTTATTTAAAAAAAACATAGGTGTTGGACGTTCCTCGTAAACAAAATGACGTAAAAAGATTCCGAAATAGCTATCTCATAGGCAATTAAAAATACTAATTGGCATGTTTTTGGAATTTAGTGTATGCACGTAAAAATACTTTGATTTACTATAGTATCTGACTTAATTTGATATGTGCCTTTCATTTTAATCGACATAGGTACCCCCAATAAAACAGGGTTCTGCTACCCATTTATTACCTTTTTAATCAGCAAAGGCGACCATTTTTAATATTTTTAATTATTAATATTCAAAATGTAAAATGAGAGGTTAAAAGATAAAAATTAATATTTTTAAAACCAGACATAGAAAAAATATGTATTCTTGTATTGGGATAGTACCAAGTCTTCACACTATTCTGGCAAAGTTATGTCGAATTTGACCGAGCCGTTATCCAAAAATAATTGAAAAACCATTTTAGAGCAAATGCAACTTTTTTTTTTTTTAATAGACCCCGTGAGTGAACCAAAAGTAACCGATTTTGTTTTTGATGTTAAGATCGTTTGTTGTGACCTAATAAATAATAAATAATTCACAAATCAACTTTTATTCCTCACAAATTGAATTTTAGACTGCCGAAAGGAGGCAAGGTGAATTTTTTTTTGTAAGAAAATTGACCTAGGAGACAAAAATTAATAACAATAATACTAAGGGCTAACAAAAAATTAAACTTATATTCTTCTTTAAGTATTAACCAAAACTATTAGTTTTTGTCAAAATATAATCTGCTATTTGCAAAATTCGGCCTTTTTTCGAACTTTGACCCCTAATATCTCAAAAACTGTACATAGAACTTTTTTTACCCTTAATATTTTTTTATCAGCTTGTTGTCCTCTATAACTTATTAAAATTATATTAAATTTCACCGAGGCAAAAATTCTCCATAAGCCCTGTGTAATCGGGTGTGGGGTCCTTTGAAAACCGCGTTTCGCTAGCTGCTGTGGCTGTCGATTATTTTTTTTTTAAATTCAACTCCCTTTTCTATCCCTTACCCCCCCCAACCCCATGAAAAACTAATCAATTGATCCACTGATGCCATAGAATTTTTGTACCAAATTTGCTTACTTTGTGGTTATACAGACAGACATACAGACAGGCGCACACCTACCCAGATAGATAAACGCCATAAAACAAATCATTTAGATTTTTTTAGTTTACATCCTCTTAAAAATAACAAGAAATGAATCCTTAAAGGGTCTGAAAGCTCTTTGGCCTACTAGTAATTCCAAGTAAAAAATAACTTTTTAACAGAAGCTTCTTCGAGATTTTGTGCTATAACATGAATTATTGACAGAAATGTGTGTTACTAAAACTCGAAAACCACAGATCAAGCAGAAATCATAACTTGTATCTGATATTTTCAATACGCCTAAGATACTGGCACTTGCTGCAAGATCTGTGAACTAAAAGAAACCCAAAACAGTCGTTTTTAGTTATAAGAAATAGATAATAAACTTGGATCACCCTCAGGGTGCTCTGAAGTGATTTAAACGCTTTAAAGGGGTAGGCAAATTTTTTTATGTAAAATTTTCGTTGCAAAATAACGAATGTATATGGCGAGATTAACCGGCAGCATTTAAAACGATGTAATCCGGAAAAAGCGGCGAAATATCCTAAAATTTGCATAAAAAATTATGGTCCGTGAGTTTACAACCCAAATGTAGTTATTCAATTTTTTTTAAATTAAAATACTCAAACCAAAACCTTTGCGATTTTTACATTTTTAGCTAGTTCTCCTAATTTAACTTTCAAAATTTGGTCAGCTCCTTCACTATGTCGAAAAGTATTATCCATTCTGTCAAAATAAAAATGATGTTAAGCTAAATACGAGCCGTCGCGTCGCCCCAATAAATTAAAAAAAGGACAAACCATATAAAACATGCGTTGGTGTTGAACGCCTAAACAGTAATTTTAGATTAAAAGTCGTTTAAAAACACGGTGAAAATATTTCTGTTTCCATATGTTTTTTTTTATTAAATGGCATTTTAAACGGGTCGTTTTTCAAATCAATCGGAAGATTTTTGCTGATTTTGTTTTAACTTGGTACACATCTAGTATGGATCTGGGGATCGGGCCTTTAACTTTTTTTCTGTCAATGCCCCATGTTGACAGGTAAATCTCTATCATATTTTATTATTTAAAAGTTCTGATTAAACCACTAGAAATCGCTCAAAAAGCTCTTTAAAATGACGCGTGCAACATTTTTTACCATTTAGAAACGGTTGTATACAGAGGTGTTTAAGTTAAAATTAGAAAAAAAAATTGTAATATTTCCCTATCTAAAATTTACAAAAAATATTCCTGTCTCCTACCTGTTCCAGGAATTAAAATATTTTTTCTCTTTTTAAGTTAACTAGGCCCATCCACAAGCGCAAAAAAAATAAATAAAAATGAAGTCCACGTGATATTCAGAAAAAAATCTTAAAATGGACAAATTTACAAAAATGTCCACTTTCTGACACCGCTAGATTAACTGAGAATTATTTCAATAGTCATGCACGCCACAAATTTGCCAAATATGTTTCTTAAAAGGGCATTTAACCTGATAAAATTCAGTGTAAAAAAAAGGTTGTGCACGTCAAAAATATGAAAAAAATATCACGCGTCTCATTTTAGCGTATATTTACAAACTTTTACAGGGGATTTCTGAAATTTTTGTAGGGATATGAACGTTTAACTCGAATTTCGGACGCCATCAGGTTCTTTTTCTACAAGCTTCCAAGCTTCCAAACTTCGATAATTTTTATACTTGTTCCAGATATACTAAAAAACATTAGTTTTTTTAATATTTAATTTTTTAATTTTAAAAGACTTTAAAGAAAAAAAGTTTATACATATCGATAATACGCGACATTTTTCCCCCTTCTCTCCCACCCTATCCCACCAACAATTTATTAACGGTTAATGACAAAAATTGGAGGCATTTGAGATGTCAGTCCATTTCATAAAATCGACTTTACATGCAAATACGGAAACAACTAGAAAGAGAGGGCAATATGAATTAACCACCTCTGGTATTACAACAACTGTCTAATTTGTTAAGGGCCTCTAGCTTAATCTAACTTGCAAATTTAAAAATAATTGAGTTAAGCTGTTTTAACGGTCAGCTAAGGTGAGCGTTATAAACATAAATAATAAGACATTTGACAGATGTGTCAAAATTTTAATTTCAGGCTTCACATGAACCTCACTTTATTAGAATAAAGGCGGATTCAGGTTCCCGTAAGGTAAGCGGGGTGAGGTATGTGGTAAGACGTAAAGAAAATAAAAAATGGAAAATGTATGCTGTTCTTACCGCTTACCGCTTGCGACTTACGGAACACACTTATTTTCCTTGCGTCTTAGCGCATATCTCATACTGCTTACCTTACGAAACCTTGAATCCGCCTTAAATGTATCAAAGGTATACTCAATTCTCCTTTAGACATTTAAAGCTGTCATTTTTATGTCAAACAATAGCTAGTCTGTTCTGATACACAAATTCCCAATTTCGTAACCTTGTTTTCTTCTCGGGTATTCTACCTCTTATGTCCCAAGGGGCAGATTTTATGATAATTGTGTGGCCAGGGTTTTTAAAAAAAATTGTTATTTATATGGCCTAGATATTTATTTTATTTTTCAAAATATATTTTTTTGTTGTGCTAAAGTTATTTTAAAGGGACGCATCCCAATACTTTCTGATGTAAGCCATAATTTATAGGCAGTTTTAAGGTATGTGTCCTTTTTTACCGAAACAGATTAATTTCCGGTTGTGAGGTTAAAGTGTGTTTAATTTTTGAATTTTTTAGGTTTATTTTTTTTAACAAGAGTTAAGTTCGGACTTAAATGTTAACAAATGCCTGCTGTTTATATAGATGATAGAGATGAGGAGAAACTATATTTTCTCCTATATTGTCCTCTACATGACTACAGATTAATTAAATGACCACCAAGAAACATAAAGTAAAAATTAAGGAAATCGAACCAGAGCGTTCGTTAATTGCAATGAATCTAGATTGATCTGTGTTCGCGTGATAAAAAATCGGTCGCGACGAAAATACCGAAAGCAGCTTATGTCACTGATTTAATTTTTAGATATGTGCGAAGGTGTAGAGTGTAAAAACGGCGGCCGTTGCGAGGCGGGCGCATGCGTGTGTCCTACCAATTGTCAAGGTGCCGGTGACGAGCCCGTATGTGCTTCGAACATGGTCACATACGCGAACGAGTGCGAAATGCAGAAATCTACGTGCAACGAGGTCGGCGTTCATGATTCTCCCGTTCTTACTGTCGTTTTCTTTGGGGATTGCCGGGAACGATTCCCTGCCATCGCAAACAGTAAGTAACTTTGATTTTTGCTTCGTTTTATTTTTTTTTCTCGGCATCGATTCAGCAAAAAGACATGAACAAATATTAACCAACTTTTTTTTATTCAGAACTTTCTTTTAATTCATCCAATTTCTCCACTTCATGAGAAAGAAGCAGGTATAAATAACATGGGCGTTGGGTTTCAGCGAAGTGCATTAATTGATTGATTGATTAATTTTCTGCGACCACCAACGGGTCCATTGTGACTCACTTTTAAGATTGGTCCTCACTTGAGTATGTTTATCCACTCAAAGAGGCTTAAAACTTGCTTTGGCGAAGCTTCATTAAGATCCGTGTCGTTCGGTGGTTTAAATAATACAAGCTGTCGCTAACGTACAATGGCCGGATATTGGCACGGTACCCTCATGTCCTTGCTTAGGCCCATTCTGTACAATGGTACTAATGAGCTCAATGATTTTCCTAGCCCTCTTCCTGCAGGGTTCTGTAGGGAACGCCTTGGAATATATTAGGTCAGTCTCTCTAGCACTGGGATTTCCATCCAAAATTTGGAATTTGCCATGTTTTTATTGTTAAAGTTAGTGTTAAACCATATGTGAAGTGATTTTACTTTTTTTTAATTTTGGCAAATTGTCGGACTGAATTTTAAGGTCCTTAATTCCATTTGCCACAAAGATTTATAAGTAGAAGCGGTAAAGGTCAGTCTAACAGTTAAGCAAAAAATTTAATTTTGACAACAAAACATTGTCAACTTCCAAACTTTGGATGGAAACTACAAGACCAATTTAAACACTGTACACAAAGAACTTATCTACAACATACGTGCGTACCAAAGCATTTCATCGAAACCCAACACTCATGTTCGCACCTTGACGGTTGAAAAACTTTCAAACATTCTTTCTGTCTTTTCAAAAAATGTTTAGAAGCATTTGCCGACATAAGTAAACTTTAACATATCATGGTCTCTTTGAGGACCTTTTTTCTGGCCCCGTACCTTTATTCAATTCCTAAACTTAAACAGTTAAATTGTTACGCATTGGATAGTCCTGTTTAAACAAAATCTTTAACCAAATCAATAAAAACGTAGGATATCCTGGATTTTACTCCTTTAGAAAATTACTAAAGGTATATGCACTAGAATATGCCTAATTTGTATCGTAAAATCACCAAAGTTACATAAATTTAGTTTTGACATCAATTTCTGCTTGCTGTATCTATGTTCTTTTTCTTCGTCATTAAGCAAGGGGTCGCCTAACGCTTCTCATTAACAACCTAGGGGAGGCACGGCGAACCAATTAGTTTGAGAAAGAAAAGTAGACAAAGTTTAAAACCTCACTTGAGACTTGTCATTGTTTTTCCCCTCATCCGACTCTCCGGACTCTTTTTCATTTATATAAACTTAAATTGGCTTATTGAACCTGGTACTATTTCAAAGTTATTTTTAGATACTCTCAGTTTTAATAATTTGGAATTAAAGATTAATTTTTTAACGCAGGTTTTGAAAGGAGAGATTATGGCCGGGAAGGATAAAAAATTTCTTCTGCTTACAAAATATTTGTTAAATTAAATTTTACTATTAACGTAAACAAGTAGATTAGCTTCGCAAATTCTATCATTACTTTAAACTTTCTTTCTCCCCCCCTAATTGCTTCACCAAAACATCATTCGCTAACTAAAACCGCTCACTTGTTGCTAACTAAATTCATTATTGCTTATCTAGCAACCGTTGCTTCCACGGCAATCTCATCAATATCAGACCTTGGAACAATACCGCCAGATAATTCGATTCCCAATGTCACTGGCAACGCTAAGGAAGCTTGTCGCGATATCCATTGTGATTTTGAGGCGACATGCGAGCTAGGACCCGATAATTTCCCGAGATGCACCTGTAGATTCGATTGCGCAAGCGCGGCTATGGCAGCACCATCATCTAGTAAGCCAGTGTGCGCTTCTGATTTAAGGATGTACCCGTCGATCTGTGCCATGAAGATGGAAGCGTGCCAAAGGCAAGAGGAGCTGAGGCTGAGACCTCTAGAATTGTGCCAAGGTTCGTTTAAATATAGAGGAGGGGAATTTTCTAGAAAGAAAATTTGGAGATGTTGCGCCACGCGACCTAGCGCCATCTGTTAGATGCATGCGTGAGATTGCATAACATGGACCTACGTCCATTTTGCATTTTCATTAAAACATTATACTTTGTCCGTGTATAATATTCGACGAAGTATAGGTAGTAGTAGCATTAAATAATTGTTTGAAAAAGTTTGCTTTCTAAATGTTCTTTAATATTTTCCTAATTAAGCTATATGCCTAGACCGACATCACCACATTAAAATTGTATAAATTTAGTCGCTTTTGCCTGTTCAGTAACAAAGTTTTCGCTAGTTGAGCTTTATACTCTAAAAGCTTTCGAGACCAAAGCAGTCTTTACTTGTGGCTTACCGCGTTTTAGGACACTTTGCACATGAATTAAGAAACTTGTTATCTAAGCACGCTCTTGAAATATCGGAAACTTGATTAAGACCCGATATTTTAACGTAAAGTCCAATTAACCTCTCTCCTTTAAACATCCTAATTACCGTCTACACAGAAATATATCTATAGAAGGGTATAAAACTTAATTTGGAAAAGAGGTTGCATACCGCCATACCCTAAAGAAGAACGACGATGTGCAGAGACATAAGAGGTTATAAGCTGTAAGCTGTGCAATTTCCTTAATAAGAAAGCCGTCATTTTATAGTCTCCATGCAATGGGGTTCTTGCACATTTTTCAAAAACAGCATGTATAAAAGCTAATGCGAAAATAATCGATTTTGCGAAAAACGTAAAAATTAGTAAAAAAAATCTTGTTTTTAAGTTAGCCTGAATCGAAAAGCTTAAATTTGTTTGCCGGCTTCAACCTGAAAGCAAAAATTCCAATTTTTGAATTATCGTGTTAGCCAAACACCAGCGTTCAAGGAAGTATAATATAATCCATTCTCAAGTTACCAAAGATAAATATTGAATTTTACAAATTCCGCATGCTCCAGTTTACTTAAGATAATTAAATTTTAATGCCCGGCAGAAAACTAACTAAACTTTCCACTTTAAAACAAAGTCAATCCAAGTGACATTTCCGAAAAACAATAGTGTCAAAACAGGTTAGGACAAAAGAGTTATAACAGAGATGTGAAGAAGATGGTAGAGGGCAAGCTCGTTTCCTGAATGCGAAAAGTCGAACACTTACCAGCAAGGGTATCGGACCGAAGTTACTTCTGGGAATAACTAGAAAATAGACACAAAGTGAAGTCAGAAAATGGGAAAATAATGAACACGTCATCCTGAAAGCAAGAGTCAGTATGCAGACAGTCTAAACTATTCGTGATGGATAGAAATTCTGCTACCAGAGAGTGAAATTCTCTTGCTACTATGCATCTCATTGGTCCAAATCTTCGGTTTAAATCAGTTTCTCTCAATTTTTCCCGATATTGATCGAAAGGAATTCTCCTAGTGAAGACCAATAGAATTACTTTCTATCAATATTGGGCAAAAGTGAGAGAAACCGATTGAAGCCAAAGATTTGGACCAATGAGAAGCATAGTAGCTGAGAGAATGTGATTCCCTGGGAGCGAAATTTCTATGAGTTCGAGAATAAGGGTAGTGAGCAAAACTCGAAAAGATATTGGACTGCTGCTTACTGGGCGCACAGCCGGTTAAATATATAAACACCTGTCGCAACCCGCTTCGCGATAGTAGGGAAACGGGGTATATCAGAAACAGACCATGAATACTACTACCAGCAAGTCTATATACCATCTGTACCTCGCTACCAGTGCTCTTATTTTGAAGATTTTGAATTCCAACTTCTGTCACAATTTTAACATACTTTAACTTCTAAAGGAAACGAACGGTCTCTTTCGTGAGGGTAACAAATGGATGCTCCATATCGACACAAAATACCAACCTTTTTTTTAGTTTTAAAAAACGTTTTATTAACACGGCAGCTAATCGTAATAAATGTTTGTATCAATAGGAAAGAAGAAAAAACGTATTTTAAGCCTTTCCAACCCACCCTCTTATGTCTCTGGCTGGAAGTCGAGATATTTTCGACAAAAGATAAAATAGACCAAGACTTCAGGAGTGCTTTTGCACACTTTTCGAGAACTTAAGTTAACATTGACTCTTTAAAAGCGAAAGCCAATAAGTTTTAACTCTAAGTAGTAACTTTTTCTTGGAAAACTTGGGTCCAATCTCCAAAATAAAAAGTCAATGATTAAGTAAAGGCTGACTTCGGACTCCTTTATCTCTGTAAAAATTTATGAAGTTGGTCATGGTTCATGGTGGCTGTCTATGAGAAAGAAGAAACAAAAAAATTACTTCAAAAAGTGATTGCATTTTTCAAAACTTCACCTTCAACTTAAAAATTGTGTTCCGGTGCGGTTATAATTATTGATATACAATTTAAGGGAGCAAGTATTTTTTGGCTTTATTTTTGTATCATTCTCAGTATGATTACCGTGAGCTGGGAGTTTTCAGAGCAGATATTGTAATTTAATTTTGATAAGCCAAAATTTGTTTTGAATTCATATATTTTGTTAAAACGCAGTTTCGACTAAATCAAGGGGAATTAAATGTTAAAATAAGGCTTAACCCTTCCCCAAGTTTAATTGCCTGTGTTTCGAAATAGGGATGGAAGTAAAACCTTGTAAGGGAGAAAAACCTGTAACTGACCCTGCGACTGGAAGAGAGCTGGATTGCGGAAACGGCCCGTTTAGACAGGACTGCCCTTCGGGCACGTATTGTCATCAAACCACCAGATTTTCAAGATGCTGTCGGAAGGGTAAGTAGAAAAAGCGACAATGCCTCAATCACTGTAATTTAACACACTCACCCCCTTACCTTTTTATTATTTGTCGCATATAAAGTTCAAATTTAAAAGTGATAAAATTATGTACATAAAAATCACCCTGGACATGCAGGATGGCCATGAGGTAGGTACTTTCTAATATGGGGTTATTCAGAAATCTTGTTCAATAATGACAATGTTTTTGTAAATTTGCTTAGTGATTGGTCTCTCTGCGTTTACAGTGTGATTAAAAAAAACTGAGACTGATAGAAATCTATATAAGTTTTAGATATTAATTTATATTTTTAGAAAAAAAAATAAAACGACGAGTTTTGGTACACAACTTCCAAAGGCGATAAATCAACATTCTAAAAGTTCAAAAAAATCTTGTTCGGGAACACCCTTCTTTCCCTCCCCTAAACCCACGTCTCTTCTTATTCCATTTCATTTCCAAAAGTTAACAGTTTTTGAGAAAACCAATCAAATAAGAAGTAAGGTAGGTTGCAAATGCTCACTATGCTTTAAAAAATGCAACAGATGATGGGACATGGATTTGCAGAGTCACGGGGTGCACTTTTAAAGTCAGGGTGAGCGAGGGTAGTTTAAGGGGACTTTCGGTAAGACGATATAGAACCCATTGGGAAGCCGTGTATTAAGATGTTTTATGTGACCGGGCCACAAGATTTTTGGATTCACATTTTTTTATTTGTATGAAATTAATTTTTTTCAGATATTTTTATACAAAAAGCTCTCGTTTTAATTAGCTACATCCGAAAAGAAATCACTTGCTGGAAAAATATTAATCATTTTCTGTGCTGTTGACAAGTTTCGGCTTAGCGGAACTTTCTTCATAGAAGTTTTTATTAAAAAACGCCGTGCCTGGTTTAAACTTACATTTAATACGAAAACTTATCCCCAAAAACTCGGGCCCCAACTTCTTTCGGCTTGTGCTGTCCGTCATAATAAAAATAACTTTTATCAAGTATTATAATTTTATTATTATATAAACCAACTTCGGACATTTAATTATGCTTATATTTTTGGAAATTTAGTTTATACACCCATTGGTAGGAAATAAAGCGTTTCACCCGGAATCGGTATTGTTATGAAAAAAAATCTGTTTAATTTTATAATTAATTTAAATCTGAAAAGATGTAAAAGTTTCTTATAATAATATGTATCCCAGTGAGCATTTTTAGAAACTTCTGGTGACAGATATTTATATAAAAATTATAAAGAGGGTTCCATTGATACCCTAGGGTATTTAGAAGTTTCCTACAAGAATTGAGTTTGTATATTTGTTTTATTAAAGGCTCTAAATTGACGGTACCCTAAAGTAACATAAAACTGGCGTTAACAAATGTTATATAAATTGGTGTTAACAATGTTTCCACCAACATATTTATAAAAATATCAGTCATCAGTGACAAAAGTTATATAAATTGGTGTTTGAAATCTTTCTGTCAACCCACCTATAAAACCGTAAGTAACTATCAATTAAAGATATATAATAGATTGGTTTTTAAAATGTTGCTATCAACCCACTTATAAAACTTAATTAACCCACAACAAATTTATATAAGATAAGATTGAAAATATTTCGAGAGACACTTATAAAAATTTGGGAACTCAGACACAATAGTTATATAAATTGGTGTCTGTAATATTCTTATGAACTCATTCATAATCCTTTTTTGCCCATAAGGTTTTTTCTATAATGTTTTTATTAATTTCTTTATATAGTGATTATAATACAACTGTTTTTAGAACAAAAAAAACAATTTTAATTTATTTTGGCAATTATAATAACAAACAAACAAGATTTTTTAAGGTTAATTTTGTGACATCAAAAGGCGCGTTTTTGCGACATCAAAAGGAGCGTTTTTGCGACATCAAAAGGCTCGTTTTTGCGAGATACCATATCATTATCATCTTGTTTTAATTACATCAATCTGAGAGAGATAAGAGATCCAAATCTTCTTGAGATAGTTGCCGATGACAGATATCGGGATCGAATGCATTTTACACCTGATTCCCACCAGCGTTTCCCATACGCAGTCACCCTGACTCAAAAAACTCATCACGTGGTCCGACATGAACTGTATGTATAGGCAAATCTCGCTTAGACCACGTGATACGTGTTTTGATTCGGGGGACCCACGGATGAGAAACGCATAGATGGGAACCGTGTTTTAGAAAAAGAGAACAATATAGTAACCCTGTTAAGGTCGCAAAAACGTCGAGCGCATACGCTGATACTGCTGGTCGGCGGCAAATGTGAACACCCCGGAAAATACTCGCCTGTACACCCTTCGACCCCGCAATCTAACTTGAGTTACCTCTGACAGTTATGCGGGCTTGAAGTGTGTGGAGGCGGGTATTTTTCCTGGTATGTGTAGTATGCTGGATCTCTCGAGGAATGCATTTAGGAAAAGAGAACAATGGTAACTATGTTAAGCTCGCAGAAACGGACCATCAGTGTTCAACACTGCGCCATCTGCAGCCCTTTGTTCCAAGTAGCATCATTTTTTAAAAGGGTCATACAATAGTGTTGGCGAGGTAAACAGTGGTAACAGAGGTAACAGTGGTATAGTATTGTGTTTTTATAGAATTGTCGAAAATTTTCGCCATTTTGAATTACAAAAATAGGTTTTTGGCCTAAATAAAAACGTTATTTATGAGGTTTCAACATGTGTTTCAATCGAAATATTGCTTGTTAGGGTTAAGAACAACATACGAAATTCAATATTTGTCCCAGAAAGAAAAAAACGCGTATGAAAAAAAAAACTGATATTTAAATGAATATTTTTTTTCCCGTTTTCTCAAGTATTTTTGGAGCCCATGAAATTTACGTGAATGTATTCGAAAACTATACAGTACACACGGGACCGCAGCTGATTTTCAGAGTAGGATGACTTGAAAAACAGCTTTTATTGGACTATAGTATATAAATATTCATATTCCTGCTTCAGCTTATCTCACTTTCATTTTTATTTATTTTAAAAGATTGCTAAACACCATTTTATAAATTTTTTTATTGTAAAAAGAAAATGAATAATACATAACAAGCAAAGGGAAGAAAGATGGAAAATTTATATTTCTAAATCCATAAAAACCTTTAATTTGTTATGTAGTGTTGTTAGAACAGTTGTAAAACCTTTTTATAATAATCTCTATACTTGAGGGCTCATAAGATAGTTTTATAAAATCTATATGTTGTTTTTCTATCCATTACTATGTACCATAAATTTGTATAAGCTGGTGTTGAACAGTTGTTTTTCAAGTCTTTTTTACTCATTTAAGATGTATATTAGAGTTATAAAATTATCACCAACACTAAATAATATAACTTTTGGTTATTTTATGAAGGTTTTATATTATTTGCTGTAACTTTTATATAGACAAAAATGCTCATTGGGATCTGTATGTGAGTTAGTTATTATATAGGGTGGGCCAAAAAAAACGGGACTTTTTTGATTGTCCATTACTTAAAAGAGACCAGACCAAAAAGTTTTAAAATTTATTACTTTTTTGGAAAAATTGACGTTTCAAAAAATCCAAGATGGCAGAGACTTTTAAAAAGTAGGTTGCTTTGAGCCCCCCCCCCTCCCGATTTTTTTGTGTGCGCCAGTGGTGCAAAAGTAAAAATTTATCGAAACCCATTTTCTTCCGTAGTTTACTGATGTATCGCTTGTTAAAATCGGGTAAGAAATAGGATAGTTATAAATTTTTCGAATAAGTGCGTTTGGTAAGCGTAGTTCAGTCTAATAAAAAAAAGCTTTTTGCTTGACTATGTTTTTCGATGTACTTGTCCTTTTTTAATAGAGCTGACCATTTTGAAAAGCCAAGGTTTTAAAATTTATTACTTTTTTTGGCAAAATTGACATTTTAAAAAAAAATTCAAGCTGGCGCACAGTTTTAAAAAGTAGGTTGTTTTGACCCCCATGCGATTTTCTTGTGTGCGCCACTGGTTCAAAAGTTAAATTTGACGTGTAAAGCCTCATGAGTCTCGAGTCTTCTAATGTATTGTTTGTAAAAATCGGGTAAGAAGTAAGAAAAATATGCAATAAGTTATTTGAGTGCGCGTCACATCAAAATGATGTTTTTTTTTGGCCTGACTGAGTTTAGTTACCAAAAGCACCCATTTGAACAAATTGTAACTTTGTTACTTCTTAGCCGATCTTTATTAGCGACACAATGGTAGACTCGGATATGATGAAGCTCTACACGTAAATTCAACTTTTAACCCAGTGGCGCACACAAAAATTTGCAGGAAAGTTCAAAACAACCTTTTTGAAACTGTCCGCCGTCTTGGATTTTTACAAAATGTCAATTTTACCAAAAAAGTAATAAATTTTGAAACCTTGGCTTTTCAAAAGGGTCGCTTTAAAAACGGAAAGATTCATCGAAAAGCATAGCCAAGCCAAAATGATGCTTTTTATTTTGCTAAATTAGGCTTACCAAACGAACTTAACTGAAAAATTTATAACTTTCTCATTTCTTACCCGATTTTAACAAGCGATTCAGGAAACTGAGGAAGGAAATGACTGTCGAAATGTATTTTTACTTTTGCACTAGGGTGGGTCAAAAGTACCTATTTTTTAAAATTGTCCTTCATCTTTTATTTGTACGAAATGTCAATTTTGACATCAGAATTCAAAATTCCGATGTCTTGGCTTTTCAACCTTTTAAAATCGGACAGGTAATTTTTAAGTAAAAGAAAATCAAAAGAGTCCCGTTTTTTTGGTTCACCCTATAATATGGTGGTTTTAAACCATACTTTTTACACCCTGTATAATTTTTTATTATAGATGTGGGCAAGTATTAATTTAAAGTATAAAAGTAGAGTAACCTACTCAGATAGAAGACGAAAAATAGTATGATGTGTTTCTGTAATACTTGCTTTTACTTTAGTTTCTATATTATGGTGGTTTTCGTCAAACAGACTATGAACATTTTTAGATAAAAACTTCATAGAGAAAAAAAGTTGCGAGGACACCTGGTATGGGTGTTGTCCAGATGGAAAAAATCCTGCACAAGGACCAAACGGCGTCGGATGTCCTGTAAGTTCACCTAGATTAGATTAAACTCCCTAAGTCTCACCTAACTTTTAGTATAGTAACCTGAAAAACTTTTTTGATTTTGAAAAATACCGGCCTTAAGGTGGCACCCAAGGTTAACCCTGAAAATTTTTATGCAAATAATACTGACTGTTTTATCTATTTTGTTTTTTAAATGAACTTAACGAAAAATATTTTATTTTTATTTATTATATTTAATAATGCAAGGGAGATTATTAAAGGCTATAAAAAATTAGAAGTTGCCCGAAAGCCACAAAAACCACTTAACCCACTCAGAGTCAGCACGCTTTCATTGAAACTTCTTTACTGGTACAATCTAACAGAGTGCTCCCGATAGGACAAAGCTGCAATCATATGAAATCATATAAGTTGGTTCGCGTTTGATTGACTCTTCCTGAATTTTGTGACAGCTTATTGAGAAGTATCATCCACCTAAGCAAGACTTTGATATTGAATCCATTCCAGGTTATTGTTTTCTAATGTTTTCTATTTTCATACGTTAAGAACTGGAATAAAAATTAGTTTTGCTCGATTTTAATAACAAACTAATAAAGCTGTCTTAATAAAATGATTTTTGGCTATTCATTTTGTTACCATTGAAAATGAATGAATGAGCTGACAAAGCAACACGCCCTGCACGAAAAAGAACGCTGTTTATTGATCCGTTTCGTCGTGTGCGACTTGTTTGGCATTTTCCAAAAAGATGGCACTAGTATCAACAGAATGAAAGGAAATTTAGATTTGAAGTTAATATATTTTTTTTGTAATTGATAATAAAAATTTAAATTTACGTAACCCGACGCGACCCTAAAAAGAAATAAAAATGCAGTGCCAGTGTAGTAAACTGATTCCACGGTACCTACGGCACACGGTCGAGGGTCGGGTATTTCCCCGACCGTTGCCGCTCCCTAGGAGAATTTGCAGACATTGAACTTTGACTTATGCTTACAATGCAAAAGAGACAATCTTTTTCTCATAAAAGCAGCCCTAAGATAATAAGAAACTGGCATCATTGCTTAATATAAGTACCTGTTTTTTTTGTGCGCGCAGATTCAAGGTTAGAGATTCAATAGGCTTTATTGTCAAAAAAAATACAATTGATTTTTATGGACAAAGCAAATAACAATAAAATAATAGCTTTTTGTCCTGTATCATAACACTTCTCTTCCAAATTTTAAACAAGTACAAATCACAAGTCGAGTCGCAATTCCACCATGAATATGAATTGTAGGTAGCGCTTTTATTAGATTAGATTTCAACACATTATTTCGTAAATATTATTTCACAATTTAGCACATATATAAAAGACACAATTGCAAGAACAGTAAGATTAATATTATATTATAATACAGAAAAATTAATTACAAAACCACTTACTTTTTTTTAAACAATTAAGAAAGCAAAAAAATTAAAATCAATAAAAAGCAAAATAAAAAAAAACAACAAATAAAAAAAACAACAAACTAAAAACAAAATAAAAAACAAACCAAAAAAAAAATTAAATAAAAAAAAGTCGTAGTCAGCAGATTAAAACAAAAACAGAACAGAAAAATCTGTAATTAACTGACTAAACATTTATATGCCATTTCTGTTTGATTTATTAAAATCCTACCCCTAAAGAAATCTTTAGAAACCCTGTATATAATATTGATGTTGTGTCTATAGTAACCTTATTTTAAGGTTTTTATGAAAATAAAAATTTTTAGGTATTTTGCGGCTGCAATAAGTTAGGGTCTTATTCGGAATACTGCGATCCTGACACTAACAAATGCCGCTGTCGACCTGGCGTAGGTGGCGATAAGTGTGATCGGTGCGAACCAGGCTTTTGGGGACTACCGAAGATATCGGCCGGCTTTAAAGGATGCATTCGTAAGGGATTTTTAGATATATGTACAGAGTGATTCAAATTGGACAATTTTGGTCTAAAGTACAGCCAGGGGAGATAAAAAAAACCTAATATCTGCTTGGCAAGGCTTCATTTTAAACAGAAGTTTAAAGGTAATTTTCGAGCTATGGGGCTTTCTAAAAATTCCGCACTTTGGGACGGTGTATAACTTTTTTATTTGTAAAAATTTCTTTTTTGTGTAAATTGCTTCTTTGTTTATTTTTTAAAGTAAAATATGACTATTAAACTGAAAAAATCAATACAAAATTCCATTTAAATGATGTGTCACATTTGTTGTTTTAAATTTTGTATTTGTTTATTTTTATATAATATTTTTATTACTTTTTATATATATTTATTTAGTATTTTGTAAAAAGAAAGTAGGTCTAAAAGGTAGGAGGGCCTCCATAAGAAAAAACCTTAGTGTTAAATATTAGAAACTAAAAGTGACAGATAAAATTCAGTTTGACGAATTTCGCATAAAAAAATCTACAAAAAAGCAATTTACACCAAAAACAGATGTTTTAAAAAAAAAAGTTATAGACCCTAAGCATCGACAAATGGAGACTATTAAAAAAGCTTAATTAGCTCAAAAACGGCTTGATATATATTTAAGTGGAGGTTAGTTGTTTTTTATGTCCCCTGGAAGTACCGTAAACCCCCCAAAAGTGCCCAATTTGAATTAGCTGTACCCATTGAATTAACAATATGTATTGTCTCTTCTTAACGGAGTAACCAATTTAAAACAAAACATTTTTTTTAGCATGTGGATGTTCAGTATTCGGTTCAGTGCGCGACGATTGTGAACAAATGACGGGACGGTGCGTGTGTAGGCCCGGCGTTCAAGGGCAGAAATGCACAGTGTGTACCAGTCATAACAAAGTTCTGGCAACCAGCGGTTGTGTATCAGGTGACAAGTTCTTGACATTTTTTAATCTTTCTTCGTTATTATGTTTTCGACTTTTTTCGAGAACATTTCACTGGATACATAGGATCCTGGCGATCTACCGATTTTTTTTATCTTCTGACATGTGATTATTCTCCTTTAAAGAAGCGTTTTTGGCAAGTGGAAGTTTTCTGGGGCTCTTCTGGCTAAGCCGGAAATCGTCTTAAAACTCTTAACATTTTTGTTATTTAGGTCAATGGTTTTTGAAGTCGCTATATTAGAATCACTTATTTTAGTTAACATTTTAATATTTAATAACCTTAAGCTTTGGCAATTTTCGAAAAACAGGTTGACAAAATCATCGATCTTATCAGGTTAAAAACTACAGGGAGATTTTTAAATACTGTAATACCACTGATCCAGATATCAATAATTTTAACAGTTTCAATTGGCAGAAAAGCTTCTCTATTAAAGAAATCGGTATCCAGTGCGATGTCCTTTAATATTGATAAATTAATTATTAAATTAAAAATGTGCATGAGAAGGGAGCACTCCCCAAAAGGAAGTAACCGTGTCCTCTTAGAGTATGGAAGAATAATGTCATGTGCACGCGACAGGAGACGAAACTGAAGCCAACTTTCTGTTGGCTGCCATTCCGTTGGTGCCCATTTTGACGTTTGCAAATAACTTTAAATTTTTAAATTTGTTGTACTTTTTCTAGATGGAAAATGGTAAGTCACGACAATGATGGAATGTGTGGCTTTTGGGTGCAAGAGTGGCTGATGAAAAAGGGAAATTGGTTGTTAAGTTTTAAAGGAAAAAGGATATTGTTTTATATACCTCTACATAAGTAGTAGTAGTAGAGAAGGGGCGGCACGAAGCCTGGCAAGTAGGCCTCGTTGGGCCCTTTCTGCCCTACCCCGAGCCAGCCCCTAATCCACCGCCTGCACCACTGGTCTGGCAGTCTGCTCATCTGGTTTCACTGTTATTTTTACAAAGTCCAGTATTTTGTCCCATTTGAGCGTGTGCAGGTCCTCCTCATTCAAGGTCGGGAAACCGAATACTGGTATGCCTCGCAGTTCGCTATAACGTGTCGAGATCTCTCTGGCTTGCTCTCCGAGCGGGTAGCTCTTTCGAACCTCCTGGTCTTCCACGTAAACCCCCGATCCTGTGGTTTGCTTCTCCGACAGTTTAGATCCGTCGGTGTAGCAAATCACTGCGTTCTCCCCGAACTGTTCGCGGAGGTTTTCACTCTGCCATAGTTCCCTGTCTGGGATGACTACTTTGTACCTCTTGTTGAATTTCCAGGGGTTCTTTGGTCTTTGTGTTTTAATCGCTGCCATAGGAATTTCTCTCTCGACGATTTGGGCAATCCTAAGATACCCCGCAGCTTCCTATCTTCCTCTCCATTGACCTGTATCTCTCAGTCGGAGGTGGGTCGCCATCGCTTCTTTTCTGATCCAGATCAGAAGCGGCGGCAGTCCCAGAATGGTTTCGAGTGCCTGTATAGGTGCCGTCCTCATAACGCCGGTTATCCCTCTGCTCCTAAGCTTGAGGGCAGTAGTTACCTTCTCCACTGCTGGCCACCAGACTATGGATCCGTACTGGATCCTTGGTCTTAGTATTGCTGTGTACATCCAGTGGAGTTTTCTGGGGCTCAAACCCCAGGTGCGGCCAACTACTCGACGCAGTTGCCACATCGTTGCCTGCACCTTATTGGTCAGTTTCGCAACGTGTGATGTCCAGGTGAGCCATCTACATAAACACATGAGGTAATATATGATAAGGCTTTGAATCTGGTATAAATAACTCATTAGTTTGGTTTCATTTTGCTTCATTTGCATACCGATTGCGTTGTCTCCTGCCGCTGTGCGGCAAAATCCCCTTCTCGAAAAAAGTCCGTATAAATCGAAAACACTACTATCAAATATTTATACAGCTAAAGTAAGTCAATGAAAAACTTTACTGTAAGCCTTATAGAGCTATCTGTATTTTCTGTGGCGCAGCATGATAACATTTTGTCCAATTTTTATTTAGCCGACTTGGCCAATGTCCAACACACATCGTGCAGAGACTTACGCTGTCACTTTGGGGCCAGTTGCGTTGAAAGAAATGGATTTGCCCTTTGCGAGTGTCGCCAGGAACAATGCCCGATGGATCTTGAGGTACATGTACGTCAAGAGGTTGAACAATAAATTTCATATTTTTTACATTTTGTCTCATTTTATTGTGAAGAAATAATCGAACATGTAAAATTATATTACATCACACAATCACAGGGAGTAAAAAAGAAGAAATATCAAATGGTAAAAAAAAAGAATATAAAACAATTTAAAAAATATAGAAAGCTTTATTTCTACGAAAATGTTTTTCTCAGGCACAGAAATGTTATCTTAGCTATATCCAAACAGACGTTTGTTGGTGTTAAACTAATTTTTTCATAAATACTCGATTTGCTTAATGGTATTATTTTATTTTTCCTTAGTCCGTGTGCGCCAGCGACGGGAAAACCTACAACTCGGCTTGTGAACTCAACGAAATCGCTTGCCATTCACAAAAAGACATCGTTATGGTCGCTTTTGGAGCTTGTAAAGGTGAGAGTTAGTGCAATTTTTTTTTAATGGCCTCTACGAAAAAATTAATGTTAAAATAAACTTTTCGAATTTTTATTTTTCAGCTTTTTGGCCTCTTTTTCAATTATATCTAGCAATACCTTGTTTAAAAGATAAAATTAAAATTTTTAGTTTTTGACAGTTATTACCAATTTAAAGTATTTTTATTAAATATCCCAAAAGCCAAAAAGTATGCTTATCGTATAATACACTCTCGTGGCGTTTAATAGATAGAAGTTTCTTGAATTTGCGGAATTGTTTTGGCCTCGTTACCTTTAATTTCTACGACATTTAACGTACAAAAGTGTCATTTTTGACATGGAATTTTTATCTTTGACAAACAGATGACATGTTTCCCGGAACCGACTGGCCCTTACGAAGATATACACCTCTGCAGTTTACACAACCTGATGATACCAGTGCTCCCTTGTCGAAAAGTACCAGGCACCTTATGGTACCTGACCCTAGGTTTTTCTACGGTACCGCAACTCATCCTTTGACTACCGACGTCAAAGATACTAGGGGTGAGGTTCTTAATAATACTATTTAAAAAAAGCACTAATAATAATACTTACCTTTTTAGAAATTCTCGTAGTTCTGATTTAGATCAACATGTAAATAGAATTAAATAAGTAAAAATATGTAGTAGAACAAAAAATAATAAAACAAATCGGAGATTCTCTTAAGCTTCCTATCTTTTAGTAAAAATTACGCTAATCTGTACGATATAAACTATCCTTAATCATTTACTTTCCTAACGTGAAAATGATTTGATGACGAGTTTTCCCAAGCATGAGTCTTTTTTTTCACCAATTAATCCTGTTACTAATTTTCATATTAGACAATAAATATTTTAACAGGGATTTAATTAATCGTACAAATTTGTCGAAACTAAAATACAAAAACCCTAACTTTTAGAATCGGATATTGCTCTAGTTTACAGACCAACTGCTGCAACAGTCAGAGTGACGGCATTACTTGGAGATCTTTGCTCGAAAAATTCCGATTGCCTGATTTTAAACAGCTACTGCGTTGCTGGGGCGTGCCACTGTCTACCCGAATTTTATGCATCAAACGATAGACAACAATGTTTAGGTGAGCAGGAGACCCGTGATACAAATAAGCGATATCGTTTATATATTAAAAAAAAAAAGTTACAAAAGCATCCGCAAAAGCACTAAAAACTTAAAAAAAAAGAAAAAACACCACGCAGAGATAAAATTGATTCACATTTTACCGATTTTGGCAAATCATAATTTTTGTCGGCCCCCCTCCCTGTATACGCCGTTGATAATAATGATAAATTATTCCTCAAAAGCACTGCTTGGTCGATGAATGGTTAAGGTTATTTTTTTTTGCATACATCATTTTGCTTGAAAGTGATAAAAAAGCAAAACAAAAAAAACACCAGTTAGCATTTCCATGATGACATGCTCGTTTAAATTACCAGATAGCAGTAAGGTAAGTTCACGTTCTATATTTTTAACAGAATAAAATATTTTAGGTAACTGTGTCTGCAGTTTTTATTAGCCGTTATGTCAGAAATATTATTTTGGAGTAGAAAAAGGTCGCAAAGAATTTCGCCCTTTTTAAATGGAAATTTGTTTTGGGTAGACTTGCCTGATTTTTTGATATGTTGTATTACTCACCATTGGAATAATATTGTTTCATTGCACCAACTTCGAGAACGCTCTATGTACAACAAAAGTTTGGTTTAAATTAGACAAATAATAACCAAATTCAATATGGCCGACACCAGATGGAGACTGTGCCATAGTTAGCTGTTTTGAGTTTTCTTTAAATCAGACGATAAATTAAAAACTTCAATATAGCGGATCCAAGATGGCGATGACAGTTTTAATTTTATTTGAAAAAAAGCGGTAAAGACAAAAAAGGAGGTTACGTTAAGGTCGGATTGCAAATAATGGAAGTAAAATAAATCAAAAACTCCAAAAAGGTGCGATTTTGACAACTTTGACATCACTTTTCAGGTATTTCTTGGAGTTGGTACAATAAAACATCACGGAAAAAACGGATTTCTTAAAAACAATTTTGTTTTTATTTAACTTAATTGTAACCGGAATTGAAAAACTTGGAAATTATATTTTATTGTATATTTTATATAGGACTTTGTATATTTGATATCCAATTGTGTACAATTTGTACACAATTTTAGTCACACAATTCAATGAAAAAATTTACACGGATATTTTTCCCGCGCAGTTTTTCTTAAATTCGTGCTAAAAACAAAAATTATGTCACTCTAGTAAATATTATAAGCCGTAGATATTTTTTCGTAAAAGGTTCTAACGTTTAGCCTCAAACTCCCTCAAGACAGAATATCTGGGCCCGTCACTAGTTTGTTTAGTTAAGTACCTACACCTATATGTTTCGAAAGAGACGGTGACTTTCATGTTTTGTCATTTACATATAAATCATTTTCGGTTTACCGACAAAGTTACTAAAGCACATATTTACATTTTGAATGAAAACAAGTTTGTATGACCCCCACATGTTCGGGGTATAAATAACTATCAATCACAATTTGATTATGACCACCCGATGAACAAAGGCCAGTTCGTTAAAAAGTTGATGTAGGGGGGTGAAGCGCCGAGGTAGATCTTAATGTACTCACTTAGGCAGTGAAACATGTTGCGATCATGAAATTTGCATTCCCAACAAACACGGTTCCCTTGGGCCTTCGTTGGTCCGATATGGATTGCCGAATTTGCCGTCATCGGCACGACGTCGATTTACGACATCGGACCAGCAGTATTTTTTGTCCGCTTTGCGATGTAGGCCCAATTTATGTTTGCCAACGCAGCGTTAGATTGTAGCCCGCTATCGGACCAATGGTAAATTTTATTTAATTTCGTAGGCGTCTCGGCCCGACATCGGTAAACTATTCAAGTCTGATATTGGTTTCCTAAAGCGATCCAACGTTGGCGATTGACGAAGGTCCGTCAGTGGTAGCTTAAAGCGGCCCGACAATGGCAAACCACAAAGGTCTGATACTGGGTGGATAATAAGGCTATCCACATCAGCCTCTCAAAGCGGCCCGACGTTGGTGATTGACGAAGGTTCGTCGGTGGTTGCTTGACACGATCCGACATTGGAAAACTACAAAGTTTCGATAATGCGGGTGCTTATCCAGTCGGGCTGGTTTAAGTGGCAGAAGAGGTGATTCTTGTAGAGAAGTACCACCATCTTGTCAAGTCCGCATTCTAGTTTTGAAATATCTTTGCTTATTATATATATAATATTATCTTCCACTGTACAGGGAATATAGTGACATTAGCGCCATCTCTACATACTAGGAAGAAACTATTAAGCAGTTTAAAAATTTTAAGGTGACGTAATCGGCCCATCGTCAGTTGCCGATTCTCGACCAATCAAACAAAGTTCCAATCGGACCATCGTCGGCCCTAAAGCAGATAAGATTTGCGTTGGCATAATGTCGACTATAGTAAATCGGGCCATCGTTAGTTGCCGATTCTCGTCCGATTAAACAAAGTTCCAATCAGACTGTCGTCGGCCCTAAAGCAAATAAAGTGGGCGTCGGCATAAAGTCGACTATAATAAATCGGGCCATCGTCAGTTGCCAATTTTCGACCGATTAAACAGTTCCAATAGGACCGTCGTCGGCCCTAAAGTGGTGTGGGCATAAAATCGACTGTAGTAATTTGGGCCTCCGTCAGTTGCCGATTATTGTCCGAAAACTGAAAATCGCAATCTGTCCAACATCGTGCCAGAGTGTAGTCGCCGATGCCGACACACTGCCGACGTTGTCGACATTGGCCTTATTCAATGCCGACGATTGTCAAATGGCGTTTTTGATGATTCTCCTCGTAAATCGCTCGGAGATTGCCCGGGATCATAGCAATGATGTCACAGATCAGTTTTAGAGTCGATCACGAGCTGTCATGAGCGCTCGGTCAACGATTAGTTCAAAGACACGTTCGATTTTTCTCTATAAACAAAGGAATTATTCATTTGATTGTCTTTTGGGAGAACCCAGAGACACGTCTTCTTTCACACCCTTCGGCAAACCCTATATGTCCCTAAACAGAAAGATTATGCGCATTTGAATATTTTGACACATGCCTCAACTGCAAGAAAATAATGGCTGTGTTAATTCAATAGGTACTTGATTGATTGATTCGTTTGTGAGTGTGCCAGTATGGCACAGTCCAGTGCGACCACTATTGGGTCTATTGTGGCTCACCTTTAACATTTGTTGATGCTACAGAATACTCAGCCCCTTAAAGAGGCTCGCAACTTGCTTTGGTGAAGCATCATTTAGATCCAGTCCGTCGATCTGTGGTTTACCGAAGATACGTTGACGCTGACATGCAATGGCTGGACATTCAAACAGCACATGTCTGGCCGTCTCATCATACTCCATACAGAGCCTACATTCGGTGTCATCACTTAAACCCATTCTGTGCAATGCCTGCAGTGTTCGGTATATAGATCAACCATTGTCCGGATGTCCTGCCTGGTGAGCTCAGTGAGTTTCCCGGCCCTCTTCCTGCAGGGTTCTGTAATGAACTCTTTCGAATGTGCCAGTCCCGGCAATTCTCTCCAGTATTGGTGGAACTTGTTTTCCATCCAGCCTGAGAGAGCAGTGTTAATTGTGTTGTATACTATTCCAAGGGCTGGTTCGGGGCCAATAAAGACGGCTGAGGCCGCTTCACGAACCAGCTGGTCGGCAGTCTCATTTCCCCGATGCCCAGAATGTCCCGGAATCCAAACCAGCGACACAGTGTTTATTCGCCCTAGGGTGTTCAGTGTGTCCTGGCAGCTCCTAACAGTTCTCGATGAGCACCTATAGGATTCAAGAGCCTTGTGGGCCCCTTGACTGTCGGAGAGTATCTTTATTGATCTGTTGCGCCAGTTATGATCTATCATCCAATGTGCGCTCATTTCAATGGCGAAGAGTCCGCCTGGAAAATTGTAGCCATTCGTCCAAGACTATGTATAATCCTGATATTTTCCCGGTTGCAATAACCTCCGGATCTAACGCCTGAAGGCATTTTGGATCCGTCAGTGTACCAGCAGCTATCTTCACTTGATAAACTTATTCTCTTTGTCGTCCAGTCCTCCCTATCTGGGAAAATCAATAGGTACTTACTTGTCAAATATATACGTCCTTTACATAATTCATAATTTTAGCCAGCTTTTCATTTGATTTACAATATAAAAATTTGACATACTCAAGTTCCTTCTCTGAGGAAAAAGAGAAACAAAGTAGTGATTCTACTTCAATCATTTTCCTTTTTAAACTCATTTTCTGTAGAATTTCTCAGATCAAGTTCGAGCGATCCCGCTTGGAGCAGCGATCAATAATCGAACATGCAAATCTGGCAGAGGGCAATGTCAGTAGTTGCCAAGATAATCTTATTCCGACTGAGCCGGGAGAGCTCTAGATCAAGTTTCGAGCAATAATCGAAAACGCTATATGAAACCTGCATCAGGATCACCGACTCAGTGGTGTGGCTCCACATCGTCGCAGTTATTTTCAAAATGTTTCACAGAGGAGGCTTCGACTGTGTTCGACCGTGCTCTTTTTTTTTAAGAGCCCCCATCTTTAAAGCAGAAAAAAAGAGTGAAATATTGTTAACATTTTACTATCTGAATCAAGAAAATTTGGCAATAAAAATCTAATTAATTTTTTTTAATCCTGAAAAAAATAGGTGTCAAGAAAGCGCCCTATTAGTCTAGAAGGCCTAAAACTTGACTAATAATTCAATATTTTAAAGCGCTCTTTAAATAGCTCCCAATAAATAATTACAGGCCAAAAAAGCAATAAATAATAACCAAGTTATTAAAGGCCTTAACATCGGTTACTAATTAAATCGTCTTTCAGAAAGCAGGGCTAATTAAAAAAGAACAAAACGGCAACAACCCGTTCTTCTTTTTAGCACATAAAATATGACCAACGAAATTTGGGATAAAAAAATACCTCTGTTGTAAGAATTCATGTAGAGTAGGGTTTTGTATAAATGTAGAGTCAGTGGTGTCAATCCTACACGTAGGTCGCTCGTCTGGGCCCGTTGGACCATCGTATTTACTGTGTCTAAGATCTTATCTAGTAAGCTACGAACCCAGCAGATCTCACATAATAAGATAGGCCAGAAACTAGGTAACATATGTTATTACACGATATCCCCGTAGCGTAGGACTGCAAGCTAGCCCTAAATAGGTTTTCAAGCATCGGCAGGGTGGCCACTTGTCGTAAAATCTTATGAATTCATAAAATTTCAATACTGTCATAAAATATGCCCAAAATGTCATAAACTTTCGAAATTGTCATAAAATTCATAAAATTTGCACAAAAACCTGAAATTTTAATTTTAGTGTAAACAAACTTTTGATATTTCACGTGAACATTTTGTCATAGGATAGTTAGGCAACTAATTACCGCACGTCAAATTTGGATGGATGAGGAATTGGGCAAGTTAAATTCCACATATTATTATATCCACGCAGCAGCTCCCGAGAAACACATGAAACTGGAAAAACCCTCTTACCGTTCAAATTTTTATAATAGATTTCTTTTTATATATTTGTATTAGTAAACGTTTTAATTTTACTGATAAATGAACAAATGAAAAAATAAGGTGGATTTATTATTTCACACAATTATAGGTACCCACTTGTAATTCAATTTTTAAAATATATTTATCATTTTAATATCGATTTACATCCGCTTCCTGGATGGTTGGTAATAGTTATTTATCGGAAAATGACACTTTTCCGCACGCACCGGCCGGCGTTTGCCCAAACGACACGCCAGCGGAGTTTGCGTAAGCCGTAAATTTGTAAAAAACCCCACAACATTTTTCCTACGTCCTACGAGCGTGTGAAATTTTGAAAAAATTGCGGGCGTGAAAGTGACACTTTCCTCACGTTCATAGGAAAATATTATTGCAAAAAATGTCATAAAATTTTTCAAAAATTGTCACAAAATCATAAAAAAATTAGTTTTTTTTCCCAGTGGTCACCCTGCATCGGCCAGGTATGAAGACTCTACACAGATGAGCTTTCCTGTGATGTTGAAATGCCGACAAACATTTACGCGAGCCTCATGAACAAAATGTTCAAGAAAAGTTCGAGCAAAAGCTCGTACAGAAAAAAAAACAAGGTATTTTTAATCAAGTGGTCATTCACATTTTTCCTCGTAAGCAACTTCGATTGATTTGGTTTTTATAGGGGATTTGTCAGTATAGTTGTAACATTTTTGGGGTTATCAAGAAAAATGAGACAATAATGAAGATAACAATTAATGGCACTTAATTATTAACTGTAAAATATAAGGGTTAGGTGAAGGTAAAAACCGTAGAGTAGTGAGAGGGGGTTTTGGTCAAATCCTACATGACAACAAACAACGGTCACCGCAGCTTTTTTTCAAAGTTTTAGAACAAAGCTTTCAGAAAAATATACCTGAGTACGCTTTAATTTGTTTATATTGTTTTATTTTATTGATGCGTAGAACTTGCGTTTCCGATTCTTTTAATTTTGAAATTTTTGGCGATTTTTAATTTTAAAAACAATAATAAGCTGAATCTAGAATTTTTTCTCTTTCAATTTAGAAGCACGAAATTTTTCCAGATTTTCGGTAAATTCTTTTAATATTGCATTGGAAAACCTTAAGCAAAATGTATATATATTTCATATTAGCAAAATATGAACTTTTCACTTCCGAATTACTAAGCTTTTGTTTAACGGACGACTTTCCGTAAATTATATAGATTTTAAATTGCATTTTTTATACATTTTTACCAAAATTGCTTAAATGAAATTATAAATAGACCGAACCCGACCCAATTTAGGATGCCTAATTTTTCCGGATTTTAGTGAAATAACTACCAACAAAATTTTTATATAATATTGTTGGTAGTTAAAAAATAATTAAAAAGTACTTTAGAGCAGAGTTAAATTGTTTTATGCAGCGTTTGACAGTGCTGCGTTTCGACTGTTTTAAACATCCCCCTGCATTTTAAAAAGTTAGTACTTCGAAGATATTTCCGTTTTCTTTTTTTAATAAAAGAAAACCAAAAAAGTCAGAGAAAAGGATGAAATGTTATTAGCTCCATGGTAAACTATTAACATAATAATGTTTCACTTGCAGTCGGCTTTTTTTGAAATTTAAAATAAAGTTGGTGTTCCATTTTTTTAAAGAATTGAGATCACTGACCACTGATGTGAAATTATATTTATTCTCATCTTTAAAAATATGTTTCCAAAATAGATACCAAAAATATGCTCGAAGATTTTCCCCAACAAAATGTTCAAGGAATAGGGGACAAAAATGTTCGCGCAAAAAATTTCAGAACTTTTGCACGAGCTTTTGTTTGAACATGTTCGTCTGTCTAATTGCGCCTTAAGACAGACCCACCCACTCTACTTTTCCTAGAAACGAAGTTAAAAAAAAACCTCCAAATCAGTTACTTCAACCGAAAAGAAACTAAAAAAAAAAAGATCAAAAGATCTTGGGTGGAAATAATGAAAATTCAAACTTGGATGAGCATCCCACAAGGAACACACAAAGATCAAACCAAGAAGAGAAATAATTAAACGATGTTTCACCCTGGGTAATCAGCGTGGGCTCATCAGTAGTTTCACTGGTCACCCTCCACTATACATAATTTTTTTTCTACTTTTCTTGTTATTTAGTTGATCCTAGAGGCTACCAGTTGAAAGCTCTTTTCTAAGGAGCTAACGGTACTGATAAACGCTCGTCCAGATTACCCATTTATCTGTGGGTCGAGGCACTCCCCTCTTACGACAGGTGTAGGGATTGCCCAGGTGCTAATCTTTCTCTCCGGACATCAGATGGGATAGGGTAGGGTTTTAAGCACTTTTTTAGAAGGTGACAATATTTTTTGCTTGGTTTACTTTTGGTACAATGTTTTCTTTTGTGCATGAAGACTAATTACCTGACTGTAAACAAGTGTACTCCAAAAATCTGAAATGAAGACATCATTTTTTAGCATGAGTGAACACAAAAAAATATGAGAATTTTCCGGGAAAAAGGAAATAACAGGGGCGCGGAATATTCGCGTAAACCCTACCCTATATGTATAAAAATACAAGGGAACATATATCAACAGCTTTGAGATGAACGTAAGTCTTAAATAAAATATATCCGTTTAATCCTGTAGGCCTGGAAGCATAGGGAAAGCATAGCTGTGGATAAACAAAAACACCGCTTTTCCCCTTTTCTTATGCCTGGAGAAATAGGAATCGATCTAATGGAGGGCGTCAAAAAATTTAAAGTCAAAACTTGACCCAGGTTGATTTATAATTCTTCCAGGCATTTAAATCTTCAAAGCGCTTCGTTTCTTGGGTCACTCTTGGTTTCTCAACTGGATTTGATAGTTGCTAGGGAAATGGTTAAAAGCAAATTGTTTGTTGGCAATGATAGTTGGTAACCCCTGACAGTAAATAATTTTGTCACCGTCAAATTCTTGATTAAAAAACGTCCGGTTTAAAAATGGAATTTTGCTGCATCAAAAACTGTCAAAAAATGCCTCGACGAATTTATATTGTGCCGTTGTCCAACGGAGAAAGAAATTCGAGAAAAGTGGAAAGAATCATGCATTTACCAAGCTGAAAAATTAATAAAAACAGCCGAATTTGCGTTTTTAATATCTCCGCGTGTGTATTCACTGTTTGTTTTTGTTTTTTTCAAAACCGGTCTGGGGAAATTATAAAAAGAGACAACAAAACATCAGTCCATTTCATAAAATCGCTTTTACATGCAAATATGAGAAAACTAGAAAGATGAGTTGCCCACCTCTGGTATAACTGTCAAATGTATAGAGGGCTCTAAGTTACTCAAGTGTAACGACGAAGACCCCGCGAAAAAAAATGCAAGAGTTTTGGAAATGCTGATAATTTTAGGATGGACTATTCCTCGACAATATAAAAGAACTGTAGAGTCAGCAATGGGAATACCTGGCGCTGGGACCATAGTAAAAATCTAAAATTAATTGGTATCTTTAAGCTTTGGAAAGGTTGGAAATTTATTTATTTATAATTAATTGATGCAATACTTAACTTCGAACAGTCAGATCAAGATAATAACAAAAGTCAACAAAAAATATTTGATAAATTTTTTGTCTTCTAATTTTTCCTTTCTTCACAGATTTTTTCTATTCATTTTCAAAAACAACCAACACATAAAAGACCTTTTCTGAAATTTTTAAATAATTTTTCTCGTAGTTTTTGGTCTTTTTGGATTGCTTAAAGTTTACTTAAAACATAAAAATGCCAAGAGTCCGCGGTCGCCAACAATTTCATCATTTAAACGACTTCGAGAAAGGACGCCCCCTGGGCATGAAAGAGGCTGGTTTTGGTTTACGGGAAATTGCAAGAAGAGTTAATGCCAATCCATCAACAATGTTAAGAGTTTAGAGAGGGTGGTCCAATGATGAGACGTATAGACGTCGTGCGGGTTCTGGACGCCCTAGATTATTACAAGGTTATGATTTACGGCATCTCAGATATCTTGCCCTCAGAAATCGACAGGAACGTCTACTTCAAGTAAGAGACGTTCTAGTTGCAGCAACAGGACGAGTGCTTTCAAGGATGAAAGTTAATCGAAGATTGCTTGGTATGGAGCTGAGGGCTTACCGTCCGCTTTTGGTGCTACCTTTGACATAAGGCTCGCCGCTTGGAGTGGTCCAGAGCTCGGCAAAACTGGAATGACGCATGGAATACCAATCTTCAGCGACGAATCCAGGTTTTGTTTAGGCGGCCATGGTGTGACTGATACCATAATATATGGGCTGCTATATGTTTAGGAAGCAGATCACCTCTAGTCCTCGTCAATATATCGATGAAGTGTTGCAGCCAGTTTTTCGTCCCTATCTACAAACTATCACAAATGCAATCTTTTAACAAGATAATGCCAGACCACAAATTGCTCGTGAAACAATGGACTTCTTACATGAACTTAGCGTAAAGACTTTGGAATTGCCAGCAAGATCGCCTGACTTTTCGCCTATCGAATACGTATGGGATATGATAGTCACGTCTCTTAAATGAACTCTGGCATGCCGTAAGGAGGATTTGGATGAGTGTTCCTCAATATGATATAGACCATCCTTTTTTTTCAATGCTCAATAGAACAAACAAGTGCATAAATAACCATGGAGCCACTCATTATTAATTTTTTGATGATTATCATGGAGGAATAATCTTGGAAATGTAATCAATTACTAATTAATATATAAATAAATTACTTTAAAAATATTTGTCCTTTCTGGTGTTACATTTTTTTGTTCTCCAGTATATTTATTTTTTACTTTTTTATCAATGTTTTTACTTAAATTCATTTATTTTGGACTAAAAAAGTTTTCTTTTACCTTACTCTCGTTTGTCAATCACAGGATTTCGTGTTCCTTAATATCGTTTTACAGTAACAGTTATATTTTGGTGGGAACGTCCTAATTAACAACTAGGAGTTGTCTGCCACCAGTCTTGATATCGTTTTACAATAACGGCTGTATCTTGGTGGGAACATCTCGAAACTCGTCATAGGTAAGCCATTCTTATAGACAACTCATTACGCTACTAACAGAATAATCCCACACTCTAAACGTTAGTTCGGAATTCAGACATGATCTAACGAAACTAATATTTTTAATATGCATTCAATGCTGATAGGGTCATTATTAATTACATAAAAAAAACTACACACATTGCAGCTCATTTAGGGGGGAAGGGAGGGTCGCGGCATATGTTTTAGTATAATAATAATAGTATTTTCTAAAAAAAACAGAAATAAGATAGGTAATCGTGTTTTTTCTTTCTATCCTTTGTAGACAAATGGTGTATGAGCACATAGACAAATAGGTACTTACTTATTTACCCTATATGAAATTTGCGTAAAAAAAGCTAATGACACATGATAGAATAGAAATAAAAATAATAGGTGTTTTCACGGTTTTTTTTCTATCGGGCCAAGAATTCGCAGATAATATATAGGGGGATTAGGCACATGTCCATGAGAAAAATATTCAGGATCAAAATAATGTTGACTCTAATATAGTAGTTTACCCATGATGTTTCTTTCTGTCCTATACCATAAAATTATACACGCTTGGTGCACATTAATTGGTCAGAAACTTTTACCACGTTCCAAAAGAGCAGATATATGCTAATCCAAGGTGTTCTTGAACGCGATAGGTGTTAAGATGCGTTAGGTATCACGTATCGGTACGGCACACGTATCGTATCTCAGCACCTATTGCGTTCAGAAACACTTTAAGTTAGCATATATCTGCTCTTTTCGAACGTTCTACAAGTTTCTGACCAATTAATGTGCTTGGTTCTCGCTAGATGGGGATACGTATACCGCGATGAGTTACAAATAGCTTTATGTCTCTACTAACACTGTCTGTTATTTGGGATCGATAGAAGGCCAGATTACACATTTGTATTTCTTCAAACGAAAAATTATTGAAAATACGTGTTAGTTCGTCTAAATTTATAAAAGATGACCGTTATCTCCTTTACGTTGATTTCGTGTTGGGTTTGTTTACTGTCCTCTATAGTTGAACCCCCCCTCCCTGAAGCTAATTCCTGGGTGCGCCACTGGCCCTTTATTCCATAGTGAAAGTTTAATAGGTAGGTAGTGAGTTGGTATTCATTCCACAATATGTGACATCATTTTAGTTTCAGGAAATTAACGCAAATTTCCTAAAACTTACTTTAATATTTTAAACAATAATTGAGTAGGAACCTACCTAGCTACCTACATATGTATATATACCTACCTACCAAAGGTAGGAAGATAATGATTTAATTTTAAATTTTTTTTATAAATAACCCACAGGAGGCAATTTTTTTATAAAATATGTTTTTTTATGAAATTTGTCCATTTCCAATATAAGAGTGACAGAGATGACAATATTAGCAGTCTCTTTTCAACCTTTTTTTTATGAGTTTCATAATCAACGTTAAAAGTTATTTTTACCAAAAAACTGATGTGTTATGTGTTTGGGAACCTTTTTTTTATAGAATAGAGAGAGAAAACGTGATTCAGGGCTATAGTTCTGTCTTTTTCTAAAAAATGATAAAATATTTGACATCAGCGGTAAAAATTAGTCCAAAACCACAAATGGTATTTGTAAAGTGGTTATGGTAATATATAAATGCAAGTTTTTCAACATCTTGAAAAAACGATGTCCCACAAGTCCGATTTTGGATATGTTAAAAAGTAGGCTTTTTACAATAAAAACCGTTAAAACCGCTCGTGTTGCAATTTGTTCAAAATAAGGCCTGTTTTTTAATAAATATTAAAGACTCCCCCCCAGGGTCCTGAAAAAATAACGGAATGGTCCCCTAAACATATCTACTTGCATTTTAAAAAGTAAATACTTCGAAGATATTTCCGTTTTCTTTTTTTAATGAAAGAAAACCAAAAAAGTGACAGAAAAGAATGAAATTTTATTACCTCCATGGTAAACTATTAACAGTGCATGTGACAAAACTGATAGCCAATAAGAATGTTTTACTTGCCGTCGGATTTTTTTGATAAAAATTTAAAATTGAAGTTTAAAGAATCGAGATCACTGATCACTGTAACAGTAATTAGATTGACTTAATTTACATTTAATAAAATCAAAAATTTCAAGTGATTACCTATATATATATACGGATTTTAATTTTTGAGGTATTCGACAAATTTTGGGAAAATACCATGTGTGATTTACCTCGAAATATGGCTTCCTAAATATTCATTGAAATTTAAAAATAGTTTGATCATAAAGCAAGAAAAGGTCTAATAGTGTTTTTTAACGTCATCTTAAAATATTTAACAGTATATTTTAACAGTAAAATATTTTTTATGATTTTATGTTTCTATCATGTTTCCTGTAACTAGACACCGGAAAATCCACATTTTAATGGTTGCGAATTTTTTTTGAATTAAATACAATACTCTATTTCCATCAGAAAACTGCCATGCTTTTGTTAAAATTGGGTATACGACTTCGTAAAATATTTCCGCACTGTGAATAAAATTCAGCCATTAAAACTATTTTAATGTTTACCATTCATTTTAATATTGTTAGTAAACAGAAAGTCGTAAAAAATTTACCTTTTCCAACCAGAACAGAACTGTCAGAATCTAAATATACCTGTATTTATACACGCACGCTCGCGCATGCTCCTTGACAAAGCCGGTATTTTGTTGTCGGACACCTACGACTCGACAACTAAAAGCAAACGTCGGATGACGTTGGTAATATCTGTTACGACGTCGGTACGTTCCGAAAATGTTTGGCCATATTAGTTCAAAATAGGGTTGTAATAAAGTCGACTACTAGTTGCCTACCAACGTTAGCCTCAATTATTTTTACGTAGGCCCAACGTAATATTGTTGCTTGGGGTCCCAAACTCAAAGATTAACGATTTTACTAAAAAAATTACTATGGTAGAACCCAACTTTAAACTTGCCCTGATTTTCCCTGAAAAAAACAATACAAATAAATCAGCGGGTTCTAGATTTTGTTTTTCTTTTCTTTTGTCTCAGTTTATCAGAATGTGCAAAATTAAACCATTTAAAAGAAAGTTCAATGATAAAATCATTCAGTATAGAAACTGCAATTCGTTAAACCAATTTTTTATCCGAACCTTATTTCTTGAAACCTATTCAATAACAAATTCAAAATTTATAAACCCGTTTTTAATCGAACCATTGTTTATCAAAATCAATTAATATCAAACGGAATTTGTCAAACCATTATTTTTCAAAACCGGACCCGTTTTTTATCAGAAATTTCTGCTAAATTCATTGCGCATTCGCAAATATTACATGAACAGGAGGCGTACACGCAGGTAGCGCGGCGGAGCGGCGTTTCGATGCATTTGCATTGCATGCATTACTTGTATAGGTAGCTTTTAGAATAGGTAGGAGATATTCAGTGGTGAACCAGTGTTTCGCAGATATAATAATAAAATTCTAATGACAAGTAAGAAAACCGTACTGTCTATATTGAAACTTTCTTGACAGACTTCATATACATATCAAAATCTTAACCTAAAGGTGACAGCATCAGATCGCAGTATATCGCCTTATTATCAACAGTAGCGTTCAATATTTTGTGTACACGGAACCAAAAAAGACACCGTTTTCAAACAAAATACATTGAACCAATGTATTTTGTACATGATGTTTGCTATGATGTAAAGTTTTATTAATATCATAATCAAGTTTACATTAATTTTATAGCCAAAACGAGTTATTGATTTTACTGCTGCAAGACACAGTTTTAGAAAAAAATTGTTACAATATAAAGAGCCTTTAAAAATATTTTTTATGAAGGCTGTTATGAAATCAAGGAATAAGACTGTCAAGTACATAAATTTCATAATCATGTTTATGTATTTTGTATGCCCGGTTCATAATTTTCATAAACTTGTCCATACATTCCATAACAACTTTTAAACGACACTGTATGATCGCCATTTATTAAATTTATCTAGTGTATTAATTAAAATCGTTAACATGTACATACTATTAATAACAACTCTCTATAAAATGTCAAGAAACATTTTTCATTGATTTCGTAACTTCCATTTATTAATTTCATTACTGTATATAACAATTTTTATAACTTTCATCGAATTTTTGTAACTGTTACGTGTTATTGATGCACAAATATCTATAAAAAAATAATAAACGCCTGTTATAAATACGATGTACGATATTTTTTTCAGTGTATACGAATTCCGGTTTTGAAAAATAATGGTTTGACAAATCTCGGGTTTTATTAAAAATGGGTATTACAAATTACGAGTTTGATATTAAATAAGTTTGATGAACACTGGTTCGATTAAAAACGGGTTTGAAGAAATAAGGTTCGCAGAAAAAATTGGTTTAACATATTGCAGTTTTTATGGTGAATCGTTCTTACGATGAAAGTTTTTATTAAATACGTTCTGAGAAATTCCAGGTTCCACAAATCATAGACGGTCCTGTTAGGTAGAGGAGAATGTTTTAGTAAAATTAATTAACAAGCCTAAGAGAATATGGTAAAAAATAATTCCTTCTTTCGGGTTCTCCTCCTCTCTTCCTTGCTATGCTGTGACATTGCCGCGCGCTTTTTGGCCATGTTATTTTAGCGTAATTCTTGGAGATTTCTTCATTTTAATTTGCAAATATTCTCTAATTATTATTATATTTACACTAAAATGAACGTTTTTAGTCCTTTCTTCCGCTTTACTAATATACAAACGCTTTGTAAAAAAACCACTACAATTTTCAGCTGCCCCCGGTTTTCCCTACTCTAAGTGTTTGATAACATCTTTTAGACGAAAACTTCTAAAACAAGCAAATCAAACATAACTGACCATATTATCATTGTTAATAACCCCAAGATATATAGTCATTCTAGAGCTTATTGTCTATTGACATAAATCAATCACAAAGTACCATTCAGAGGACATACTCTACCGTTTTGGAGCAGTATATTCACATAGAGCGACACAGAGGGAGACAGAAAGAGAGAGAGACAGAGAGATCATCGAAACCGCTATAATAAATAGGGTTTGGAACAATAAAAATCGGTGGAATCGATATGTTTTGTAAACAAAAACATTTCTTTGTCACAAACAAAGGCATTTTTGGATATGGCTGAACGTTTTTTTGAAGTCACCTGAATACGATCCATTTGGCACAAATTTTGATTTAATTGTCCCAAAATAAAACAAATATGTGCTAAATTGGTGCAATTTAGGACAAAAAAATTTTTTTACGACAAAAATGTCTTTGTTTGTGACCAAGAAATTTTCCTATCAGGGAGTGTAAAAGATATCATCATATCATCACTTTTAAATAGATTCTATGTGTCGTTTTGCAATGACTACTTCATGCTTCAGACAGTTTGAAATCAAAATGATTGGCAATGCCTTAAAATACCCTACCCAACTGACAAAAATGAAATAACACTAAATAATCGACTATAAAAGGAAAACATCGTGGCCAAAAAAAAAGCTTAGTTTATATTATATTTAAATCGACTTGATTGAATCAGTGTTGTTTGAAAAAGAAAAAGTAGTGTTTTTATATTTTTCCATCGATGGCACCTCACTGTCAATTGCATAAAGCACTTATTTTGTGGAAGGAAAACGTTAGTTCTTATATCTGCATCAAAATTGCTAAATTTTTCTCCAAAAATCAAGGGGTACGGCTCGCAAAATATCCATTTTTTCGACAAATTTAGATAAAAATTCGTCAAGTATGTACATAAAACCTCTTTTTAGCAGTAAATACTTTAAATTAAAGATACTGGTTGTGCTAATAATCACGTGTTTTGAGGAATGTCAAAATAACTAATAAAAATGTTCCTTAGAACATTACCCACAACTATGCTACTTAAGACTTTAGATCTTATACATAAAAATCGTAGCAAATTAATTATTTACATTCAAAACTAATTTTATTGAGGTTTCGCTTTTCTGATTTTTGTGATTCCGTATAATCTAGCAAGGATATAACAAGTCAATATATGTGGCTAATATAAATCGCCATTTATTATCTGATTTACACAGTGCTACAATGGTTAATAATGCTAGAATTTCAGATAGCCATAATATAGGTGGAAGCCCAAAAGGAGAATAGGGCAACTAATCTGAAAATAAATTAAACAATCTTAAATTCTAAAAAGAATATTTTGTATTTACTGCACCTTTATTATACTAAATATTCAAAAATTTGAGTGGTTATCATTTGGTTTATATCAAAAGAGATCCTTTTCATTAGTAAGTGAGGCGTGGAAAAAAGGCACTTTCAAAGGGAGAAAGGCGGGGGCAAATTATCTCTTAGCACAAAAGATCTACCCTAATTTGCTATCCATATTTAAGCTTAACTCTTATTTATTGTTAAAACCAAAATCTTAAACATCTGATATTTGATTTTCAAGAAAATTATGGAGAATTATTAACCATTTTTTCTCGATTTTCTTGGGATTACATTATTCGTTTTAATATATCTTTTCTTCTTCTTCACTAGAGACAATGAGCTTCGGGCTCTTCAGCTCCAACACCCAAACTTTAGTATTTCTCTATTTTAGTTTAAAAAAAAACAAAGTTGCCTTTCTAAAAGCCTGGGCACCCAAGCAAAAAAAAAGGATCCATAATTGTTGGCTTCTAAGCGTTTCTATTTTTCAGTGTTGCTAAAGTATATTTCTCTATATAACGTACCTGGCCTTAAACAATTTTCAAGACAAATTAAGAAATTGTTTTATAACAATTAGCATTCGTTTCCAAATTATTCAAGCATTATTAAGCATTTAATTACGTCAATAACACTGAAAATTTATAAATTCTGAACCCAAACAAAACATTTCTGAAATTACTTTTATTCTTCTTTTCACACAAATTGAAATATTAACAGTCTATATATATCTCGTGGTTTTGTCAGAATTTTTATTTGCGATAAAAAGCCATTAATCCAATTAAATCGAATTAGATTTTAATTTTAACCAGCTACTGTCATACTCATACATTTATTGACTTCTGTAAAATTAAATTGTCAACAAAAATTTGGCACTGTTCTGCTTTTTTAAATCGAATGACGTTCCATGTAATAAAGGTTAGTTTGATTATACGTTGTGTATCAAAAGTCTGGAATAATGGATTTTTTTGGGAGAAGTATGGGTTCCTTAAAAAAAAAAACTTATATAGGATCATTTAGGAAAATAAAATATAGTACAAATTAGTCTTTTTTAAAAAATTGAAAATCTGTATATGGTCTCATTTTCTCAATCCTTAAAATATACTGGAGAACAAAAAAAATGCAACACCAGAAAGGACAATTATTTTTAAAGTAATTTATTTATATATTAATACATTAGGATGTTCTTAGTAATTGATTACATTTCCAAGAAGATTCATCTATGATAATCATCAAAAAATTAATAATTAGTGGCTCCCCCATGGTTATTTATGCACTGGTTTGTTTTATTGGGCATTGACAAAATAAGATGGTCTATATCATATTGAGGAACACTCATCCAAATCCTCCTTACGGCATGCCAGAGTTCATCTAAGTTTCCAGGCGATCTTGCTGGCCATTCTAAAGTCTCTATGCCAAGTTCATGTAAGAAGTCCAATGTTTCACGAGCCATATGCGGTCTGGCAATATCTTGTTGAAAGATAGCATTTGGGACAGTTTGTAGGTAGGGATGTAAAACTGGCTGTAGCACTTCATCGATATATCGCCGAGCAGTCAGATTGCCATTGATGAGGACTAGAAGTGATCTGGTTTCTAAACATATAGCACCCTATACCATGATTCCTTGCTGTCTTGCTATATCACGTTCAACAGCAAAGTCTACATTTCGTCTCTCACCTCGTGGCCGCCTAAACAAAACCTTGATTCGTCGCTTTTCCGAGCTCTGCACCACTCCAAGCGGCGAGCCTTATGTTGTGGAGTCAAAGGTAGCACCAATAGCGGACGGTAAAACCTCAGTCTCATAACAAGCAATCTTCGATTAAATGTCATCCTTGAAAACACTCGTCGTGTAGTTGCAACTAGAATATCTCTTACTTCGCGTACACTGTCCCGTCGATTTCTGAGAGCAAGAAGTCTGAGATGCCGTAAATCACGACCTTGTAAGAACCCGCACGACTTCTATAAGTCTCATCATTGGACCACCATCTCCAAACTCTTAACACTGTTGATGAATTGGCATTAACCCTTCTTGCAATTTCCCGTAAACCAAAACCAGCCTCTTTCATGCCCACGATGCGTCCTTTCTCGAAGTCGTTTAAATGATGAAATTTTTGGCGACCGCAAACTCTTGGCATTTTTATTTTTTAAGTAAACTTTAAGGAATCCAAGAAGACCAAAAACTACGACAAAAATTACTTAAAATTTTTGGAAATGGTCTTTTATGTGTTGGTTGTTTTTGAAAATAAATAGAAAAAATCTGTGCAAAAAGGAAAGATTAGAAAACAAAAAATTTTTCAAATATTTCTTTTGAGATAAGGTATACACACAAATAATTTTCATTAGTAATTAACCATATACATGGTGTTGCATTTTTTTTTGTTCTCCGGTATATAAGTTTTTAAAAATTGGATCCATCTTTTGTCTTCAGTTGCGCTTATGTGCCAAAGATTACGGCTCAAGCGGAAGAAATTCTGTCAATGAAGCCCTCTGTGTGAACGAGCCGTAATCTTTGACACGTAAGCGCGACCGAAATTCTTGTTCATTGTGGTACCCCTAGCTGATGATTTGCGGCCGACACGTCGCAAAATTTTTAGTGCGATCAAGTTCCGCGTGACCAATTTCTCCGAAAAAACTTTGAACGCAAGACAATAACAGCGCGAACATTTTCGGCGCAGTTTAAAATCTCCAAAAGGATATTTCAGCGCCAATATTTTCGACGGGAAAGAGCCATTTTCGCGCGGTTTGACTATTTTCTCGCACAACATTTTCAGCGCCAACATTTTTGTCGTAAATGTTTTGCGCGCGGAGTCATATCGACACATTTTTTTCATTTAATTGCAAAGGGGGCGGGATATTAGGGAACCGTATAGGCTTAGCAGATGACGCCTTTTCTCCACCCACCACCGCACACTAAAACTAACCCATACCTATCCCATTATGTCGCGAACCCCGTCACCAATCCCACCAAACCCTAGTCGCGTTGTGTTAATTGCTGAGGTTTGGTGGGGGTTGGTAGGGAGAGAGACAGGGAAGGGACAGGACGTGTCAATGCGCGTATAGGCGCCCTCACCACCATTGTACATACAAATTAAAACAACCTCACTTGTAAAAAACATTTATTGTGCTAAAAAAGTTTGCGCTCAAACTAAGTATACGCGCAAAAATCCTGCGCTAAAATGCCTTCGCGCCGAATATGTTGCGATAAAAATGGTTTGCGATAAAAAAGCCTTTCGCCGATTTCGTCTTCGCTGATTTTGAATTTCGCCGAAAATGTCTGCGCTATTATTGTCTTGCGCTAGAATTTTTGTCGGCGAAATTGGTCGCGTGAAAGTTGATCGCGCTGAAAATTTTGCGACTAATGAGTCCCTAATAAAGACGAAACGGCATCGTCCTAGGTTCCACCCTCTGTGTTAGCAATTGCAATTCAGGAATTTCATATTGCACTGAAGTAAAAAAAATCTAGTTTTTCGTTACTTTAATTTTTGTTTGTTTGTATGTTTTAGGGTGACTCTTTTTTTTCCAGATGTAGTTAAATTTGGTTTCTAAAATATTGATTATTAGTCCACTGAAATTAGCGTTTTACCTTGCAACACAAGCGGTTTTAACGTTATTCAGCTTAGATTTGCCAACTTTTTAACATACCCAAAATCGGACATGCGGAACATTGTTCTTTTTAATTTTTTCAAAATGGAGGCCAAAAAAATCACAAAAAAATTAACTAAGACGTGTGATACATGTTTTTAGACTAGTTTTTAATTCCGATAATAAATCTTTAAAAAAAATTGGAATAAGATAGAAATAAGCTCGCTAGTCACGCTTTCTCTCTCTATCATAAAGAAATAAAGCGAGAGATGTAGCACATGTTTTTGGATTTAATTTCAATGCTGTTTTTGAAACTTCTTTTTTGGCGAATCAGTAATGTTGCACAGACAAACGCTTTACCCGGCATAATACAAATTAAAAAAAACTATGTTTCTCTAACTTTATCGAAAAATTGAAAATGTTGCCTTCAATTAAATTAAAGTAAATTAGATAAATTTTAGACAAACCATTTAAGCGCTAAAACAGGCCAAAACGTTTTCTCTCAAGAGCTAAAATAGAGATAGCAGCTTTTAAACTGCTTTAACATCTACTTAAAGTTTTTGTATTTCCTGACACCCAAGACAAACGGGACGGAGCGTCTGAAAACTTTTCTTCTAGACAATCGTTTTAATTAAAAGATAAATATTAAGGAGGCGATTTGCCACGTGGTTTAGCTCTAATTTTACCCATTGTGCACACAAAAGGTTCCAAATACGAAATTATATTATAGTAATTAAATATTCCAAGGAAAAAATAGGTATATGGGGATGGGGGACACTTTTGGAATTTTCCTGTTTTTTGGTAGAATTAAAGTGAACACAAACATTTTTTTATCTTTTTAAATTTTCCATAGTTTTGAAACCATTTGAAAAAATTGACATGCTTACAAGAAAATATTCTTAATTTTAAAATTATGCAAGCGTGTATGTACAAAGTAAATTCTGTGCGTATACCGTAAAAAAATAGTAGACACTAGGGACATTTAGCTGTTATTTTAACGTATTCGTATACTTAATAGTATACTCGTTCAAAACAAAGCCAAAAGGTACTACATTTTCGAACGTGACCCGATTTTATGATGGATACGACAGTAGAACAGCTGACTGCACTCAACGCATCGGTATCCCTATACCTAACGCGTTCAAAACACAACCAACTACATTTTTCATTTGTCTATGCCATGTTTTGAACGACACTCGCTTTTATGATGGATGCGAGACCTTAGCCGCGTTCGAGCTAGGACATTTTACATATTAATTAACTTAATTTAATTAAAAAATTAAGACTTTCTTCCATTTTCGTATTCTCCATTGCGCCAATAACTTTTTTAACTATTTTATAAACAAAATTTTCGCGGTCATAAACGCTGTATGTCTGAGACATGCAGTAGACGTCCGTATTTGTTCAATCATTAACTGGGAGCGCGAAAACATGTGCCACAGTTACTTCTGCGTGTTCCCCGCAACTGCCCCTACCTAACTTTTGGAGATTTATAACACCGGTTTCCAACCAGTTATTAAACTATCGGTCCTTCCGTGCGGCCCTATCTATAAAGCTGGGACTCCCGTCACAGTTAACTTCGTGCCGTTCATGTTGCTATCTCCGTTTTTATTTAGGATGCCCACGGTTTATCAGAATGTGCAAAATCAAACCCGTTAAATAAAAGAAAGTTCAATCACAAAATCATTCACTATAGAACCTGCAATTCGTCACACCAATTTTTTATCGGAACCTTATTTCATCAAACCCATTCAATAAAAAATTTGAAATTTAACAGATCCGTTTTTAATCGAACCACTGTTTCCAGATTCATTCAATATCAAACTCGTAATTTGTAAAACCCATTTTTAATAAAACCCGGAATTTGTCAAAACATTATTTATCAAAACCGGATTCCGTCACACTTGTTGTTTATCCAAAAATATTTCGCATTCGCCAATAATACTTACATGAACCGGAGGCGTACACGCAGGTGGCGACATCTATACACAAAGTATTGAACACTGTGTATAGAACGACACGAAACGCCGTGACACCGCGCCACCCTCGTGTACGCCACCAGTTCATGTAAGTACTATTGGCGAATGCGCTATCAATTTAGCAACTATTTTCTGATAAACAACGAGTTTGACGAAGTCCGGTTTTGATAAACAATGGTTTGACAAATTCTGGGTTTTATTAAAAATGGGTTTTACAAATTACGAGTTTGATATTGAATGAGTTGGATGAACAATGGTTCGACGATCGACGTTCGACGAAAAACCGATCTGTTAAATTTAGAATTTATTTTCGAATGGGTTTGATAAAATAAGATTGGTGGTGAATCGTTCTTACGATGAATTTTTTTATTAAATACGTCTGATAAATTCCTGGTTTGAAAACCATAGGCGTTCTTTTTTTATGTGGCAAGTCACTAAAGCTCTATCAAAATTTTAAAAGGATACCCTTTACCCTTGTGGGACTAGTAGTGAATAAGCTCGAACGCGGCTCTTAACAGCTGATTGCAATCGTTGGGTACGTTAGTAGGTCCGTAACGTTACGTACAAATCTCCCCGTACGCAACGAGTGGAATTAGCTGTTCTCTCATCGCATCCACCATAGAAAGCCTCGTTCGAAACATGTCGTAAACAAGTGGAAAATGTAGTGCCGTTTGGCTTTGTTTTGAACGCGTTAGGTATACCGATACCGGTGCATACTTATCGGAAGCAAAAGTTAAGTGTTGTCTAGCACTTTGCTAAAATATATTTTCAGTTCTTTAGTTTAACTATAATGTACCAAGTCAAATTTGACATTTTTGATAATTCAAGAAAAGATGATTAAATTAAATTTACTTTGGTAAAAATAGTTATTTGTGTCTCTTACACTTTTTAAACAATTTTCAAAAGTTTTCTTGTGTTCAGGAAGAAGCTTTTAGAAAAATGTCTAGGGCAGAAAAAAGTTTTATTGAAAGTAAAAGCACTGTATTAGCCAATGTAGTTGTAAAACCTACAATTTTAAATCATCGAAATAACACTTCATAAACTTTTTCAAATCCCTCGGTCTGCTTAATAAAATCCTTAATTTTACCATAAAATGAAAATCTTTGCGTCTAGAAAGTTTTACTTAATTATAGAACGAAAATTAGGCCCTGTTGTAAATTAAAGTTACTTCGCAGACAATCTAAATATTAAATTTGGCCGAATTAACACCTATTAGTCTCAGACTAATGCAATAAAAATTAAAACAAATACAAGTCTACCGTATTACAGTTACGAAAGCGCGCAACTAAATAATAGGCAATTTTTACGTCAGTCTCTTTCTGTACCGATCTGGTTCGCACGGAAAATCGGTTATTCACACTACCCATGCCTCAGCATAATATCAAGTTCAAGTTCAAAAAAGCTTTATTGTATTAAAATATAAATTTTAATTGACAAAGCAGACGCTTAGATCTAATTTAATTATAAAAAAAACATTTAAGTATAAATCACAGTTACAAACAATTAGAATTAAATTTAACTGACAAGGCAACGGCTTAGATTTAAATTATACAATAAACAACAAGGCGGCAAGAAACATTTTAGTATAAACGGTGCAAACAAACATCGGCTTGTCTTTTGTCTCAACTTCTGCATGCTATAGAAAAAGACGGAAGTACTCGTATGCGAATATTTTTGTATTGGTTCATGCAGCTTTGAAAGTGAACATCTCTAAAACTAATCGAGCTTTCCAAAATGTTTCTAATAGGAGTTTAAAAGACCTTGAAAGGTATTATTTCCTTCTTTAAGGTTTGGGGGTAAGGCCCACCCCTTAAAGCCATAATGTGTTCCCTTTTAAAAAAATACCCAGGTGCCTCATTTTAAATAAAACAAAAAGTAAATTGCAAAAAAGAGGTTCAAAATATACGATAAAAAGATATATTCGAAAAAGTTTTATTTTGGGTATACATTTAGAATTTATTTTCACTTGAGATTATTGTTGTTTTCCTCTGTGTTTATCGTCACTTTTTTGAGTATCGTAGGCACTATTAACTTAATCGGATGGATCATCAACTACCTTCGAACTCCACAGTCTTTTTATGCTTCAGTAGTATACCGACTTGGGAAGTGTGCAACTAGGGTCGCCTCCACGGGATACCGACCCCATCCGGCCTGTTTACCAGCGTCAATGGAAGGGTACGGGCGAGTTGCTTTTTACACTTTTCCCTGGTTTTTTACGCTATTAAGTTTCATCCAAGGCCGAACACTTGATCGTGTCATTCAGCTAACCGACTGGGCCACTAGGGCCAGTTTAAAATTAAGAGATTAAACTAACTTTCCTAAGGTTTTTGGTACTTTCCGTTTTGGAAACTTCCAAAGCATCAAAAAATATAAAAAAAAATAAAATTAGCTAAATTATCCGCCACTCAGCTTTGTGCTGTACAAAAGTTAATATTTTTTGTGATCCCAGTCGCGCAGGTCACTTTGTATGGAATTGATCATATCCGTTAGTATCAGATATTTTTAAGCAAGTATTCTGAGATTTTGATAATAAACAAGATAATTTAAACCGCGTTTTTTTTTCACTTTCCGCCTGGACTAAAATTGATGACGTAAAGTAAGGTGTTTTATCCAGACTCTTGCTGGTAGGAGGACTCGGGGCTCAAGCCTTTAAAAAGTAAAAAATTTTTAAACCCTTTAAAAAAATTGATTCTCAGGCAGTTATACACACAAGGTAAGAACGCTGTTCAAATCAGATGCACTGAAGAGAGATACCGGCTAGACAACGTTCTCAGCGCTTTAGTTCATTTTATTCGAAGACGCGGGCGTGCAGGAGATCGTAGATTTTTCTCATTTAATCACTCAGAAGACTCACGACATTGTGCATCTGAGGAGGGAAGAGGAGTCCCGTTTCCTCGGAAATTTTTGTAAAAATAAATGAGTCTACAAGAATCACATTTAAAGAAAAAAATACCCCTCTGTTATTAAATTTAATAACAGCTTTAAACTTTCTTTTAGATTCTTTTCGGTTGATGTAACTGATTTGGAAGTTTAACTTCTTGTTTTAATTGTCTTAGGAGCATATTCCTATTGGAAAGATTAACACGCCAGGACGAACCCGTATCAGGTGACTTATAATAAGTACCATGCGGAACGATGCCTATTTGTGAGTAATTCAGAGTTGGAAGTCAGAGTGTACGATGGTGTTGAATGATGTCTGGATTGAGGGTGATTAGTGAATCCACTGACGAGCCCACGCTGGTCACCCCGGGCGAAACATCGTTTAATTGTTTCTCCTTTCGATTGTGTCCGCTGTGGTCTTTAAAAAAGTTTTTGAAGCAACTATACTCTAGGCGCCACAGCGGACAAAAAAAGTGTCCGCCCTGGCGTGATGCGACGAAAAATTGCCTTTTTTACTGATGACGCCTGAGCAGACATCGGTGTCCACTGAGCCGCTCTTATGGGTAGAGTGGTGGGAAGTTTTGTTAAGATTGGCTTGACATGAAAGCGGTTACAAAAGTTGTTCTAAGTAGTATATTAGAAAGAGTAGACGGTTTCAGATTGAAAGAGTGCGCTACGTTGTTTTAATTTTTTTAATTCTTTTAAAAAAGTATAATTTGGTTTCAAATTTATTTCAACAAGATATTTCGTGAGAACGCGAGACTCCTAACTGGTTATTGGAGGTCAGGCAGCCAGGCAGCTTTATTGAAAGAGCAACGTCAAACGGTAGTAAAAGTTTGTGGATTCTAATTTCAAACTTAAATAAGAAAATATTCATAATCACTGTTTTACGCCCTTGAAGGCAACAGTTATCGTTAGATTTGACGGGATCTTACTTGGGAAACTTTTAGTTAATTGTTGGTGACGTCGGCAACAGCATATCGTTTTGTCAAGTTTATTATCTCTTTCGCTCTCATTTACTAGCCATTGCGCCTCTTTTTCAATACACGCTATTTCGACACCCTAGACAAGAACGATCGAACCCTGAATAGACCCGCACTGGTATTTATGAACCGACGCGGGTGTAGAACTCTTGTTCAGTTTGTGCAAATTTCGTAAATAAACCGTCGTTTATATTTACCGCGCAGTTTTCGTTGGTCATGATCTCTTTAGGTAGTTCGTCTAAGGTCGAAATTAATGGAAAAAAGCGCACTATTTTTGTCTACATCAAAGTACGTCTTTAAAAAATACTTATCAACAAATGTTAATTCTTCTTCTTCTCTTCGAACGTTGGCTATCATCAGCGCGATCTGTACCCTGTCCACTGCTTTTCAGAAAAGTGTCGTAGTATTAACAGTATATCATTGTCTAAGATTTTTAAGCCATGATATCTGTCTACGACCCGGACCTCTTCTGCCTTCAATTTTGCCTTCTATTATCGATTTTAAAACTTTATATTTGTCATTTCTCAAAATATGGCCAAAATATTCAAGTTTTCGTTTTTTGATGGTAAATAAAACTTCAAGATATTCATTTATTCTTAGCAAAACGTCCACATTAGTTACTCTGTCCATTCAAGATATCCTTAATATTCTACGATAACACCACATCTTGAATGCCTCTAACTTTTTGCACATGGCCTCAGTGTCCATGCTTCCATGCCATAATATAAGATGCTAAAAACATAACACCGAAGCACACGAATTCGGAGAATGATATTAAGATCGTGACTACACAACACTGATTTCATTTTGATAGAAGATGATCTGACCTGTTCAATTCTTGCACGAACTTCTTGCATATTTTCCCAGTACTCATTGAGGAGGCAACCCAAGTATTTGTATGAATCCACGAGTTCGACTTGCTGCTATCGATTTGACTATCTATTTTGTTTTCCCAACAATTAAGTTAAACTCGAATTGCGAACTTTTGGCATCAATTTGATTCAACAACTCTTGCAGGTCTTCCAGCGTGTCTGCTGTTATGACGATGTCGTCGGCATATCGTAGGTGGTTGATTTTTATGACGTTCGCAATTATGAAGTGCATTCTCTATTATTTTGTTACTATAGATATTAAACAACAGCGGAAATTATATACAACCTTGGCGCACACCTCTTCTTATTTGGATTTTTTCGGACAGTTGGCCATCAACCTTTATTTGATCAGTCTGATTCCAGTGTAGATTAGCGATTATCTTTAGATCTACGTCATCTAGACCAACTTCTTTTAGCGATTCTATAAGCTTTTCGTGTTGGACTCGATCAAACGCTTTCTCATAATCTATGAAACAGGCATATACTGGCACCGACACATCCCTAGACCGCTGAACTAAGACTTGAATGTCAAACAGGCCTCTCTTGTCCCGAACCCACCAGGAAAATCAAACGGCTTATCGCCCATAAAGGATTCGCATTTTCCATAGATTATGGATAACCTTTAGAAATATTTTTAACATATGACTCATTAGGTGGTAATCACTACACTTCTTTGCTGAATGGTTTTTTAGGCAGTGTAACAGAGGTTGAATTCAGCCAGTCATCAGGGATTTTACCGCTGCGATAAATCAAGTTAAAAAGTTTGACCAGCGTATTTACCGAATCTTCGTTTTTTATTAGCTATAAAAACTTACTGTATACTACGCCTTGCTCTACCGTTTTTCTGTTTTTATTAGATTCGCTAAAATATGCTCATTTTCGTCATGTTCTAAAAAAGTGCACATAGTGGATTTTCTGAACTTTGATAATAATCTCCAATTGTGACTTACAAGATATGTGTCTCAGGGTGAATAATATAGAATATCCTAAGGTTTATCCTCCGAAAGCGATTATTAAACTTTCGAACTACGTATATATTCCGACCAAAGAAAGGAGAGGGTGGGTAAAAACGGCTTCTGTAAATAAAACGTATATGTTCTTGGGCCATTCTTGTTTGCTCTAACTTATTATTTTGCCACTTAATTAAGGTTTTCCTTATTTGAAAAAAATTGGGAGTTTTGGTCAGCATACAAAAATAACAACTTTTGTGGTCATCGTTATTTGACAAGCCGTCAAGAATAAACCTATTTCAACTTTTTAGGGTGATCATGATCAAACGGCTTAACCGCAAATATCTTTACTCTTATCACCTTTACCGTAATGACGTAAATCACCCTATTTCCGTAACTGTTTTTAGGCTTACCCATATATGGCAATATATTCTGCATCTTCCTTAGTCAAAAAACTACCTAACGATTGAGAACAATAAATGACAAAATATATAGGGTGTCCAATGAAAGAAATGTAAGTTTGTGTCTTATTTTTGGGCAACCCGGTATAAAATTTGTGTATATTTTTTTTTAAACACTTTTTTACTTAAAATGATCCTATTTTTCATAAAATTAAAATTTCTAAGATTAGGTTACAAAAGAACAAAGCTTGTAAATGCAGAATGGCAGAGTGTGATAAATTTTATATCGGAGCAACTTATTTAAAGTATCCTATCCTATGCTTCCTTTGAAAATGATCATCACGTATTTTGGAGAGACACCAGTGTGTTACATAAGAACCCGATAACAACGGAAAAATTAAACCGCATGTATTTATCTAAAGAAAGATTGCATGGCTAATATATCAGTTAATACAAAAACCATTTAAAGGGATTAAGTGAAGTCAAATAAAAAAAAAACAATAACAACCATTTCTCAAAAAAGGTAATTAACAAAATTACCCAGTAAATTCAGAAATATTCTAGAAATATTCCTCCTAGATGATATGAATGTAATATAAATCGATAATAGAGAGGGTTTTTCATATACTATTAATATGAATAGAATATTTTTGAATATTCCTGTCACATGCTAGGAACCTTCTTTAGATAAAATTTTATAAATTTTACAGAAGATTTTTAGTATGTTATAGAAATATTTTTAAAAATATTAATATCCTTATCATGTAAATAGTACATGAAAAACCCCCCTATGTAATCGATTTACATCTTATTTTTATCATTGGAATATTAATGTTTTTAAATCTTCTTTTTGGTTTACTGGGTATTTGGTTGAAGTCACCGGATTAGTACGAAATATATTTTTTTGAGTAACGGATGCGAACCGTTACTATGAAATGGCACACCTAAATTTTTAGTGAATCGTAGTTTATTTGAGTTACTGGTTTCTATCGGCTATTTACGTGCCGGTATAAGACTTGCAAGCAAAAGGTGCTATAAAGGTACATTTGGAAAGCCAAAAATTGCATTGTCAGTGTTTGCCAAAATGTCGTTAGGTAAAAGAATTGTGGCACTCTACCGTTGAATTTATATGGTTAGAAGGTTGATAGTATTGTGCTATTTTGATTTTTTAAATGTGGCGAAAACCCCCAAAAATCATCTTTTTTTTAAATCAGCGGAATGAAGTGTGAATTTGTCACCACTCTGTCCTTTTATTCTTTTCAATCAAATTTTGTTTTGCTTTTTAACCACATTTTGATAAACTTCAATGAGAGGACGTGTAAATAAAAATTCTGTTTCAAAGATTTTTTGAAAGTTAAGTCAATCTGACAGCACCCATTCTACCAACCTCTCGCATATCTCCGATTCCGCCAGCTTTCCAAAGCTCTGCGTTGCATATTCTTAACCTAGAAAAATTTAAATTTTAAATTCCTACTTTGAAAGTATGGATATTAAGTGGTTTTTACTTTCTTTTATTAAAATTTTAGCCTAGGTCAAGGTGTAAACCAACATTACTTACACCCCCATTATAGATGCTAACATTATCACACCGATAAAAAAGTATGAAAATTTACTATTGCTCTTTACAGCTGCAGTTTTTTTACAACATTTGTGTAAACTCTGACAAAAATCATATCAGATAATGTATTTTTTCTTTTTTTTTATACATTTTGCCATCTCATAGTTATGTAATCAGCCTAATGAGCCATATGTTAAAAATATTTATAAAGATTATTCATAAAAGAATTTATGGAAAATTCAAATCCTTTATGGGCAACACGCAGTTTGGATTTCGTAGTGGGTTTGGGACAAGAGAGGCCTTGTTTGGCATTCAATTCTTAGTTCAGCGGTCTAGGGATATGTCGGTGCCAGTATATGCCTGTTTGATAGATTATGAGAAAGCGTTTGAGTCCAACACGAAAGGCTTATAGAATCGCTAGAAGAAGTTGGTCTAGATGACCGAGGTCTAAAGACAATCGCTAAATACTGAAATCACACTGTTCAAATAAAGGTTGATGGCCAACTGTCCGAAGAGGTCCAAATAAGAAGAGGTGTCCACCAAGGTTAAATATTGTCTCCGCTGTTGTTTAATATCTATAGTAACAATATAATAGAGAATGCACTTCATAACTGCGAAGAGGTTCTGACCATAAACGGCATAAAAATCAACAACCTACGATATGCCGACGACACTGCCATAATAGCAGACACGCTGGAAGCCTGCAAGAGTTGTTGAATCAAATTGCTACCAAAAGTTCGCAATTCGGGCTTAACCTAAATGTTGTAAAAACAAAATGAATGGTCATTTTCAACGAAAAGCACATCAGAGGCATGTTAGAAGTAAATGGACAGCAAGTCAAACGCGTGGATTCATACAAATTCTTCGGTTGCCTCCTTAATGAGAACTGGGACAACATCAATCAAAATGAAATCAGTGTTGTGTAGTATCTTAACACCACTCTTCGAGTTAGCGTGCTTTGATGTTATGTTTTTCGCATCTTGTATTATGGCATGGAAGCATGAACATTGACTGAGGCCATGTGCAAAGAGTTAGAGGCATTCGAGATGTGGTGTTATCGTAGAATACTCAGGATATCTTGGACGGACAGAGTAACTAATTTGGATGTTTTGCTTAGAATAAATAAAGATCTTGAAGTTTTATTTGCCATCAAAAAACGAAAACTTGAATATTATTATTAATATATAAGAAGAAGATAGTTATGTGGGATTGCTTATTGAATCTCTTGCTGTATTCTTTCACCTAAAAGAGGTTCAATGCCTTCGCTTCAGCACCCTCTCTACAAGTGTCCTCTGAGAGCCTCCCTCTTAAGAAGATGGATATTTTTTGCCACTGAGAGTGTTAATTGTCAATCAGTTACTTTGTTTATACGGTGCTCTTAAAGCGCTTTTATATATAACCCTGGTTTTGCCGAAAAAAAGCTGTTGTTAACTTAGTTGTTTTATTTGATTTTTTTTAAAAATTAACATTTAACGAAGGACTTATACACGCTCGGAGAAAGCGATTTTATTTAAAACCGTCCTTATGCAAAATCGGTTTTAGGTGCCTATAAACGTAGTAAATGTAAGCGGTATTAATCGTTTCTTGTATTGCTTAGCGTTTTCGAGCCAACAGGTTTTACACACAACAGCCGAACGCTTATTATGACGTATTATTAAAAATAGAACAACTTTGTAAAATTGAATTTCGCCATTGTAAATGGTTATTTTACAACGCCAATTTAATTAATAGCAACAACACTTCGGGGTGAAAATGAACTGAATTTTAAAAGAAAGAATATTAAATAACTTTTATAATAGCCTATTAACAGCGCAATAAAAGGTTTTATAGGTCGTTATATTTTCCCCTTTAGACAGTGCTTTTGCGGTTGTACTTTAATTAAAATAATAACTTAATTATGGTAAATACTATACGAATATGAACTCTAATGAATAAGTTACAATGATGTTTGTAATTTCATTGTTTGGTTTTATTAGTAAGGTTTGTTTAAATAAAATAAAAATTAGAGGGTTGGTGAAAGCGCAAAAGGGAAGAGAGTATGGGTCGAAAATGAGTAAATTAAAGCCCCTAAATAATACAATATAAGTATGTAAAATAGAATAATATAATATTATAAACGATATCACTTCTTGTTATAAAGGTTCATATACATATGGGTTGTAAAAAATGATATTTTTTGAACTATCCTTGGTTTTAGTAAAAAGGTCTAATTTTAACAATTTGGATATAACTAATAAGGCTTAGTAACAATCCAAGATGGTGGACAATTAAAAAAATAGCAGTTTTCCACTCCCTGTGGAGCTATTTTCTGTCTGACACTGTTACAAATAAACATTTCTGAAAGCTGCATCCTTTTTGAACATAATATTTATGTATTAATTTTAAAAATATGATATAAAATAAAAAATTAAATAAACTAAATCAAAGTCAAGACTATTTGGCATTAATTATGTAATTTCCAGTTATGTCAAAATTTTTAAAATTAAATCATTGATTCTAAAATTATACGCAATCCAAAACGTACCATTTTTTATGACCCATCCTATACTTAACCAAAACAAATCAATTTTAGAAAATCTACGGCCTACTGCAGAACTACGGGCCTGCTCCTCAGACCCTTGCCAACACTCAAGCACATGCATCGACCTACCGAGTGCCACTTTCACTTGTATATGTGCGGAAAACTACACCGGTCCATCCTGCGAGAGCGAAATCATTGATAAGCAGTACGAGATTCCCGCGTTTCACGGCAGAGCGTACGCCGTTCTGAAAACTATCGATGCCTACAACAAACTAATCATAGAAATCGAGTTCAAATCCTATACTTATGATGGCGTCTTGCTGTATAGCGCAGAAAATGAAGATGGCGTCGGAGACTTTGTAGCCATATGTTTAATTGATGGATATGTCGAGTTTAAATATGACCTAGGCCATGGCGCAGTAGTAATGCGGTCGCAGGATAAAATCGAACTGAACACCTATCACAAAGTGGTGCTAAAGAGGTATAATAAAGATGGTCTGCTTAAATTGGACGATGCCGATGATGTTGCCGCTCAGGCTCAGGGATCGACGAAAGCTTTGGATCTAAAGACTGATACTTATATTGGATTCGTACCCAGCAACTACACAAGGTAAGAAGTTTAGACTATTACTTTTTATACTATTTTATACCGGGTGGGCCATAAAAAACGGGACAAACTGTTTTCCGTTATAACTTTCGAACCATACCACCGATTTTAATGCAACAAACTGCTCTTTGCAGGGAATTGAGCAAGACTTTAGAAAAAATATTTTTTTGTCCGCCATCTTAAAATCTAAGATGGCGGAAAGAAACAAACTTTACCCTTCAAAGACCCACGTTTATTCTTATGTTGCGAAAGATTTTTGGATTTTTTTATGAATTCGTAAAACAGCTCTGTTTCTGCCATGTAGAACGAGGTGTGAATCACTCAAAACGGTTAACTGGTTCCCAAAAAAAAATAAAAAAATTTCAATCAATGTTTTACGGATTATACGATTGCCGTCTTAATTTTGTCTGTATAGATTTTGTCATAAATTCATTATTAGAAAGCCGATTTCGATTGTTTTTTAACCACTGCTATTGAAATTTGCCGCCATCTTGAAATCCAAGGTGGCGGACAGAATCAAATTTGACCCTTTAAAGAGGCTCGTTTATTTATATTTTTTGAAAGCTTTTTAATTTTTTTTATTCGTAGAAAAGTTCTGCTTTCGTCACGTACAACGAGGTATAAATCATTAAAACCGTTTTAGTGGTTCTTAAAAAATTAATTTTTGTTTCCATGACTGTTTTCCAGATTATTCAATTTCCTTCTCAATTCCGTCTGCATTAATTTCCTCATAAATTCATAATTACTGAACCGATTTTAATTTATTAAAAAGCATTATGACAACGATCGATTGAACTTTAAAGACCACTTCTGAAATTTTTCGTAATTTGTAAACCCAAGATTGCGAAAAAAAATCAAATTTTACCTTTCAAAGACGCTCGATTACTTATGTTTCGAGAACCTTTTTGACTTTTTTTAAATTCGTAAAGAAGCTTGTCTCCGCCGCGTATAACTAGGTACAAATCATTAAAAACGGTTTGGTGGTTATTAAAAAATTAATTCTTTGAGAACCACTAAACCGATTTTAATAATTCGTACCTAGCTATGCGCGTTGGAGAAAGGGCATTTTAAACGAGCTTCTGTGAAGAGATAAATTTAATTGTGTCCGCCATCTTCACTTTCAAAATGGCGACAAATTTCGATAGTGATCTTTTAGGAGTTTTTGATCTTCGCCATGATACTTTTTATTTCATTGAAATTGGTTGAGTATCAATTTGAGAAGGCAATCGTATAATCTGAAATACAGTGATGGAAACAAAAATTAATTTTTGGAAAACCACCAGATTTATACCTCGTTGTGCGTCGCAAAAGCAGAACTTTTGTACAAATAAAAAAAAATGTTTAAAAGTTTACAGAATATATAAATAAACGAGCATCTTTACTGATGATTTTGTCCGTCAACTTGAATTTCAAGGTGGCGACAAATTTCAATAGCAGTAGTTAAAGAACAATCGATTTTCGCCATGAGGCTTTTTTTTATTTCATCAAAATCGGTTTAGTAATATTGAATTTATGAGAAAATGTATGCAGACAGAATTGAGACGACAATCGCATAATCCGCAAAACACTGATTGAATTTTTTTTATTTTTTTGGGAACCACTTAACCGACTTTAATGATTCGCACCTCGTTCTGCGTGGCAGAAAGAAAGCTTTTTTGCAACTTCATAAAAAAGTCCAAAAAATTTCCGTAACATAAGAATAAACGAGGCTCTTTGAAGGGTAAAGTTTGTTTCTGTCCGCCATCTTGGATTTTAAGATGGCGAAAAAAAAAACATTTCTGGTCAAAGTCTTGCTCAATTCCCTGCATTAAAATCGGTAGTATGGTTTAAAAGTTATAACCGAAAACATTTTGTCCGGTTTTTTATGGCCCACCCGGTATATGGAGTTTTAATATTGAAGTCACTGGTGGTAAGCACTCTTACAAAAGCTGAACCATGAACTGAGTTTTTGTTTCCTATCATATTGAATTCAATAAATAGTTTTAAGAAATCCTGAGACCAGTCTATTTGGTTTTCGTTAATGGTACAATTACTCATTTAACTTTTTCTTTTGGGATTCACTACGAGACGGAGTATTATTTGCCCGTACCTAAAATTTTACATTTTATGTGACATTTTTTTAATATAGATAATAATACAGAAAATAATGGATACGAATATAATTTTATAGTATTTTAATTTACTCGATCCTTAAGACATGAATTTAATTTAACTGATTATAATTTTCCCGAGCCTTATAATATCAGAATTACAAAAGTATCGAAAATAATTATTTAGAAACGAAAAACACCGACCCACAATTAATTAATTAAATGAGCAGAAACACAAAATTTAAATCTCTAGTGCCGAAGGCCCTGGATTTCGGCGTTGACAAGTTTCTCTATTTGGAATGTGACACGGGTTTTTTCTATTAAACGATTTTATTTAACTTCACAGTTTCTGGCTGTCTACCTGTCTATCAAATCTTGAGATTAATTTTATTGTAATATAGGTGCGATGACAATACAATATTATGAAGAAATTTGGGGGTAGGGGTGAATGTAATGCAATTTCACAACTTACTTCGACTCTGCTCTGCTGTACGCCTGGCAACGTAGCAATTGAATTCGTGGCTATCGATTCAAATCATTTTCGGTTAGATTGGGGTCCTTGAATTTTGTGGTTCCGCATTATTATGTTTCTATCAAATTATTTTCGTTAAAAATATTTTTTTCGGACCAATTATTTTCTCTTCTTTTAAATTCTTACAAATTATGTTTCTGTCAAATTTGGTTCCGGAATTTTTATAGGGACCCGATATGAAGATTTTAGTCTTTAAAAATAATAGGTATAGCCAAAAAGTGCCCCTTGCAAAGAAGGATCCACGTATCCGAGAGTCTTTAACAAAAATAATTGCAAATTCTCTTTTGATTTAAAAGAAATACACTATATACAGGGTGCCCCAACGAAAACGAAGCAGGGCGTTTTCGAGTATTTAGAGTACGATTTTCAAAAAATCCTCTAGCACAACTAGAATTTAAATGAGAAAAGTGGGTCAAATGATACCTTATTTTGAAGTCCTTTTAAGTTCCTTTACAGAAATGTTAAAATTTTAAATATCTATCCATTCGTTTCTGCGATATTCACTTTCAAAATAAGCTTAAATTATACAGGTAAATTTTCCTCCTCGTAGAAGAAAAAATGAAATGATAAAGTGTACTATTGAGTAAAATCAAGTCAGTGTGTCCCGGGATTTCTCAAAAAATAGACTTTTAGATCTTAGTAAATCCCACTGTAGATTTACTAAGATCTAAAATAGAACCCCCACAGGTCTAAATATTTACTACTAAATTTTAAAACCAATTTTCAAAAAACACCTACCCATACAGAAAAGCCACAAAGTTATTGATTATTTTGTATTGGTATTGCAAAATACCACTGAAAAACTGCTTTTTTTTCAAAATATACCATATTTTAGGAGAAAATTCCAGAAAACTAATTTTTTTTGAGAGGTTTCAAAATGGCAAATGGTGAATGCGCCAAAAATTTGGCATATAATAGATTCATTATCTGTGTTTGAGGTTATAAAGTTGGTGCCACCTCTGGGGGGTGGTTTAAATTTATAGCCCCCAGAAAAGATTGTTTTGTGGCAATTGGTAATAAGTCCGTTTATAATTTCCGTAAGTAACCGTTTTTACAAAAATTAATTTACCTTATTTAATATCCCAAGTTGTTCATTAATCAATAAAACACCTCCAACTTTGTCCAGAGCTGTTTTCTTTTTGTAGCGGTTACGGTTAACCTTGGTCCTAAAATTTCCCAGAAGTATAAGCAAAGGAAGGAGACCCCGATTGTGTAATATCTTCGAATATTGTTTAAATTTACAGATAATTGTTTATGCTTAAATGTGTATATAATCAAAACTTTTTGATTTTTATGAATTTCCGGATTATACTGAAATTTTCTGTGACGTGTGAAGATCCATACCTTGAGAACCGCAACCATTCTGAACCGGCAAAATAGGCTGGTTCCGATTCTCAAGGCATCGAGCATGACAGAATCCGATGTCTACATCGATTTTTTCTGTTCATGTCAGCTAATAAATGACGTCATAGCATTTTTGATATGAAAATTTAAGTATAATCTTGAAATTCATAAAAATTAAAAACTTTTGATTATATACACATGTAAACACAAACAGTTATCTGTAAATTTAAACAATATTCAAAGATATTACACAATCGAGGTCTCCTTCGTTTGCTTATACTTCTGGGAAATTTTAGGACCAAGGTTAACCATAACCGTGACAAAAAGAAAACGGCACAGGAAAACGCCATATTTTGAACCCATTTTCAGCACAAAAAATATATTTATGAGGGCACTACGAGGCAAAACAAACATAAGTGAAGGTCACTAATTATGCACGAAAACTGTTCCCAATGAAGAAAATCTAAAACAACTGTACCTATTCATTTATTTACAAACTGAAATTAAAAAATTGCGTTTATCTAAAAGCATAATCATCAAACAAAACTTTCCACTATAATATCACACTCGAAAGTATTAAAGCTGCGATTTTTATCGGTAGCTCGCTAATTGCCATTTTCTCATGTTCTACCAGAAAACAGGGCACTGTCTAGGGTGTCGATTCTTGAATCAGGGAGTAGGGAGTACTCCCGAGGAGCTTTGAGGAACTGTTCCCTTCTCCCTTATCCCTGGGCATGCATATTGGTATTCTTGAAACCCGATGATCGGAGGATGGGGAGCGCTCCCCAGCAGCAAGGTTGCCGGCTTTATGGCCAACGAAAAACCGGAGAATTTGGACAGCGGCAACTAACCAAACGTGTGACTCTGCGGTAAAACCTCACTTTTTGTCGCAAAAGTTGAAGGCCTACAAAAAGCGCCACAAATTATTAGAAATTAGCCCCTATCTTTTTTGTTGTAATGGAAAGGGCGGACTTCCTAGTTGGAGCTGCCACATAGGGGGTTACCATATTTATGACAGATTCCGTTGAATTTTTCGTCAGGCGAAATAAAGGTGGATTCTAACAGCACTTAGCGTAATTTAATTTAGCGTAAGAATTGCTCTTGTGAGATTTAATGATCGTGTTCATACAGACGCAATTTAACTTAAGAGATGACCAACATTTATCTTTTCTTAAATTTGCTTAAGCTGAATCAAGATTGCGCATGCAAACAAAGATGGATGCTGATTTTTCACAACTTGTAAACAAAACATAGCAAAAATCGGCAGCTACTTAAGGAAGCTGTATGATCACCCTAAATTTTCCTTAAGTTAGGTTAAATTACGTTACGGTAAATTAAATTATGTTAGGTGCTGTTAGAATCCACCTTCACTTAACAAATTTTGGTTCAGAGAGATTAAGGGGTGACCTCTTTGAAAGAACTTCCCTTTGTATTTCAACGTCATCCATAGCTTCTTCTATGTCTCCTTGGATGTTATCAAACCAATAATAATCCATTTTTAACTTTTTTTTGCTAAACAACTTCGAAAAAAATATATTTTGCGTAAAAACATAGGTTAGAAAACCCGGGGAACACTCACTCTCTTGGTTTCGAGTAGGAGAGCGTATCTGCTCCCCGACTCCCCGGGGATTATTCCTTTGCCTCTCCATTTATTTCAAGAATACAGTGTTTTCACTTTTAAGTGAAACCACGCCTACTTCTCTCGCTCCCTAGCTCCCTGGAATTCAAGAATCGACACCCAGTTCGTTGAGCCTACATGACTCTTTTGCGAACGCATCAGTGAATGATTGGATTCAGATCTGTTTTTAGCCGCATTTGTTTTCATGACCTCCTTTGATGGAATATTTTTATTTATGGTTTGCGATTGCGATGGGTTTGTGTTTATAAAGTTTTTTTCATACTTTCGATAGATAAAAACCCATTTTAAATAAATACAAAGTTAATCTAATCCTTATTTTATGATTACATATCGAAATGGTTTTGTGACAGTGAGTATTAATCGTGAAAATCAATAAACAAGGGTAAGTTTTGATAAAAGTGACATATAAAGGTCAATTTTAATTTGCTCAACAGAGTGTTTACCATTTAGATCCCCCCTAGGGTTAAAAAAAAACGTCTTTTAAATTGAAATTTTCTTCTTAAATCCAACAAAAGGTTGTGTTAAGATGATTCTTCAGTAAAAAAAATAATTAAAATTATTGTTATAAATCAAACTATGTCCAAAACTCAAGGAAGTCGGTATAAAATGCTTAAAACCAACAATTTCACTTAAACTTAGGACCTGTCTAAAATAGGCTAAACCGTTTTAGTAAATCTCACTGTACATTTTGTAAAAGTCGCGTCGGTCCATGCAACTTTAAAAGTAAATCTTTGTGAAAGGCATTTAAAAGACCGTTAAAGTAAGGTATCAGTTGACCCACTCTGCGTATTTAAATTCTGATGGTTAAACTCACCCCTCGAAAGAGGTGTCCCAAGCAACAATAATAGTCAATTTCACTGGTGCCATTGTCATTGCCACCAAAAATGGGTTAAAGCGTAGTAATATTTACTACAAAAAACTATTTATAGGAAAAATGTCATTACTGTCACTTAGTGTGGTCACTATCACGTGATCACACTATTCCACTATATAACTAGAATCACGAAAAAATTTTACACTCCGAGGCTGACTTCATCGTTGTCACATTTAATTTCTTTAATATTACTTTTACGAGGTAACGACTCTACTGATATTAGTTTGGTTGCAATTCAGTAGCCCCTACTCAATACAAAACTACAAAGTTATGGGGTCTACACGGTCGCCCATCTACCACGAAGTAAGAAATAAATGTGCATATAGGGGAAAAACGTTGCCTAGGAATTATCGCTACTTTAGTGACATTGTAAATCAATGCAGCCTCAACTGGATGCGCGACGCTGCATGTTATTTACCTGTATTAAACATGGAATTAAAATCAAAATTTAAAAGTACCTCATTAAATCACTGATTAGTAGTTGCATGTACCAATAAAAGTAAAAATATTAATATTTACTTAACAAAATATATTAAAACTGAAAAGACATTTTATTTCGAAATCCTAACCTCAAATAATTCCGATTTTTTATGAACATTTTAAATAAAACTATGTCAAGACCGAGGGGTACCCGTTTTTTTTATCAAAATATCAGCACTTTAAATCAGTAAAGTGCTATGCGTTTATACATTTAAGATTTTGTGACTTCAGAAAAGTGGTTAATAAAATGATAGTTATTAGGTATATGTGTGTGTCCTGATACAGTTTAGAAAAAGATACACAAATGATGTATGGGGCGGGTGACCAGTGAAACCACTGATGAGCTAGCGCTGGTTACCCAGAGCGAAACATCGTTTGGTCATTTCTCTTTGCGCTTTGGTCCTTTGTGTGTTCCTTGTGGGATGCTCATCCAAGTTTGAATTTTCGTTATTTCCACCCAAGATCTTTTGATCTTTTGTTTTTTTTTTTTAAATATACACTATAAAGTCAGAATTACTACTTGATGTGGTAAACAGGACGTCGGGATAACGTGCTTGTTTACTACCCGCAACGATAAAACACCTATCAGTTATCATTACCGTTGCGTTGTAGTTGTATAACCGTCCCAATGCATTCCCAAAACTGGTGAATACCTTGAGATATAGTAGTAGTAAAACCGTCGCCGTGATACTCCACAACTCTATTTTTCGTTTTGGGATACCCTGTACACAAATCCCAAATGTGTTTATTCTGAGCAGGAATTGGTAGGCAGTCAAATAAATGTCAACTGCCTTGTGCCTGGGGATTAAAAATCTTGCGTTAATACTGCTATAAGGCATTCGCTTAAGATGGGGAAAATATACCCCCAATCTATAAATTTATGCTGGGGAAATTAATTATATTAAAATGGCAATTTTAAAAGCTTTATTGAGCATGTTTTACACTGCTTTATACGAAAGAAAATGTGCTGAACCACATACGGGCCGCAAACGGCGCGGTTTTAAACTACGCCGCACTTTAAAGGGCTATCCAAGGCTTAATTAATGGCGAGTTGCTATGTTCCGAGCTATTTACGGTAACTTAACGTTATTAAGAAGCCCCCTAAAGTACCCTTTGCTTCTGAAATTTGTTTCATACTTTTTGTGCCCATTTGTTTTTCTACTGAATATTTTTAACGCATACTTGACACAGTAGCTACATTTTTAGGTCAATCAAGCCACCAACCCCCCCCCCCCCGAAAGATATTCGAGATTTGATATGCTTATAATTTCGAACCAATTTCGAACTAATGTTAAACCACTTTTAAAAATTTTGAACCACACTCCTTCCTGGTTTTTTTATATTTAAAATGGGGGGTGCAGCTGGACCTCAAGATACACCCCCTTATTTAAAGCGTAGAGAAAAATGAAAAGCAACTATTCCAAAATTAAGATAATTTTGAACTCCTAATATCACCAAAAAGAAAATTGCTTCGAAATGATAAGCATACACTGAAAAAAATATCGTACATAGTATTAATAACAGGCGTTTATTAATTTTTTATAGATAATTGTACATCAATAACACGTAACTGTTACAAAAATCGGAGAAAAGTTATAAAAATTGGCATATACAGTAATGAAATTAATAAACGAAATCATTGAAAAATGTTTCTTGACATTTTATAGAGAGTTGTTATTAATAGTATGTGCAGGTTATGGAGATAATTAAAGAGCATATGAAATAAATAAAACATGGTAACGATTTTAATCAATGCCTTAAAAAAATTTAATAAATGGTGATCATTGACTGTCGTTAAAAAGTTGTTATGTATGTATGTACAAATTAAAAAATTATGAACAGGGCATACAAAAACATGTCTCTTAATCCTTGATTTCATAACACCCTTCAAAAAAATCATTCTTAAAGACTCTTTATATTGTAACAACTTTTTTCTTAAACTGTATCTTGCAGCATTAAAATCAATAACTCGCTTCGGCTATAAAATTTATGTAAACTTGATTATGATATTAATAAAACTTTACATCGGAGCAAAAATCATATACAAAGTACATTGGCTCAATGTATTTTTTTATGGGAAACGATACCTTTTTTGGTTCAGTGTATCACAACTCGAATATAGGAGAAGGGGGTATAGCTTGACTGACCTACATTTTTACCGGCCTCGGTGGCCCAGTCGGTTAACCGACTGATGACATGATCAAGTTAGGTTTCTTGGTTGCCGGTGTGTCATGGGTTCAAACCCCGAGCAGTTTTTCTAAAAAAAGTTTTCGGCCTTGGATAAAACTTAATAGGCTAAAAAAAACAGGGACAAGTGTAAAGGGTAACTTGGTCCTACCCTTCCATTAACGCCGGGCCTAGTTACACACTCTTCAAGTCAGTAGAGTACTGAAGGGCAAAAAGACCAAATAAAAAAATACCTGATCTGGGGTTCGAAGGTAGTTGATGACCCGTCCAATTAAGCTAATGGTGTCCACGAGACCCAAAAAAGCGACGGTAAACAAAGAAGAACAACAATAACACCAATTAAATTTTTACACAATTCTTGGCGGGCAGATTTTGGGACAATTATGCAGTATTTTTTAACGAGCAACGTGTACATGTGCCAAAATTTTTACTCAAGAAATAGAATCAAATTACAAAATCCTTTTTTTTTTCTCTTCTGTCTTCTCGCGAAACGATTAATTACTTCCTCCGCTTCCATAAGAACGTTTTGATGAACATGGAGAAGCGCCAATCCTGTTAGTAGCTCTGGAGATAATCGCTCTTGATGGTCGTTTATTATGGAGTCTAGCAGAGGGATGTAGACGCTCCTACGAAAATAATATTACCGACAGCGTTTCTTTTGGTTTTGCACGATGTCGTAAAATAACAGTGCTTTCAATTTGCCGTCACTCTTTTGAACTCCACAATAGTTTTTTCGTATGTTATAAGAATTTCACATTAAATTTCGGGAAGTGACTAGATATGATGTCCAAGTTAAAGTATTTTTTTATTTAGATATTAGAAAAAAAAGATGTGAACCCCTACGACCCCCCCTGGATCCACCCTTGGTTTCCTCACACGTTATAACACGATTAATAATACCCTAGTTTTCAACTATCGGATAATAAAGACAAACCAATCTAATAATGTTCTGACCCATAATATGCTCAAAGGAATCTCAGGTATATATGTAGAGAGCGTTATTGTACTCCCATATCCTGGAGGTATTTTATTTGTCTCTAGCTGTGAACAGGAATTCCTGAGGTGCACCTATATCGAACTATATCGTAACTGCGGTTTAATTTGGGGTGAAACTCAATTTCGGGAAATATAATTTATAAATAGCTTGGCAGGACTCTATTGTTACTAAATATGACTGCTAAGTAATTTAAACAAACGTAGATACGAAAGAAAACTCAGTCCACAAAAAAGTGGTTATTATAATCAGAAAAGGGTCGTCTCCTCTGAAAAAAAGTGCAAGAGTTGTGAAAAGGCTGATATTTTTATGCGGTATGGGGACACCTAAACTGCGGCGATAATGACGCTCTTAAATTAACTAGTGTTGAGACAATTGAATTTGTGTACAGTTTTTTAATTTTGAAAAGCTACCTATTCTTAATAACGCTGCGTTTCTTTGTTTAGGCGACCCTCATTTTGTCCATATTACTTCGTCCGTTTGTTTCAAATTATTGCTTTCCCTCTCCCCCGACTCACGCCCCTACCCCTTTATCCTCACCTTCTGCTCTTCAAACCCTTCCCTCCAGTCGAATATCGGCTTTGTTCGCTATTTTTTCCCGGTTTTACTTTAAATAGTCATAACTTTTGTTTCCGTTTAGTAGCTTTTGCGTGATACTGGACAGACAAAAAGACAGACAAATAGAGAGAGATAAAATTTAGAGATTTTTTATATGTATAGATGTAATTATTATTGCGACAATAGGTTAATTTTACGTGGTTACTTTATTTTTTGGTTGAATATTCATGAAGTAGGATGGCTAGTGATTTGTTAAATGCATATCAAATGCTTCTCTATATTTTCCTTCAAATTTGGACGAATAAGAGAAATGATTTCATGAAGGTTTGAAGGTTAATGTCGTTGGGACACATCTATGTTAAGATATTAATGCTGGCATTTAAAGGGAGAAGATACTACTTAACTCAAAAGAAAAACTCAAATATATTTAATTTTTTTGTATAATAATATAAAAGCGGGCAAATATATTTATGGGTTAATAATCGACACGTAATCAACATTTTTGAGTCACTTATAACTCGTAAACTATTCGATGTATAAAAAAAATTGTCGAATAATAAAAGTTGTAAGTATTTTGCAATTGTTATAAAAAATTAAATGTTTTTTGACTTGGACCAATTTTTTTAGTTTTTTTTTCTTTGTAAATATTTAGAATCATGATTAAAAATTGGCTTGTAAATCTGACATGGAATGACCCATATATTTTTTTTTCAATGGTCTCAAGGGGAAATCTTACACAAGACGCCCGAACTACTTTCCTGTCAGAGTCATTTCTCCTCTACCAGGAGAGCCCAGTAGTGTCGGATTCCTACCGACTAAAACCCCTCGATTGTGACTCCAACCTGCCTGATATATTAATAAAAAGTTTAGTTGGCAGTTTTAGACGAATTACTTTGGTAACTAAATAAAGCTCTGTGTATGTTGGACGATTATTTTTTAATTTTTTAATGAATAAACAGAAATAATTTAAGTGGGTACTTATATTTTTCAGTGTCATTGTAGATATTATTTCTGTATTTGAGCGAATTTATTTTATTTTTAGAGTTTTCGAAAACATAGGGACCGATAAGGGTTTCGAAGGCTGCATCAAAAAATTAAAAATCGGGAGAGACGAGGTCGAACTCCACATGGACAGGCACCAAATGGTTCTACAAACCCAAGGCATACGGGATTGTGGCTACCACGCGTGTCAAACTATACCGTCGCCTTGTGAAAATGAAGGAAACTGCGTGATCATGGACGACTTGTACAAATGCGAGTGCGTAGCGCAATATTCTGGCGCGTTTTGCGAAGTCTCCGATGACCCCTGCAGCTCAAATCCTTGCGTGTTAGGAGCCCGATGCAAAGCTTACGACGAAGAGACCTCTGTGTGTCAGTGCAAGAGCGAAAAAGTTGGACAAACCTGCGAATTGGGTAAGATATTGTGTGTTTTAGAGATGTGATGTGCCAAAAAAATGCAGTTATTTCTCTTGAAAAATATTATCCGCTAGTTAAAAAAATTATAAATTTTATTAGTTTGACTGATTTTAATTTTCACACACCCTTTTGGAAGTCAAATGTATTTTTCTTAAAACTTGTCATGGCTAAATTGTCAAAACAAAATTGAGTAATCAAGCAAAAGCATTTCACTGGCAGTCGATTTTTTAATTTAGTTTTTCCAAGTTAAGGATGCAAAAAACGACTAACTTTGACAATATTTGAGGCACATCTTGTAACTAAAAACAAAAAAATATTATTAAACAACTTTTACTTTAAACCTTATTAGTTAGACCAAAGTTTTCTAAAAATGTTAAGTTTTGAGGGTTAAAAAAGTACCCGAAATGGGAACCGACAAAAACCGAAACACAATTGAACAGAAAATAAAACTTCCGAAACGAAATATGAACGAAAGCAGAACCACAATCCAGCCGAATCGCTATTGGGCATGGCCCTGGATTGCGGCGGGAATTTTCTTTATTAAACAATTTTATTTAACTTCGTTTCTGGCGGTCTAACTGTCAATACAATACAATACAATATTATGAAAAAATTTGGGGGTAGGGGGTGGTTAAATAATGTAAAAGAGGTAAATTAATACGGTATCACAACTTACTTCGACTTCCCTGCCATAAGCCTGGCACCGTAGCATTTGAATTCGTGGCTATCGGTTAAAATCATTTTCGGCCAGATTGGGGTTCTTGAACCACGCATTATTATGTTTCTATAAAAATGTTTCGTTTAAATTTAATTCTATGCATATATTTTCTAGCAATCAGATTTTCCCGTCATTTCATTTTCGACACAGCTTTTTTCGGACCAATTATTTTCTTTTAAATTCTGACAAATTATGTTTCTGTCAAATTTGGTTTCGGGTTTTTTGTAGGAAACCTCCAAAACTTGTTTTTAAGCTGCTAAAACTGATCAGAAAATATTTCTTTCTCAATAATAAAAGATATCCCCGAAAACAAGAATCACGCACAAGAATATTGCTTTTTTAAATTGCATAATTTTGACACAAATTTTGATTTATTGATTATTAATACTCTTTTGTGACAAGAAAACATTCCTTCGGTCACATTCAAAAATACATTTGTTGCGACAAAAATTTGTTCCTATATACATTATACCCCATTTCACACTGAGGAGAAGCTTATTGGAATATGGTTAAACGAATATTTTAATTGATGATAATAACGTATCCCCAAATAAGCATTTTTATTGTAGAATCAGACCATTTTAAAAAATTTACCTGTACATGATACTTCGGGTGTAATAAATTTTTATCAAGCTATTGATTAATGAATTTTGTTAATGCAATTTTTTATGAAGCAACATTTGTTGGTGCCAAAGAAATATTTATTTGACCATATTCAAATAACTATTTTAAATAGCTATTTAACAAAATTTACGTGTGCATGATACCTCAGGTGTACTAAATTGTTATCAAGGCTATTGAATTATATGCATACAAAATAGAAAAAGCGATGTCTAACAACGAAATCTATCGATTTAACCAAAATATGCTGCCGGTGTATTGTGTAGCGTCTTTTACAGCCTTTTATGGATATATATATTTTATACTTTAAATTTTGTGTTCAGGATATCTGGAGTTTGCAGGAAACACAAGCTATTTGTTCGAATATTCAAGTAGTTGTGGAAAAAAAAGTAAACAAAAAAGAAAAACATATACAAAAGAAAAACTGGAATTTATTTTGGGTGGAAATTTAAAGAATTTTTTCCGTAAATTTAATAATCACTAGATTCGTTAGATTTTAATTACCAGGGTAAATAGGAGAATTGGAGCTATTCATTAAATTCTTAAGTTATATTTGCAGTTTTTCTATAAACTATTTATTGACTTATTTTGCAGTCGATAATAGTAAGAAAAACTATAGAGAAAGCTGGTAAAGTATTCTTTGACCTATTGGAGTTATGCTCATATTATGTAGCGCCGTTTTATCTAATGTGGGATTTCTTCCTCTGTATTACGTTTACGCCTAAAATACTTTTCTCTAATCTTAATCCTTTTTCAAAAAAATAAAAGAAATGGTTTTTTTTTATATTTAATTTAAAAATTGCGTTACGTAATAAATTCAAAAACGCCCCTTTCCCTACGTAACGTTTTCGCTAACCCTCCTGCCCATATATATGTGTGTTACGTAATTTGTGCGCTAGCTTTTATTAATTTTGCAATGTAAGCAGTATATGTCAAGAGAACTTAACAGATTTGTTACAGTGCCAAATTATCTTCAGCTTTAGTGGTGGAAGGCATAAGTAGTCAGACATTATTCGTTAAATTTAATATCAAGTTTTATTACAAAGCAAAGCAAGAATTTTTACACGAAAAAAATTCACAAATTTGATACAAATATTAGCCAATTATTATTTTCCTCACTTAAAGATTTAGAAACTGACAAAATCTAATAACTCCTAAACGGCGCAACCCATTTTAATAATTCTTTCTTTTATTTCATTTGAAGGGCACCAATTTCGTTCCGTTTTATTTCAACAAATAACAGCACAAAAAATCTATAATATATGAACGGTTTACAAAAAAATCCAAAACGTACGTTAGGGACACTTTTAACCACCAAAAACAAATACCTACTTTTTTATGTTTATGTAAAATCCACCTTTTTAAAGTCCTTATACTTTAACTTTTAGATTTACAGAAAAAAGTATCATTTAAGTCAAATAAATATGGGTTTCGTATAGCCGAAATAAATATTTGCCTGTTCTAAATTAATATGTTTTTCGTCGTTGAAACGCAATAAAATTCAGCCAGAATCTAGCTATCATAAATTTTTTGAATGTATTACAGTAAAGAACAAACGAAAAACTCCTCGTAGGGCTCCAAAAAGATGGCGAGGATGGAACTTATCCTAGCCCAAATTGAAAAGGTATTTATCTCCTTAGTCTTTGAAAACTGTCCTCCAAATATTTTTAGGGCGAATTCTCATCACGCCTTTATTTAAAAACCATGAGATAATTAAAAATAAATAAAAAACGACTAATTGTGAAATGAATGAACTCGATTGTTTTCATCGGTGAGATCATCCGTGAATTTACAAACTCGCCCATTCTGTGTTTAAATATTTCCTTGGAAAAATCAAACGTTCATGTCGACCATACGAAACTATTTACAACTTAAATGATCCTTTTTTTTCTGTATTCTTGAAAAGAAAATCTTTTCAACTAAGTAGTCTGGGGTAAAATAAATCCACGTCTTTATCAGATAGTTAAGATTGGCCAAGATCGAAAGCACTGACGATTAAAACTGGTTCGTTACAGAGTTTAAAAACGACAAACAAGTAATCCCGGAGTTCAATGGACGAAGTTTCATTCGATTCCCACCGCTGGAGCAGGGGATCGAAAAGACCTTCTCGATCGACGTTTCCTTTATGCCTAAGGCGCCTAATGGCCTAATTTTATACAGCGGACAAATGAAAAATGGTCCAGGCAATTTTATTTCGCTGAGTCTCGCCCATGGCTATTTGCAATTCCAATTTCAGCTGGGCGGAGGTGCTGTCGATTTAATGTAAGTACTTTTAAACGATTTTTAAAATGCCAAAAATAGTCTTTATAGCTTTTTTAACCATTTTAGTGTAGGGGCATATGTCGATAATTTATATCCCGTGGGATTTTTTATGAAGGAGTTTTGTGTCTATGTGGGATTGATAGCTCTTTAGTCACACAATCAAGTGTTACCGGGTGTTTTGTTCGCAACCGTGTAGAAATATGACGACATCTTTTAAGACCGGCAATGATTATACTCGTTTCCATATAACTCGAGGACGAAGATTCCAAAAAAATTACTTTCAAGGTCATCCGACCTTAAATGACCATTAAAATCGCAAAAAACAAGTTTTTTGCCATTTTCTTTTCAAAAAATCTTAATAATTCGACGTTTTGTCAGACCAACTTCAAATGTACCTCAAACTATTAGGCATGTATGCCAAATTGGGTACTTAGAGTTTGATTCAGTTTGAAGCTTCATGACCTTGAAAAACACCCCAGCAAAATTAACAAACTGCAAAAATAACATACTAAAGGGTGTTATTCATCAATTATTAAAGCCAAGAGAACCAACTTGGGTAACAAAGGTCAAGTCCAATATTTTTGTTAAAAAAAATTTTGTTCAGCTATGAAGCGTTTCTATTTGACGGCTGATATCTCAAAATAGAGACCTATAACCACATTTTATTTTATCCAGTTACTTAAAAAAGTAAAAATAAAAAGGTGCCCATCAAAAAAAATTAGTTGATGCATAACCTCGATTGATTTTGAAAATACCATGTATACTACTACGCAAAAACTTTAAGTGCCGGAGATGAAATTAACGTCTTAGCCATAAATAAACACTTAATTTTAAATCTCTCTACTATTTTTGCTGATCTGGCGTCCCAGATGTTTATACTATACCCCGGTAAAAATGACCTATATGCCTGTTGTTTTTAGTTTCGGAACTGTGAATTTTCTGTTCTACTCACTTGTCTAGCCAACAAAGTCATTTAAATTACCTATAAAAAAGTTAGCAAAAGTTAGATATACATTACCATATTCTGGACCAGGTGTTTTAGATATCATTTTCCAAAATGGCGGTCGAAAAATCCTAAAAAATACAATTTTTGCAATCGGTAGGTGATTATACTCGATTTCATATAACTCGAGGACGAGAATTCCAAAAAAAGACTTTTCGAGGTCATCCGGCCTCAAATGACCTTGAAAATCACAAAAAAGACGATTTTTTCCATTTTCTGTTTAAAAAAATCTCCATAATTTAACGTTCTGTTACACCAACATCTGGAACGCCTGATAAAAAAAATGTAGGGAGGTTTAACATGAAGTGTTTTTTATGGCTGAGAGGTGAATTTCATCTCCGGCACTTAAAGTTTTTGTGTAGTGGTAAATAGGAGAAAACACTATAAAAAGCGTGTCTCTCAATTTTACATGGTATTTTCAAGGTCAATCGGGGTTATGCATCAACTAAACTTTTTTTTTATAGTAAGCGAAGATATGTCAACAAGAATTGATGGCCACCTTGTCATTTTTACTTTTTTATGAAATTGGATAAAACAAAATGTGGTTATAAGTCGCCATTTTTATATATCAGCCGCCTTATTGAAATACGTGATACCTGAAGAAATTTTTTTTAATAAATTTGTTGGATTTGACCTTCTTATCTTTGTTGCCAAATTTGGTTCTCTTCGCTTGAATAGTTGATGAATAGCGCCCTTGAGTATGTTATTTTTGCAATTTGTTAAATTTACTGGGGTATTTTTCAAGGTCATGAAGCTTCAAACTTCATCAAACTCTAAGAATCGAATTTAGCATATATGGCTAATAGTTTGAGGTATATTTGAAGTTGGTCTGACGAAACGTCGGATTATTTAGATTTCTTGAAGAGAAAATGGCAAAAATCTGATTTTTTTTGCGATTTTCAAGGCCATTTAACGTCGGATGACCTTAAGGGTAAATTTTTTGAAATCCTTGTCCTCGAATTATATGAAATCGAGTATAATCATGGCCTGGTTACGAAAATTGTATTTTTTATGATTTTTGGCCGCCATCTTGAAAGATGACGCCATATCAACCCCTTCTACACGGATTCGAACAAAACACCTGGTAACACTTGATTGTGTGACAGAACAGCTATCATTCCCACATAGTCACAAAACTCCTTCATTAAAAATCCCACGGACTTACACATGCCTCTTCACTATTTGATGGATGATCCAATCATTCTTAGCCCTAATACCACATATATTGATCCAAATACGAAGCTCCATCCATCCGAAATCCATTTTTCTACAATAACTATCGCGCGATACATGTACTTTTTATTTGCAATTTGTCAAAAATATGAAAGAACCACGCAAAATTTAAATGAAAACTGGATCTCAGTGGGATTTTAACGCCGCGCCGCCGCCGTTTAAGTATGTTATTGGGACAGTCCCGCACAGCATTTTGTCTCATAGGTACAGGTGCCGATATCTCTACAGAGTGAGCCAGTTAAAACTGGCAAAGTTTGGTATAAGCATATTATTATCATGCTTATGGTGACCGATATGGGCAAAAAAACCATGAATCTTCAAATGACAACGCTAAATTTAAATCATTAATTTTGGCAACTGGCGAACCCCGTCAAAATAACGAATAAATATATTATAAACATGGAGGTTTGGTAAAAGCAAATACCTTTTCTTTACTCTGTTTAAGATATTGAATCGAAAACCGTAGAAAAAGTGATAGTTCTCTTAACTGTCATTGTCAATGTCATGTAATGTTAATTTCGTAATCTAGTATTTTTTTTAAAGGTATATAAAACGGACAACTGAAGTTTGTGTCAACTTTAATTTTATTACTTTTTACAGTGAAAATAAGGGACACATGCTCTATTTAAAAGCACTAAATCACAAATTATTTATTTGTCATTTTGACAGGGCTTCACCGGTGTCATGATATTTTTGAGTTCACCGACCTCAATTTAGTGTAGTTCGAGTCCCAACTCGTAAATATGTGTCAGCGCACCAGTGGTTTTCCTTATCACCGTAAATGACAGTTAAGACAACTGTCACTTTTTTTAACAGTTTTCGATTCCATTTCGTCAACAGAGTAAAAAAAGGTATTCGCTTTCACGTAAACCTCTATGTTTTATCCATGACAGTAAATGACAGGTAAGATAACTGTCACTGTTTTTGACGGTTTCCGATTAAGTATCTTCAACAGAGTCAAAAAAAAGTATTCGCTTTTCCAAAAACCTCAAGTTCATTAATTAGTTTTCCGCTATTTTGACAGGGTTTGACAGGTGTCAAATTAAATATTATTTTTAAACTTAAAACGTTGTCATTTTAGTGGGAATTGATGTTTTTTTGCCCATTTCGGTCATCATAAGCTTGGTAATAATTAGCTCATCAAAAACTTTGGCAGCTATTATTGGCTCACCCTGTACATATCGGCACTTGTGCCCATAAGACAAAATACTTTCAGGGCCTGCCCCAATAATATACCTTGAAATTTAGAGATTCTATAATAATTTATTACATATAGTTTTTATGTTATGCAATTTTATGGGTTTTAATATCACAATATTAATGCAACGATTGAAAGTTCAATATAAACAAACTGACGCTTTAAAACTAAAAATGAAGAATTAAAATAAAAAAAAACACAATACAATGTGGGCAAAAATGTAATGAAATGAATGAAATAATTAATTTTTTTACTTTACTGTGGCGCAATCAGAAATTGTTTCTGGGGTAGGGGGTTTTCAGTATTAAAGTTGAATTTTATTCTTTATATTTACCGAAATATCAATCTTTAGAAGTCAATATGTAAAATGGCATTGATGGGATTCAGTTCCTAAGCACCCCCCCCCTGCCAAAGACTTGGCACATATGAAACTTTTTTTTTTAAATATAAAGGAATTTGTTAAAAATGTGCTATGTTGATATTGTTTTCATATATTATATCATCAAATTTAAACCCTGTACATGCTTACATGTCTGAAGGGTTAGGTACGTTTATGCCCTTTTTGCAAGCTTCTTTTCTGATATTATTTATCTAAAAAAAAGGGGCTGGGGCGATATTGCTTTTCGGTGTGTATACCTAAAACCTATCAATTTTTTTATTGCTGTTTATTTGGATTCATTTTTCATTTCCAATATTATACCTGGTTATTCTTTCAAACAGCAATAACGGCCTAAGCTTGTTCCAAATCATTTATTTTCCTTCAGAAAACCTAAGTATTTTGTTTACCAGTGAGTGAGTCCCGTTGGGAAAAAGGCTTCCGACGAATCTGGAGTTTTTTCTCATATGAGTGCTCCTGCCAAAAATGGGTCACATCAATAATAATCTTGTTTGGCCGGGAAAATCAACTTTAATGCTTAAATGCGGGGGGACGGGAAAATACTTTTCTCTTTTTGCGCAAAGATTTCCATGTCGGGACTCCCTTTTTCTTGAATATCCGCCATTTCAGCCCTGCACACTCTGCCAGCAGTGATATAATATTGTGGGTAGAGGTAAAATACTCCTTTTTTAATAACAGACATTTTTTTCCCAATATCCCCACTCCACTATTCTCTTTTATTCATATTATATATATAGTCTTATATTAGTTCAATCCGACCCAAGCCAACCCCAGCTGCCTTAATACTACCCACCAACACTTCAAATAAACACCTTCGCATGCCTACTAGCTCTTAAAATATTTTTTTTTTACGTTGCAGATATGGGTGGGTCTCCATGTCTTACGACTATTTTTAGCTGTAAAAATGTTAGTGCGATGTTGCCTTCAACCTGTTTTTTTTTTTATAAAATGTCTTTTCTGCTGAAGCATGTGTGTAGAGAGCTTAAAATACCTGTGGGATATGACATCAATTCCTTTAATATGGAAAAAAGCGTAGCGTGCAAGATATGTGTTAAAATCCCATTCTGTTGTTGCTCCCTCTGGGTTTTTTTTCTAGCCAGCAAGAGGCCTACAAGGAAAATTATTTGCATTTTTTTCTAAGGGATAAAACCTGCGTTTTACAAGGGTTTACTTGAGTGCGAAGGATATTTGAATTTTATTTAAAAGGATAAGCAAAGGGAATTTATTAGATTTTTGGGGGAAATATTTTAGGACAGCATAGACAGATACACTAAAAAAACTATGTTTTTTAAATCAACAGCCTACGGGATGAATGAATGAATGAATGGACGTAGAAGTGCGGGCGGGATAATTCTCATGTACGTAGGCCCCTTGCTGGGCCCGTTGCACGCTCTTTATCCATGGTTTAGCCCTGAAAGCCTGCCTCTTGCGCAAAAGAAATAGATTTTTCTGGGCTGCAACTTTCTTACGTCGCCTGGGACCAACAGATAGTTCCCAAGGTGCGACTCTCTTGACCTGGCCAGAGCCGAACATTCCAGCAAGACATGCAAGGTCGAATCTTCGACTCTCTGAGTGTCCGGCGATTCCCAGCATATCTAGGTGCTTGTTGAGGCAACATGTTAGGAACCTTGTTGCTGGTTTCACATCCTTCCTGCCTAGGTGGAGTAAGGACTTCGAGCAGGTGCTCTTTAGTCAGCTCTGTTTCGGTTGGACCGTCCATGCTGACCATGATTTTTACCTGAAGCTTCCCAAGCTTCTTGGCCAATTTGTTTACATCAGCGGCGTCTGTAGGCGCCCTTGATGCGTTTATAGAGTGTCCAATGGGTACTTGTACAGTTCCCTGTCTGGCCTCTTGTATTGAAGAAGATCTACTGGGTCCTTTGAGGGTCCTTCCCAGCACTTCGTAGAGAGGGCTATATACAACAGGGTGCACCTGGTTCCCTGAGGAAGGTTTTTATTGTGGTGCCTCATCCACACGGCCCTGGCGACAGCCCCCCACACCCGTCCCCGATCCACCACTGAGAGAAGTCAAGAGCGAGCCAGAGTTGGGTTCACCTAAACGCTCCCTATCTCTGGCACACCGACCCCAAAGAGCTGCCTGTGTTCCAGGGGGCCGCGGTATGACATTCCCAAAAAGGATTTAGTCACCGACATATTCAGTCGGGCCACCCTCGCGACCTGGACGCACTTGTTGAGAATTACCTCAGTAAGATTCAGAGAAGGGAGCGCTGGGTCCCCTTGGGCCAAGTTACTGATTGTATCTTGCCAATGCAACCCAAGGCAAAGGCCAGCCTACGAAATGTTAAATTAAAAAAATTACTCTCAAGGAAAGACACTGTGTTTAAAAAAAAACGCTATTATATTGTTTTAAGGAAATCTTTACTTTAAACCCAAGAGGTCCAGTGCTTTTCATCATTTGCTTTTTACGAAAAGATATTTTTCCTAATTAAAAGCATAAAGCTTACCGTTGAAAGTTTGAGACAATGATGTGTTTGAAATTAACTCTGTGTTTCGGACTTCCATTGTCTATATTTCATTTATACACATCGCGTGGGACCAACAGATAGTTCCCAAGGTGCGACTCTCTTGACCTAGCCAGAGCCAGACAATCGAGCAGGACATGCAAGGACGAATATTCGACTCTCTGAGTCTCCGGCGATTCCCAGCATCTCTAGGTGCTTGTTGAGGCAACAGTCTCCTGTTAGGAGCCTTGTTGCTGGTCTAACATTATTCCTGCCAAGGTGGAGCAAGGACTTCGAGCAGGTGCTCTTCAGTCAGCTCTGTCAGTCTCAGTCTGAGAGTTTCGATCAGAGATTGTACTGATCGAAACGTCGTGTATAAATATAGACAATGGAAGTCCGAGACACAGAGTTAATTTCTAAGTTTACTGACTTAAATAAAATAATACATTATTAATAACTAACAACAAACTGCGAAACAGAGCTTATGGCTTTTTAATTTTCACCAGAGCCCTGAGGCCCGAGGCAGTCACGCTCCAATATGCACGAGCGTAGAAAAAAATTAAAATTTAGAGAAAACACTTACCCAACATATCTTCTTGGCAGCTTAGATGACCATACACACTTTGTAATGAATGTTTTAATTAGCGAATAATAGTGGAAGCACTTTAAATAGTTTTAATTAGTTTTAATGGATTAATCCGCGAGAGGTAACGTGCTGAGTTGTTGACGCGAGGTAGCGTCCATACACTGAGAAAAATGTGTGAAGTTATTGTTAACAATTGTGTAAAATTTTTACACAAATTGTTCTCAGATTTGCACCAAGAACAATTTGTATCAAAATTGTACCCAATTCTAAAAATATTATCAACAAATATGTAGTTTTTCGCACAATTCATTGATAATATTTTCACAAAATTGTTCTTGGTGCAATTTTTTTTCGTGTAGCTGACTTTAGTTGTAACTAAAAAATAAATAACACAACCCTTTAATCAACGTGTTTTTACGTATTTGTTTTATGAAAACTATATCTGTTAAAATTGGAAAAACACCCTGCAAAATGTCAAAAAACAATAATACAAAATCCCATGATAAAAACTCACTATTTACGCATTTCTCGGGAAACCCGATAAAGAATTCGAACCCCACAAAAAACTTGCAACTTGGAATCCTCCAAAAAATGTTATTTTGGTTTGCAATGTGAATAACCTTGAATTGATTTGTTCGATTTTAAATATTTTTATAAAAATTTTATGCGAATGCGTGCGAGAGAGAAAACAATATAATTTTTGTTGCGGCAAATTTTTGGAGCATTTTAATTAAGTAATAGTTCAAAACCTTTATTTTATTTTAAAGATGCGCATCCGATGGCTCAGAAGGACACACAAACTTAATTAAAAAATAAAGAATTTCTTACATTTTACCTTTATAACAACGGGTTCCAACCAGTTTAAAGATCGCGAATATTCGGTCCCTTCCGTGAAGCCTTTTCTATAAAGCTCAGACCCCCGTCACAATCAATATCGTGTCGGTCATATTGCTATCTCTTTTTTTTTATATGACAAGTCACTAAAGCCTTATCAAAATATTAAAAGGATGCAGTTCACCCTTTTGGGGCTACATGCTTGATGTCATTTAAAGCATGTTTTTGTTTAGGAGTCTTACTTAAACATGACGTCTATTTTCTTACCCACCCTCACTGTCATTATTACTTTCTTTATTTATAACTGAAAAAACGCTTTATTTCACATCCGCAAGTTTAAGACGATGTGTGTTTACACAAAAACAAATACTTCCGCTAAGGGGTAGGGAGTTGCTTTTAACTCCAAATGTCATTGAAGCATCAAATGTGCAAAAACGAACACTTTTTAAGTTTTGCATGAAAAAAAATGCACCATTGTATTTTTTAATAAATCATATTTTAAAGAATATATATATGTTTTAAATATAAATTTATTACGTTTAAAAATCTGAAGGTTTTTGTTTCCAATATAATTTTATAATTAAGGTTACTATTTTAAAAATTAAAATATATTTATTAAGAAAAATGAAACAAGTATATGTAAAATAAATATAAATATTTTTTAGTTTAAAACTAATTTTGTTTTTAAAGTTTGAAAGGTAAAATATCGTTTATTAACAATTAAAAAATAAAATTTAAACATGATTTTTCATATGAATTTATTAAACTTTCAGTTACTTAATTTATTTAATTCTAATGCTCTAAAATGCTTGCTTATTTAAACCAAAAAATAAATTTATTATTTTTTCTCGTAATAAACGGGATATTAGATTTAATAAAAAATATTTTTAAAATGTTTAAATTTTAAAAAAGCTTTATATCGTTTTCGATCGCGAAATTCGAAGGACAGAAACTGAAAATTTCTTAATATTGATATAAAACTTTAAATTTAAATTTTTGTAATTTAACTACTTAAAATAATATTTATTAATAATTAACATAAGTATTTTAAAAAATATTTTTAAAATATAGATATTTTAAAATGTAACACAAGCGTTTTTTAAATTTCAAGGATATTTTACATTTCTACAAGCTGACCATGTACATAAAATATCCTCAAGAAGAAAAAGGATATGCTAAGGATGTTCTAAATTAACATTGGAACATCCTAAGCATTTACTAAGAACAAAACAAAAAATAAACAAAAAAGTGCGACGCTCCGACGGGGTTCAAACCGACAACCTACAGTTTGATAGACCAATGCTTTATCCACTGTACCATGCGCTTATAAAGAAATAGGTTGAAACCGCGCTTTTGGCAGATTATTATTATTGTTCGACTAAAAGTGTTTATCATGATTAAAGCTTAATCAGAGAATTTTCGCGTTTGGCGGATACCATAATATACTTTGCATATGCTAAAGATGTTCTAATATTAACCTTCTTTAGTAGTATTTCTTTAGTATATGCCAAGAAACTACTTAGAAGCTCATTCTTTTGATGTTTTTTTATGGTACGAACCGAATTTTTTTTTTTAAATTGATATATTCGTTGCATGTGTTAAAGATGTCCTCAAAAACATCTGCTCAAATGGTACACTCATAGCATTTGCTATGGATACCCTTAATAGCATATACTTAAATAGTATGTTCCAAGCTTATGCTAAAGATGTGCTCAAAAGGACATCCTCAAAAGGAGGTTTTATATGCTAGGCATGTAAATGTTATTTCATTGATTTGTGGGTTTTGCCATGTCAATGTAATAGAATAGAAAACAAACCATTCCTGTTTTTGCAAATTCACTTTCACATTAAAATTAAAAACCTAACTAAACAAAAAAACGAATTATCACGTACCAGCTTCAGCTTTTTAACAGAAATAAATTTGGTTGATTGCAAAAAAATAACCGTGCGGGTCCCGCTAAGCCTCGATAAGTAACGTATTTCGGTTCGGTTATTTTTCGATACGGGAAAAAACTAACCGATTTTGCCTACGGTATCATCAATTTTGATGGCCAATTAACGCTCTATTATACAGGGTTCCTAAGCAAATCCTTAGGGGGCCAAGCAGCCGTATATAAGACGCAGAAAAACGGAAAAGCACATTAGGCAGAAAAGGATGGGCATGGGGCGATGTTGTCACTACATCTTACATGTAGTAAATCCATTCCAGGTTGTTGTTTTCTAATGTTTTTCATTTTCATACCTTTAGGACTGGAGTAAAAATTGTTTTTGCTCGACTTTAATACCAAACTGATGAAAGATATCGTAAAAAAAAATATTTTTCGGCTTTTCATTTTGTAACCATTGTCCTTAGGCACTGTTTACAGGCTGGGGACTGAGATACATGCAAATGCCTAACCTAAAGCGTTCATACACGGCCGGAGAATTCGACTGAGATATTTCCGTAGAAACTTTATCAAGCAAATAGGACGGGTTGACGCCTTCGAACGTCCAACCCGGGTTTTGCACTTTGATTCGAAATCAAAAAGGAGGAACAGTCAGATCTGGGGCCGTGCACAAATTACGTAACGGTGATTTTACCAATTTTTGACCCCCTCCCTATATAATGTTTTGTAACGGTTTGGCACGCCACTCCCCTAATATTACGTAACGATTTCAAGACCACTACCCCCCCCCCCCAAAAAAAAACCTAACACTTATTTTCATTGCAAATTTTCTTAGTTTCACACAAATGCAAACGCTGTCGAAAACCCCCCCTCCCCCCCTACGTAACGTTTTGTAACCCCCCTCCCCCCTATGACCATTACGTAATTTGTGCACGGCCCCTGTAGTCCCAGTGGAGGAGGGCGAGAAAATTGATATTTTTTTCTTAAAAATTATACTCTTTAGACCTATTTCTTTGCGTTCCCGAAATTTCGTGCTTTTTTTTTCTAACATTTTTGCGTTCGGCTAATTTAATTGAAAAATTTTTGCCTGCGGCGCCTTTTATCTTCTCACTCGAAACCAAGATCCCCCGTTTTAGGAAAACTGATCCCGTCTCTGTCTCTAAATTTTTTCGAATAAAAGTAGAGTATGACCATGGGGGAAATAATTTTTTTCTACGGTATGACGAAAATTTCGAGAAAGTTGAAGAAAAAAATAAAAAAATTGGCAGAGCTCAAGTATATCGTAAAAAAAAAACTTTTTTTGTAAAGAAACAGAGCAAAATAAATCTTTTCACCCCTTTTTGGGTGTTTCGAGATCATGTCATAAAACACCTCGAAAATATCCAGCCAGCTTTATTTGAAATCAATAATATCGCAAGCAAAAAGCTCTGCAGGAAAAACAGCGTCGTTTATTGATTTCTTTGGCTGCTAGTGCTAGCTGCATGGTTTGGCCGTTTCCGGATAGATGTCACTAGTAGAACAGAATGGAAAAAATTTAATTAAAAGCGAAGATATTTCTTTCTAATGTTAACAACCTCACGAGTTTATCGCTCAGTATCGTAAATAATGGACCCTGCCGCCTCCTTTAAGCAAGAAAATGCTGTGATTTGGACCTGAAAACATCTAATTTTTAATTAGTTTTTCCTCGATCATCTCATGGTGTGGCCGCCATCTAGCGGAATTTGCAGACATCTTGTCAACGGTTATTATTGCAACTATGATTTATGCTCACAATGAAAGAGTGGCGACAATTTTTTCTCATGAAAGCAGTCCGGAGATAATAACAAACTGGCACCATTGCTCAATATACCTGTTTCTTTTGTGCGCGCAGAACTTTCTATGCCATTTCTGTTTGATTTATTGAAATCCTATCCCTAAGGAAAATCTTAGGAACCCTGTAGATGCAAAAGGTCTCTATTATGAAACTTTAACGCTCTGGACGATTATTCTTGACCGACCGTGAGGTGAGGTGAGTGAAATTCCCCGTGGAAAAAGGTGGTGAAAAAAGCTCACGTCACCTCATGGTCGTTCAAGAATAATTAAGCGTCCTGTAGATCGGTAACAGAGCGTTTGCGAAAACATATTTACAGGAAAAAAAGCCTTATTTTGACCTGAAAAATACGCCCTTACAATTTTAATACTGAATTTTGAAACACCCTGTATAGAGAGGGTGTACTACAGTGAAAATGCACATATTTAAAGTTTGGTGGACTAGACTATATATTATTTTTACCCTTTTCAAGCTCCACGGACCCGATTGTCATCCGCAAGTGGCACGTAGCCCGCATCTCAAGAAAAGGCAAAGAGGCCACCCTGCAACTGGACAATACCAGCACAGTTTTCGGACATTTCGACCAGCCAATCAGAGACCAGAATGTCGACGCCCCGCTCTACGTTGGATCATTTCCGTAAGAAAATTTTATATACCATTACTACACATCTGCTGGAATATTTTTAAAAAGTTTTATTGCGAATAGGAAAACGAGCACAGTAATTTCAACATCAGTGGTGTTTAAATCTATTGAAAGCCCAACTTTCTTAGCTTCGCTGAGCTAGAAAGGTACAAGTTGAGCTTGCTGTAAATCTAGGAATCTCTGATGTTGCACCACTGTGTATATTTATCCATTTAGACCAAAACTTTTTCCCAAGGATGAAATTAACATAATTTTTTTTTAATGGAGTCTACTTTGTCACTTTTTTAATTTTTGGGTGATTCATCCCTTTTAATGCATAAAATTCAACCTAAAGTGTTGAAATTGCCTTCATTGATGTCAATTTTTTTGGACAGAATGTTAATTAGTTCGACAAATCTGTAACCATAATAAATACTTTAACCTTACATTAATCCAAAGTAGAATTATTAAACTCTGTCAAATTGGCGGAAAAATAATTTATGAACGGGAAGATCTTCAAAAAGCGAATAATTTCTGATAAGTAAAAAGAAAGTATTTGATCATAATTATTTTTTCGTAATTTTGACAGGGTTTATCGGGTGTCAAAATTAATGACATATTTGAGTTCATAGACCTGAATTTAGTATAGTTCGAGTCCCCACTCGTAAATAAGTGTCATCGCACCAGTGGTCTTCCCCATGACAGTTAAGACAACTGTCACTTTTTTTACGGTTCCCAATTCAATATCTTTAACAGAATTAAAAAAACTTGAACTAATATTTAAGGTCAAACTTTACTTAAAATATACCTACCGTGCACTGCAGTATGTATATTTACAGTAAAGTTTGATAAAAATAAATAAATAAATAAAGCTCTTATTTCCTTTGACAATTTTACACCTTAAATGTTAGTTCAAGTTCATAAATTATTTATTCGCCATTTTGGCAGGGTTCGACTTCAATTTAGTGTCGTTCGAGTCCCCACTTGTCAATATGTGTCATCGCACCAGTGATTTTCCCCATGAGAGTTAAGACAACTGTCACTTTTTTTACGGTGTCCGACTCGATATCTTCAACAGAGTAAAAAGAAGGTATTCGCTTTTCCAAAAATCTCAAGTTAATTAATTATTTTTCCGCCATTTTGACAGGGTTTGACAGGTGTCAAAATAAATGCCATTTTTTAATTCAGCGTATTTTAGTGGGAACTGATGCCCATATCGGTCATTATAATCATGATAATACTAAGCTAATCCCAAATTTTCTTTTTATTTAACAGCTATTATTGGCTCACCCTCTGCCCATGAGACAAAATACTCTCAGGGACTCAATAAGTCAATAACATGCTTAAACGGCGTTGAAATCCCACTGAGTTTTCATTAAAATTGTGCATGATTCTTTGCCATAAGCCTATCCCATTATAAATTTGCTGTGCTGACCTCTAAGTAGTGTATCGTATGTATTTTTTTGTAAAAAAAAACAAGTTTAAGCGGGACGTAATAAAAATAAAAACATTTTATAATTTCCCTCTTCAGAAGAAAAACCGTCAAATCTTCTTAAAAGATGGTAATGGGATATTTTCACTTTTTCTCGGCGAGAACTTTAACAAGGGCATGCCATTATAATGGGGATTCTTTTTTTTATATTAAAAAACGGGCACCTGCTTTTGATATATAAAACCCTGTTTTTTCACTTTGAAGTGTTCCCAGATTTATTCCATACATTTTGTTTTTCTCGAAATAAAAAGAAAAGCATCCTTTTTAAAATTTTTATATTCAAAAACTGTCAAATAACTCTAACAAGGAGTGATTAAAAAAAAAAAGAAGATATTTGGTGGAAAAAACGAAAATTCAAACCTGGATGAGCATATGAGCATCCCAAAAGGAACATTTGTTTCGCACTGGGCAACCAGCGTGAGCTCATCAATGGTTTTTTTTCCACCCAAGATATTTTGGTCTTTTGTTTTTTAAGGAGTGATTTTTTTGCTTTATTTTATTTTACCTTTAGGGAGACACTGCAAAAATCTAAATATTTTGCGCCAATTTTACTAGTCAATTTATAGGTTTAGTGCATTTTTGCATTGGTTCAATGTATTTTAATACTAAAACACCTGTTGCCGAATAACTCTCGAATGGTGCAATGCTGACGCCATAAAAATACCTGGTGAACTGGCAACAGTGTGACGACGTAGCCTTACCTGCCAAAAGAACCGCATTAAACCTCATAAAAAACAAACCTGATTTTTATCAGTTTTCATAAGGTTTATAAGCTTTTGTGAGGCAAAAGTTTAGGATTATAAAAGTTTGCAATAATTTATGAGTTATGTCTTTCATTTTGGTAAGAATTTATGTGGTTTAGTGTAGGCATTTTTTTGACATATTTTATGATTTTATGAAAGTACCATTTTCTAAGAGATTTTATAATCAAACCGACACATCAAATCTTTTGGGTTTCTATAATTACATTCTTCTTCTTTTATAATGTAATATGGGATTATATAAACCGATGTTTTTATGAGTTTTCTGAGTGATCTTATATTCAAAATAACTTGTAAAATTTTATAAGTTTCTATAATTACACCCTTGTTCTTCTGTAGTGTTTTAAGAGTTTCTAAAAAAACGTTTTTTCATGAGATTTTGGGATATTTTATGATCAGACCAACTCATACAATTTGACAGATTTTTATTAACATTTATAAGTTTATATGGGTTGGTAATTTTTTTTTATGTCTTTAAATAGATCATATATAGTCAGACAAACTTACAATATTTAATAGATTTTATTTGTCCAATCTGCCAAAAAACCTAATTAAATCTCATAAAAACACACCTGATTTTCATCAGTTTCTAAAAGGTTTTGAGGGGTAAAATTTTGGGTTTTTTAAACTTTTTAATTTAATTTATGAGTTATGTCTTTGATTTTGGTGAGATTTTTTTCGGTTAGCTGTTTTTTATGTAAAAAATTTTATAGCACAAAATATTCAAATGTTGCCTAGGTTTATGAAAACACAGTTTTCTAAGAGAGTTTATAGTCAAATGAACTCATGAAACTTAATAGGTTTCTATGATTACACCCTCGTTTTTATAATGTATTATGGGTTTGGCACATTTTTTATGAGAATATTCGGAAATTTTATGATCAGACAGACTAATAAAATTTTAAAGGTTTCTATGAGCACCTTGTTTCGTTAATGGGTTGGTAAAAATACAAGTTTTTATAAGTCTTCCTATAGATTCTATAGTCAGACAAACCCACAAAGTTTTTTATAATTTTTTGTGTCCATGTTTAAAAAATACATGCTATGGGTTTGAATATAGCCACAATTTTTATGAGTTTTCCATGGCATTATATAATATGACAGGCTCATAATATTTTACAGGTTTTAATAATATCTCCACCATTTCTTTATAATCTTACTTACTACATGGCTAAGGCCTTTGAAATAGACAACTAATCTCATAAATACTCCGTTTTTTTTTGACCACCTGAACACTAGTTAGAAAAGCTATACTTAGTATACTTACTTCCACAAAAAAAATATTTTTTGACTCATGATATCTTATAAAATATTATAAAAAAAGCCTCACAAAATCTCGTAGAAACTTATCAAATTAATAGGATTTTACCTGCCCTAACCCATATGCCCTTTGAAACAAATAGATTAAGTCGTCGCGCACCTATAAAAACAACTATAATCACATCATCTGTCGTAAATACTTTTGCAACAAAAAAATAGTTCTTGGCTTATGAAATCTCATAGAAATTTATCACACTCCCACAGCTCCTGGCGACAAATAAGTTCTTAAACGAAAACAATTTTCTATTAGATAATATGTAGATAATGTTCAAGCACAAGGAGTGTTAATATATTATAGTGGGTTAGGTTAATTATTAGTTTAGATTAGGTTATAATTTAGTTTGACTGTATTAATCTCTATTAAATTACTTCTACTACTACTACTACAACTGCTAAAGTTGTGCCGTCATTTTTTATTTTAGATATATAATCATAAATATATAGCTTTAAAATTGTAAAAATTAATCATAAAAAAACTATAAATAAAACGCTTCTTCCAATCCTTGTTCTTCGGGTAAAGTTCCCAGCACTGAGGCCGAATTCCCCCTTAAATGGCGATACTAATCCGCTGGGTGATGAAACTTCTAGCATTGTTTGTTTTAATTTTTTTTTGCTCTTTCAGAAATTAATTTTTTAGCCTCATCACCCCATGGACCTAGTGTTTCCATTGCAAAAGTGTAAACCAAAAATCCTCTGTCTTCTAGCTCTTTATATTTTATCTTTTTTGTATTTCTCCTATCTTAGCCGCCTCTCCCGATTTATGAGAAGTTTTACCAAGATAGCTGCTGCAAAGCGTGTCCCTGCAGGTGGCATCCCAAACTAAAGTTTTTCTTCTCCTTCCAAGGAATCAAAGTGCTCCCGCCCGCCCGTTTTCCGTCACTCTTACAAATACCCGACGGTTCTAGTTTCGCTAGAAATCCTGCTGAAACTAAAGACCGTTTTACAATGTCGTTGATCAAACTGTGACGAGTCCATCGACCTGCACTTTTTTTGCAGCTAAGGCCATGAAGACCCAATTTGTTCACTATTTCGCCACAAGTGCAGGTGTGGGCCTCGCAAACAGGAAGACCCTGACGAAGACCGACAGAAATACGAAAAGACGAGTCATCCAATAAATTTCCTAAATAAGAGGAGGGCAAAGCATTAAGCCACGCGTTGCTCTCGGACTCATTAAGAGCTAGAAGACGTGCTTGATCAAGTTGAGATTTTGAACATAAAAAATTTGCTGAAAGCTGTGATTTTAAATTAGAAGTATACAAATGCCTCTTAAATTTGGATATTTATTTGATGCTTCGATCAAAGCAAAGTCTGGATGCAAAATAATTTCCTCAGGAAGAATTTGTGGAAAGAGATATGATGAATCATTCAAAGAACCATGAAAAGCTGAGTAACAAAGAGATGCCAAACCACCTAATTTAATTGGAAGAATGCACAGTGACCAAGCATTCGAATCAATTTTATAGTTTATAATATTTTCTAAACTAAATTTCAGTAGATCGTCAAATTTTTCTAAACATTTCAGCATCCTTCAACATGGCGCTGTCCGAAGTAAATAAGTGATTCTTGGAATCGAAAATGAATGTTTTAATAAATAATAGGCAGTATGAGAATTTAGAGATAAAAGTTTGTCGGAAAATTTTATGAGGTATTGTCATATTAAAAATCATAAAATATTGTAAAATTTTATAAGCCAACAGGGTGGTGAAATATCATGAAATCCTATACGGGCTTTGTGTTTCACTTTCACTAGTCAAAAATTATAAAATATCATAAACTTATGTGAGCATAGATCATGACATCTTATAATGTTTTATGTAGTATTTTTTATGATCTTTTATGAGATTTTTTTGGCAGGGTTAGGTTTTGCCTCGCTACTAGGTTTTGCGCCAGGTTCCCCTGTATCTTGTTTCAAAAGTCGTTTTATTTCAGACGCCGAGAAGACGACGCTAGCACCCTATTGTCGCCGCTAGGGGGCGCCACCAAGGGCTTCCGAGGAATCATTCAGGCGTTAACATTTAACGGACACCCGTTGCCGATAACGAACATTTTGCCGGACTGCTCTTACAACCCGTCCAACAATAGTTGCGCCTCGAACACGGGCTTCCACGAGGGATTACCTTGTCCCCTGCACAAAAATCCCTGCTTGAACAACGGCCTTTGTGTGCCCGACTTGCAAGACTTCATTTGCCAGTGCCCGGCCCGGTTTACGGGTCGACTTTGCGAAACAGGTGAGTGGCGGACTTTTCCTTTTGTGTACTGACTTTAGCAAGTAGGGGAAAGTCGGGTCGTTGCGGACAAATAAGGCCATTTCACGTAGGGCGTTTTCTGTCTCTTTATCTGCACACCGCACAGTGGATCGATGCAATTATTTTTTATGGACGTTGAGAAAAAAATTCAAACTAACATTTTTGTTGCTATTTTGTTGCTGATATACCATGGTTTAATTAAATCATAAGCAATGAATTATTTAATATTTGATATTTTTGCTGTGACGCGTTTTTACAGATCATTTTGTATTTTTGTGAACATTGTTTTGTAAGAGCGGACCCTTTAAACACTGGATCATTTCACTTATCATTTTTTTCAAAATTTTTAATTTATTTTCTATACTTTACAGCGTTTCTTAAAACCCTACTCATTTTGTTTTTTTTATATTTTTTTGAAATATATTTTTTTTAATTTTCTTATACTTTCATCAAAATTTCAAACAGTTAAAAATTCACATTGATTTTAAAAAAAAAATGCTCAAATATGTACAATTTTGTTTTATTATTTTTGCATTCTTTAAAAACCATAATAAGCATTTTACTTGATTGCGATGTTTTGCGATATTTTGAGGAAAACGGTCGAAAGCACTAAATATTCCTATGTGATCTCACCTGTTGTTAAAAATTCTAAATGAATCTAACGAATTCCAAATAATGATTTTTAATAATTTAATTTCTCGTTAACAGTCACAAATGTGAAAAACTTACACGAAATAAAATAGTTTCCACACTAAACAGGTAATTTATGTATTAATTCAGAATCCATCAGCGGCGCACCACGTAAAGGTTTAGGGGGAAAAGAAGAACTTCACCTCTGAAAAAATGTCTCTCTATAGATTCTTACGATCAGTCAGTATGTTTGGATCACGTAAGCCCTAAACAGTAGCCTATGTTTCAAATTTGATGCAAATATCTCAAATACTGCAAAAGCTATAAAGAAAAAACTATAAAAATTGTGAAAAGTCAACGCTCCGTAGATCAGTAACAAAGTGATTGCGGACATGTTCATGGAAAAAAAATTTCTTATTTTGACCTGAACAACTCGTGCCTAAAATCTTAGCACTGAATTTTAGAACACCCTTTATACTTGCATAATTTAGTTTTGAGATGATCCGTCATGCCAAATTTTGACATAGTGCCATTTTTTTTCTCAAAATTGACTAAATAATGTTTTTGTTATTAACTAAACTCAATTTTATAACTACAAATTGAAATGTTTGAAAGTTAAGATAAATGTCCAAAATTCCCTATCCCTCGATCCACTGTGCGCCGTAAAAACGACCGAACGGCTCTCACGATGAAGTCGTCGTATATCTACGTAATTGATCGCAAAAACTCGGCCGTCCAAAGCCTACTAGATGACAGCCGGCATCTTTTCGTCTCTTTTAACAGCGCGTCAAAGAAGAGAGATGAAACTTACGTAAGCCGTAATAACATATCTGACCTTTATTATATTCGCATAAAATATTTTTGAGCTATTTTAGAAATACGTTTCGGGCGATTTATTTAAGAACCTACACCGTCTAAGGAAGGTGCCAGGTCAAAATCCCTTTGAAACCGTATGTACAGGATGTTCATTTAGAAACTTACCATTCAAGATTTACGTATTTAGGACGCGATTCTTCAAAAACCTTCAGAAAATCTCGCCTTTAAAAAAATCTGACGATTTTTAAACACAAATTTACACTAACTGCCTTTTTGTCAGGAGTAATTTGCTAATAATTCTTAAAATTTTGTTTCTTAATAGTGTTCCAGTAAATAAAAAATATGTCAATTTTAATTTTTATAGGCAGTTTTCGTGAAAACCCCTTTTTTTATTTAAATGAAGCTTGTTTTTGTGTGTAAACAAAATTATGGTGCTTTCGGTTTCCGTACTCTCAGATCGATCTGGAGTAGAGTAGTGACGTCACGAATCTACTAACCGGTGCTCCGAATTCTAACCGGAGTGCTCGAAAAATGACATTTTAAACTCACTTTTTTATTATTTAAGCACAAAGAGAAAACAAGAAAATATTAATTAAAAAAGTGAAAGTACTTTACTGGTTTATACCTAGCATTCAAAATTATATTTATTTTGTTTTCTTGCTCCTTAGTATAATCGGAGACCACATCGGACACATAATTGCATATTTTGATCGACTTTTGGGCGCTACCCCTATCGATCACAAGTTGGACACACATTTCTTCCTCTTCGGAGGGATAATTGAAGAAAAAATTCTTCAAGGTCAATAAATTTTCTTTTTAGGTCGATTTTTTTCTAATTTGACCCACAAAAAGTTTATAAACCGCAAAAAAATAGGTATGGTTATGATATTGTTTTGCTCTGAGTCCTCCACTCTCGGGTAATCCGGAGTAACAAATTCGAAAAACCGAACACGCTGTCGGAGCAGGATTATATAATCGAACATCCAGATCCTTTTCAGATCGATCTTGGAGGACGCGAGAGTGGGCTATATATTTCTTATTATTATTGGTTTTAAAGACGTAGAGCTAAATTTTATGCTCCTGATGAGCCACATCATATGGTATGGCAGAAATGCCCTTTACCATCACTTGGTGTATGCTAAAAAAGTTGACCATGATAAACACCCCTTCGGTGTTAAATTTATTTTTTTTACAAGGAATTGGTTACGAAGTATAGCAGGCTCACAAAGTAGATAAGTTAATTAAAATTAGCCGTTTAAATTAATATTTTATGGCAAAGACGAGACCGTGATATTTACGCTGGCAAAACAGGATTATTTTCAACAAGAATAACTAGGATAATAAGCCACATTATAAAGGAATTGCTGTCTAGGGAAATTCTAAACGTTTTTTTCCTAAATTAGCCGGTAAACAAAGTAAAAGGCCGGATATATAGTTAAACAATTTAATTTTCTAATGCATAGAAACTCTTTTGACTTCAGTACCAAGCACGCACTACTTTCACTTGCACTCTGCCTCTTAGGAACCCACACTTCATTTTTGTTGGTCCTACCTTAGAAAACGATCTGTATTGTGGTCTTAAACAACTAGAAAACAAAAAAGCCTGTAGCTATGTAAATAATATTCCTGTCTCCAGTGATTTGATAATTGGTCCTTTAGTAGGTTAGGTAGGTAGGTAGTAGGGCTCTGGACCATAATATGGCGTTTCAGCACCTTGTTTCGCGAGGGTATTTGCTTCCTCGTTGCCCGCTATGCCTCGGTGTCCTCACACCCACATCAACAAGGTTACCTGGCTGTGGCTTGTGGGTTGCGAACGCTTTTAGGGTTTGTCTGAATTCCCAGACTCGTTTCGATGCACATTTATATGTGTTTAGGGCTTTTAATACCGCTTGACTGACTGAGAGTATAAAGATGTGTTTTCTTTTGAGGCTTTGGTTGAGACACTCCTGTGCACACATGTTGATTGCAAGCAGTTCAGCTTGGAAGGTGGTAGGATATTTTTCCAGTGAATGGGATAGCTTAAAGTTAGGACCAGAAATTTCGATTTTTTTTCCATGTTCAACGCTCTCTTTCACTCTAATATGCTAATGCATTTAACCATATTTTTTAAAATTTTTTTTGTCTATACTAAATGGGTTGTAAAGTATAAGGTATGCACAAAATATTAATATTTGGTCATTTTCACACTACTCCAATAATAATTTTTAAAATAGAATAATTGCCGTTATATTTTCTAGATATTGGGTGGTCCAATTTCTCTAAACTCGCAGCTAATAAAGAAGACTTTGTAAAATATTCTTCTAAAAAAGGGTATAAAGAAATGTTTGTTCTCTTGTTGTAAAATAAAGGCGTCTCATATTTTAAAAAGGTGGATTTTTCAAATCTGCGAATTTTGTAACAAATTGACACCCTTTTCAGGATTTCACAAATTTTATTTGCGGTGGAACAATAAAACATTATAGTAGAGCAAAGCAAGCTTTATTCATGAAATACAACTGTTTTTAAAAACCATAACTTTCTTACTTGTACTTCTTACCTAATATTAACAAATGTTACATTATTGTTCCCTATATAGTTTTTTGTTTGAAGGTGGTAGATAACGTTGAACTTGAAAGTAAACTAAAGTTTCGAACTTCCATTGCCTTTATTTATATTTTTTCAGAACTTTTCAAATTCTTATGTATCTGCAATCGACATCAGGTCAATACTAACATAAAACCCAAGACTACCTTATCTTATATACTAGCATGTGTTCAGTGAACCATAAAAAATTCAAAGCACTTCGTGGACCTCCTTAGAGACCTGATTTGACGACCAGTTTAACAGTTTTGACGTCGACAGTTTGTACACTACCGTACCAGTGGAAGAATCACTCCAAACCATTGAACAGAAGCTACTCAATGACAGCCACCTCTCTGACAGAACCAATATAGCAATCAATGCCATGATGGATTTATTAAAGTGCTGTCTGCAGAATTCTTATTTCCAGGAGAAGGACAGATATTTTCGTCAGGAAGATGGTCTACCCATGGGATCTCCACTTTCGCCGGTAGCGTAAATATCTTTATGGAATCCTTTGAAGAAGAAGCTCTAGGAAAGGACCACAACACACGGGAATAATTCTTCAGTCATGTTAACAGTATAAGCAAATTCTTCAAATTCACTCTAGAAAAAGAAGATCTCAATGTTCTGGTCACCAAAAATAATTAAACCATAATCACTTCCGTATATCGAGAACCATCCTATACTGGACAATATCTTAATTTCAAATCAAGAAACGTCAAAAATTCGATCCGATCTGCGAAGGAATGGTTTCTCCAACTACACCGTTAACAAAACTCTTCAGACCACACCAACACCAAAGCGTAGAGACATAAATACTGAAAAAAAGTAGTAGAGAAGGGGCGTCGCGAAGCCTGGCAAGTAAGCCTCCCTGGGCCCTTTCTGCCTTATCCCGAGCCTGCACCACTGGTCTGACAGTCTGCTCTTCTAGTTTTACTGTTCTTTTTGCAAAGTCCAGTATTTTCCAGGTCCTCCTCATCCAGGGTCGGGGAACCGAATACCTGGTATGCCTCACAGTTCGCTATAACATGTCGAGATGTCTCTTCTGTCCGCCCGCAGGCCCGGCAGGTCGAGTCATTTTCCACCGCGATCCGGGTCATGTGCTTCCTTAGTCGGTCGTGACCTGTTATGATTCCTGTCAGCAGACCAGCGTCCCTTCGTGATCTCCCCAGAAGCCATTTTTGTCTGGCTACATCCGGTTGCCATGACATTATTGGTCTATTTATTGAGTCGACTTTACAATTGCCTCTTGGTTGTTCCTAGCTCGTCGGCCTTCTCGTTCCCCCCATATGTCCCGGTATCCACATAAGTGTCACTTGTTTGCCCTCTCCCAAGGATTCTAGTGTATCCGCACATTGTGTTGTTGATCTTGGGCGCCCTTAGTGCTTTTCGGGCCGATTGGCTGTCGGAGCATATATAAACATGCTCCTCCGTACCGTCCTTTATTTCATCCATGGTTCCAGCCATTATTAGGGCATACACCTCTGCCTGAAAGACCGTGGCTTGCTCTTCGAGCGGATAGCTCTTTCAAACCTCCCGGTCTTCTACGTAAACCCCCGATCCTGTGGTTTGCTTCTCCGACAGTTTGGACCCGTCGGTGTAGCAAATCACGGCGTTCTTCTCGAACTGTTCGCGGAGGTTTTCACTCTGCCATAGTTCCCTGTCTGGGATGATTACTTTGTACCTCTTGTTGAATCTCCAGGGGTTTTTTGGTCTTTGTGTTTTAATCGCTGCCATAGGAATTTCTCTCTCGGCGATTTAGGCAATCATAAGATGCCCCGCAGCTTGCCCTCTTTCTCTCCATTGACCTGTATCTCTCAGCCGGAGCTGGGTGCCGTCCTCATAGCGCCGGTTTTCCCTCTGCATATGGTTCCCTGTACGCTCCTAAGCTTTAGGGTAGTGGTGACCTTCTCCACTGCTGGCCACCAGACTATGGATCCGTACTGGATCCTTGGTCTTAGTACTGCCGTGTATATCCAGTGGAGGTTCCTGTGGCTCAAGCCCCAATTGCTGGGAAAATCAACATCATATGATCGTTGGCAAAGAGGAAAACCTATTCAAGCGAAAATTCAAAGAAGCAGCATTCATCCTGAGGAACCATCAAGGATATTTGGAAACCCACACGTTTCGAAGTCAGTCACCTGATGACGATTGGGGATACATAAGTATTCGAAACATTGTGAAAAAGTAAAAATAAAGACAATGGAAGTTCGAAACTCTATTTTACTTTCATGATGATCTTTGTTTCCCAGTACCGCATATAAAATTCTCACGGAAAAAAAATCGGAATTTAGATAGTACTGTGTGTACCCAAAATTGTGTAAAAAAAATTATATTTTATTGTTTATTTTACACACAGTTGTGTAAATTTTTTACACAATTGTGTAATAAGTCTACACAATTTTTAGTTACACAACTCAATTGAAAAAATGACACAGATATTTTTTTCCTTACTACTTCCTTACTCCTTTTTTTGGCTCACTCTGTATGTTATTATATTAGGTCTCTAATACCCTGTGTAGGTGAGAGAACGACCTACATGGTATGTGGCTATTTTAATGACTAACTATCGGATGTTCATGTTATGATGATGACATAAACCCAGTAACGCTTATAATTGGAAATGATTGCTTGGATGGCTGAGGTTTGCGAAATTGTGCAATAATCTAATGAAATTACGAATAAATTTTGCTCCGAACGTGACCGTCTGCGCAACGTTACAAATGGCAACAATAAACTGGCAAATTTAATCATTCATTCATTAAAACTATATTTTACAATGCAAAATAGTTAATTTTTAGAGTATATTAATTCTATATCCAGTAGGGGAGCTTTCGGGATTAATTTTGGGGTAACGTAATGAAGTCAAGAGACTTTATTTAAGGTAAAATTTATTTACCTTATGGTAACGTTTCTTCTTTTAATTGCTTTTGGTAAAATATCAACCAACCTATTATGATTTTTGTTATACCCGACTGTCTGGACAGCAAAGTTACGTACCAGGTACGTACGTACCTGGTACGTACGTTGTACCTAAGAATCGAACGGAGAGTACGTACATAGCATGTATGCTAACTCCATTTTCAATGCTATGTACGTCCTAAGTACGTCCTTAATATATGGAAAATAATTACAATGTATGTACCAAGTACGTTATGTCCTGTGGTGGACCAACAAAAGACGCAAATTGGACGTAAAATATACGATGTACGTACGTTATATATCAACTGTGCAAAAAACACACAAACAATTTTATTTTTTTTGCAGAAGAACATGTCCCGATCAGATTCACCGGAAACAACCATCTACAATACAAAATTAAAGGAACAAGAAAGTAAGTTTCTCCATAATTCTTTAAACCACGTAATTTAGTAAACTAAATATATTTCTTATTAACAAGACTAATTAAAAATACTAATAACCATATTTCTTCCAATTTAAATCAGTTCAAACTATACTGATCTGGCAAACAGCGTAGTCGTTAACCTATCAAAAAGGAAAAGAACATTGAGTAGTTCGGAGTATGACGAGGAGTACAACAAAGTAGAATTAGAGTAAGTTTCTAATAACATTACTTAAATCATTAACATTTCACCTACAAAAAACTTTATACTTAGTTTAATTATTTCATTAATTTTAATTCAGGTAGTTGTGTATACGATTAAAAAAAGTCTCAAAACAAGTAAAAAAAAATCTGTAAATTAGTAGACTTGATTTGAGCATATTCTTATTTTGGATGTCAAGGATGCTCAGTTTTCAGCCTGATTCAAAACTGCTCAAAAAATAACGTCATTTACAACATCCCACTTACGCAAATTTTCGAGTCATTGTGTATCCAGGCTACCACACTTTTTAAGGGAGATTTGCTAGACATTAGCAACATTATTTTACATAAAAAAAAACATTTGGAAGCAGAAAAACAATAAAGCAAAGCATGGGAAAAACATTATTTTAAGAAAACTTGGTCATCCTAAAAATATCATCCAAGACGGTAATTTTTTTAAAATTTAAAATGATTTTTCTGTTTATTTTAAAATTTCAAATCACAAAATAAAAATAAATTTTATTGCACTAGCATAAATGTCAACATAACGTACTAAAAGAACTTTTCTTTTTAGAAAAAAATCCGAAATGGGCAATGAATATGTACTGGAGATTCAAACATTCGTACCGGACGGCTTGCTACTGTGGAGAACGCGTACCAGACGGTGGGCAAGGGAGTTCTTTGCGGTCGCACTCATCGACGGAGTTCCAGAGCTCAGTTTTAATCTTGGAAGGGACAAAAGGTTTTTCTCAATCAAGTAAGTGGCGAAAGTTGGGTTGGAAAATAATATTAGATAATATCCCAGCAAACACGGTTGCCTCGGGCCTTCGTCGCGTCGGTCCGATGTCGATTGCCGAATTTGTCATCATCGGCACGACGTCGATTTACGACATCGGACCAGCAGTATTTTTTATCCGCTTTGCGATGTAGGCCCAATGTATGTTTGCCGATGCAGCGTTAGAATGTGGTCCGTCGTCAGACCAATGGTAAATTTTACTTTTTGCTGACATCGGCATACCGTTGCGTACGATTAAGGTCCGATATTATTGAACCACATGGTACCGACCATCCGCTCATAAATGCTTAATTTGGTCGGTCTAACGTAGGCAAGCTGGTCTCAGCCCGACATCGGTAAACTATTCAAGTCCGACATTGGTTTCCGAAAGTGGTCCAACGTCGGCGATTGACGGAGGTCCGTCGGTGGTAGCTTAAAGCGGCCCGACATTGGCAAACTACAAAGTTTCGATAATGCGGGTGCTTAATCAGTCGGGCTGGTTTAAGTGGCCGAAGAGGTGATTCTTGTAGAGAAGTACCACCATCTTGTCAAGTCCGCATTCTAGTTTTGAAATATCTTTGCTCATTATATATATAATATTATCTTCCACTGTACAGGGAACATAGTGATATTAGCGCCATCTGTACATACTAGGAAGAAACTATTAACCAGTTTAAACAATTAAAGGTGACGTAATCGGACCATCGCCGGTTGCCGATTCTCGACCAATCAAACAAAGTTCCAATCGGATCATCGTCGGCCCTAAAGCAGATAAACTGGTCGTCGGCAAAAAGTCGCCTATAGTAAATCGGGCCATCGTCAGTTGCCGACTCGACCGATTAAACAAAGTTCCAATCGGACCATCATCGGCCCTAAAGCAGATAAAGTGGTCGTCAGCATAAAGTCGACTATAGTTAATCGGGCCATCGTCAGTTGCCGATTCTCGACCGATTAAAGAAAGTTCCTATCGCATCATCATCGGCCCTAACGCAGATAAGGTTTGCGTTGGCATAATGTCGACTATATTAAATCGGACCATCGTCAGTTGCCGATTCTCGTCCGATTAAACAAAATTCCAATCGGACCGTGTCGTCGGACCTAAAGCAAATAAAGTGGGCTTCGGTATAAAGTCGACTATAGTAAATCGGTCCATCGTTAGTTGCCGATTCTGGACCGATTGAAGAAAGTTTCTATCGAACCATACTACTGTACATACTAGGAAGAAACTATTAACCAGTTTAAACAATTAAAGGTGACGTAATCGGACCATCGCCGGTTGCCGATTCTCGACCAATCAAACAAAGTTCCAATCGGATCATCGTCGGCCCTAAAGCAGATAAACTGGTCGTCGGCAAAAAGTCGCCTATAGTAAATCGGGCCATCGTCAGTTGCCGACTCGACCGATTAAACAAAGTTCCAATCGGACCATCATCGGCCCTAAAGCAGATAAAGTGGTCGTCAGCATAAAGTCGACTATAGTTAATCGGGCCATCGTCAGTTGCCGATTCTCGACCGATTAAAGAAAGTTCCTATCGCATCATCATCGGCCCTAACGCAGATAAGGTTTGCGTTGGCATAATGTCGACTATATTAAATCGGGCCATCGTCAGTTGCCGACTCTCGTCCGATTGAACAAAGTTCCAATCGGACCGTCGTCGGCCCTAAAGCAAATAAAGTAGGTTTCGGCATAAAGTCGACTATAATAAATCGGGCCATCGTCAGTTGCCGATTTTCGATCGATTAAACAAAGTTCCAATCGGACCATCGTCGGTCCTAAAGTGGTGCCGGCATAAAGTCGACTGTAGTAATGTGGACCACCGTCAGTTGCCGATTATTGACCGAAAACTGAATATCGCAATCTGACCAACATCGGGCCAGAGTGTAGTCACCGATCCCGACACACTGCCGACGTTGTCGCCATTGGCCCGATTCAATGCCGACTATTTGTGTTTGCTGGCATAGTTCTAGTGCCAGTGAACCGATTTTAATGCGATTTTTTTGTTTCTAGCCTCTCTTTCGTTCTTAGCTATGTTCAATAAAAACAGGCTAAGTAGTGCCAGAGATAGTAGTAGTAGTAGTAGTAGAGAGAGGGGCATGACAAATTAAGCACTAGTTTATGTCATTTCCTTCGGGTAAAAAAATTAATTCGAGGTGGAACAAATGGGGGTAGTTAGAAAAATTCGCATGGTTGTGAGGAGTTTCAAAAATACTTGATATTTATTATTTTTTTTTATATCTTTTGTTGATTTTTAGAGCACATAAACGAATAGACGACGGGCAGTGGCACACGGTACACGTGAAAAGAAAGAAACGGCTCGGAATGATATCAGTGGATGGGGAGCGGCCAAGTAGAGGCAGGTCTGGGTATGGAGCCAAAACGTTGAGGACGACTGCCAAGATGTGGATTGGTAAGATTTTGTTAACTATGTCCAAAAATACACTAAGTGAAATTATGTTTGGCACACAATGTCAAATTTGGTACCTTTAGAAAGAAATAGCTGTGGCATTGGCTCTGGACTTACAGACCGTTAAAGCGACCTGTTTTGATAATGCCCTAATTTGCTGGTGTTCAGATTGTTTTTTTTTGTCCCGTTCTCTTAAATGATGGTTTTTATGACCGGGCTTATCTTTGATATTATGTGACAAGAGTTGCAACTTCTCATCGAAATAAATAAACATTTTATTCGCGAATTTCAGTAGAATGAGGTGATAAATTAAAATTAGTGGTCTGGCCCCACAACAAATCTAAATTCCATGAGAGATAAAAACGCCTTCCGCAGAGGTTTTAAATTATACCTACTACTTCTTCTAAATTATTATTTTTAAAAATTTCTGCTTTGATGAAACACAGATAAAGTTAATTAAGTTAGTTAATTTATAACACCAAAGATAAATAAACTGGCATATTCTCTATAGAATGTTTCTGTTGTGTAGGTGTATGTATGTACTTACAAGATTAATAAATTAAATGTTATTTAAAAGTAGTACGCGATGTTGAGCTTGAGAGAAAAGGCGGGTTTACTCAACATGTCATTTTGGTCAAAACCTATCTTAATTTTATTTGTTATCATAATTTTATATACATTATTGTTAATAGAATTATTGAACTTCTTATAGTTAAAATTCACAATTCATAAGCACAGTGCATAATTTTAAAGTTGGCCAATCTGAACTTTATTGCACTATCCATATGAAAAAATCTCAATGCCTAAGTCAAAAGCAAAAAAAAATTATTTCTTTTTGATAAACTTTAGTGACCCAAAAGTTTATTTTTTTCTCAAAGCTTCGGTAGGTTCGGGTCAAAATAAAAAAAAAAAACATATTAATTCATCGCTAACGTTTCGATCGCTTTATTGGGTCATCTTCAGGACTCTATAAAAATACAAAGAAAAAAAAACAAGCGTAAGACAGTTATTAAAGGTGACATACAGCTGTTTGATTGTGAGTACATACTTCATAAAAATTATTAAGAACAAAAACATAGACTTAACAATAATTTTCGGGTTTTTGTGTGGTAAATCCTTAAAATTAAGTCCAGACATAAATGTATATGAAAAGTAACAATAAAAAATACTAATTATAGATTTCTTAACGGTGTCAAGCGCTGGTGAAACTGTACTGATTTTAAAATATTAATTTAGATATACTTATATCAACGTTTAAACTTTTTTTTCCCTTTAAGAAAAAATTATTAAAAACAAACAAAAAACAAATTGTTTTTAATAATTTTTTTCTCAAAGGGAAAAAAGTTCAAACGTTGATATAGGTATATCTAAATTAATATGTTCTTTCTAGGTTTGGCTATGGAAGTGCAGTTTATTCTCCTTCTATTGACGCTAAAAATCCAAATTGTGCAAAACTATTTGATCCACGCACAAATTGGATTAACATAAATAAACGTAGAACCTTTTTCAAAAAATAATAAAAAATAAATCCCCTTTATACTTATTTAACAAAATATTGTTTAGTAGAAATATACACACTCAGAATTTAAGAAATAGTAAAAAAATAGTGGTACCTAGGCACAGAATTGAATTTTATAAACGTTCTTTTACTTATCAAATCTCGAAAATTTAGAATTCTGTCCCTGAGCCATTTAAGAATAAAAATTTATTGTTTTTTTTTTTAAAGAACTCAAGAAACATTTATTTATGCATTAGTATCTCCAAATATATGCAACATAAAATTTTACTTTTATTTAATAAGCTGCTTGGAATTTAGGTAAACTTTAGGTTTTAAGTACTAGAATTTTAAATTTTTTTTCCAGTTCAGCATGTGTCGCAAGCTTTTTCTTGTGTCATAGGCTGGTCAACTGATTTTCTAGCTTTTTTTTATAAATTGTTAATATTTATTTTTTATTCTGTTTTTGCTAGGAAATAAAGGCCTTTTATTATTTTTATTCTTATTATTATTCACTAAAACTGTACTTTTATAAACCTATGAAATATTTGAAAATAAAACATTTGTATTATAAAATTTTATCCATATTTATATTTGTAAAAACTTCGAAAACTTACCAAAATCAAAGGCGTTACTTATAAATTATTACAAACTTTAATAAACCTAAAATGTAATCTCACAAAAGCTAAACCTTATACAAACTGATAAGAATCAGTTATGTGTTTAAGGACATTTAATGCGATTTTTTTTGGCAGGGTGACCTTGACCTGTCTTATCCATTCCAATTGACAAGCAAGCCTTTATTTGCCAAAATCATGACATTTTCCGACCAAGAAAAATTTGATATTTTTTTATATCACAGTCTGTGAAGTTGTCCTCTTCCATTGCGTTATTATTAATACGTTTAATAAAAGAAAAAAACAGTCGTTCTTCTTCTTAAAAAAAATATTTTGAATCGCTTTACCTTGAAAAATACTTAGTACAGGTTAAACATGTTACACATTTTTTGAATCAGAGCATATGGGGTGTTTTATTTATTAAAAAACAAAAAAACTTGTGATCAATATTTGCCAGTAATAATAATAATTTGGAAAAGCTCCCAGCCAACACCGTTACGTAAATATTACGTAAATAAATTCTAGTTAAACTGGAAGTCAAACTTGATTGACTAGAATTTATGTAACAAAGTAATCATGTATTGTAACTTTTACGTAATATTTACGTAACGGTGTTGCCTGGGAGCTTTTTCCAAACTTTTTATATATCAAATGTAATATAATTAAAACATAAGTTATGTTACGTAAATATTACGTAAATTTTATCAAAACTTTTTTGATGTAAATTTTTTTACTTTAGATTTACGTAAATACTATGTTAATGTAACAGATGCATTTGCTAAGCTGTAAAGTTTTTCTCAGTCTTCCGTATTAAGGGAGTTAAAATTACCTCGTTTGTGTGGTGTACCGCAAACATATTAAAAAAATACTTTTCTTGCAGGTGGTGCCCCTTCGATGCCCCCAGGTTTACCAGATGCTTATTACAAGGGCTTCTTCGGTTGTGTGAAACAACTTTCAGTACACAACAGGTCTTTCGACCTAATGTCAAATGTTGACGGGAAAGAAGTACATTTTTGTCATGTAAATGATGTTTAAATATTATCACTTAAAGTCAGATATATCAACTATGTTTCTGTTAATAAATTAAAATATACTAACGTTTTAAAGTATCAATGGACCCTCCCAAAAACCGCTAATGAAAAAAAAAATCATCTGCTGTTTGAAAATTGGCAAAAAGTTATACCATCCCTTTGGGTTGGTTGTTGGTGTATGATGGACTTGTAAGTAAATATTTTTCTGTGAGACTGAATTTAATATTTTCCAATAAAAGAACTTTACCGTATATAAAATATGATTGATGTAAATACATGTATCTTGTTTGAAAAGGATGAAAATTAATCTCAGAGCTTAATAAAAATTGTAATTTAAATCTAGTCTTTATTACTTTTGTAAAATTGGTTTCTTGATCAATTTTTTTTCAGAGGTGGATTTTTGTAGGTAGAAAATTATAGTTTTTACAATTTAAATGAGCTGAAAAGTTGATCAAGTACCAAAATTTAAATAAATCAGAATACCAAGAATATTAAAAAGCTAAATTTCTGATAACCAAAAGATATTGTAAACTTCTATTATACTATTAGTGCCATATTATATTACATGTACATTTTCCCTCGAAAAAGTGTTTAATCAGGCCTAAATGTGAACATTTAATCTATTAGAGCTTTGGCAGGACACAAAATGACTTATCCAGGGTATATTATAAAATTTTTGTGAAGTGTCAAATGCTGGAAACTTTGATCCATAGAGCCTCTATAGTAATGTTGTAAAATTTAGGTAAACAAGAGTATGTTCCTTCTATGCTTACCCCCTATTAAATATTTTTGTTAGATTTCTACTTTCTAGGAAAAAACAAGTCCAAAATTAAATTTTGGACAACTTAAAGTAATTTTACTTCGTTAAATGTATTTTTTGGACAATAATGTAACCATACCATAGTTTTGTGACTAGCTTAAATTGTAAAACATAGAGCTTTTGAGTTTTTTTTTATGAAGACAAAGACTGTTTATCATCTAATATTCAGAATGTAATGTAGATGATTATATTTAATATTTTATATGCAAAACTTTATGTTTTAAAATTTATTCTTAGAAAAAAAACACCCCTAAATAGGGGACGTTGTGTAAGGCTTTAATTTTTGGTACTTAAATATTCTGTAAAATGTATATTTCATATAATATTTAGGTTTATTTAATAAGCTGTATTATATTTTTAAATTTTAAATTAGAGTTTTTTTAACATATGTCCTGAGTGTGTCATTGAGAATTTTGTGTAGCCAAGTATACTTCTTAAAAATCATATCTGAGACAAAAGAAAAACAGAATTCTTATATGGTAGCATATACTTTTGCGAAAAAAAAAGAGAATAAATGATATTTTTTAATTTGTGTTTTAGAAATAAAATAATAATCAGAATTTATTTGAAACTTACAATGTAGCTAACATATCTAAAAATTTCGTTAAAATTTAGAACAATAATAAATTATAAACTTCTTATGGATTTTTCATGTATAATAAAACGCTTGATGTTAAATTAAATGTAAATATAATTTAGTAAATCAAAATAGAGTAAAATTTTAGGTTTATGTTAAGTTTTAGAAAATTATTTAATATACCTATCTAAAAAAAAGTTAGGCCTTGTAGTTTAAATACGTTTGAGTTTTAAATTAAGTATTTTATTTTTTAAATAGAAATATGTATATTATTTGGAATAAATATATTTTTTCCCGAATATCAACAGTTTTTTATTTTATTTAGGAGCAGAACCTTTACCTAAAATTTTTTAAAGCTAGTTATTTTCGCAATTCAGCCTTTTCCTAGTTTTACTGCTTTGAACATGCTTTGGATCGTCAGCATTTATTGGATTTGTTTCGCTTCGCTAGGATATTGGGAACATTCCCTGAATGTTCCCTTAAATCCTCTAAGCATAACAGGGATATTCAGGGAATATTCTGCGTCCGCAGTTTTGATATTTCTAGAACCGCCTGGTAGAACATTCATAGAATATTTTCGCAGAATTTTCATAGCACATTTATAATATTATAGGTCCTTGTCATAGAACCTTGAAGGCGGGGAGAAAATATATTTTTGAGCTTGAAAAAATATGTTCTATTACAAAACACCCTAAAAAATTTAAAAAAAGTTATTTAAACAGCGATGGGATTCGAACCCTCATGCTTCGCTCATCCATATAACACTTTTCCAACGACTTAACCTTTTCATTGTTTTCTGTAGAAAAACACCGTGAATTGTTTTTTTTTACATAAAATCAGGATCACTCCCGAACGGCTCAACGGATTTCCATATTTCTTTTTTTATGGGATAAAAATATTACCCCCTCCCCGAATCCTCCCAAACGTTAGTGGTAAGAGACTAAGTTATTTGTTCAATGCAGGATAACTCGCGAACGGCTCAACGGATTTTCATAATTCTTTTTTTATTGGGTAAAAATATTTCCCCCTCCCCGAATCCTCCCAAACGGTAGTGAAAGAGGATTATGTTATTTGTTCTATGCAGGATAACTCCCGAACGGCTCAACCGATTTTCATAATTATTTTTTTATTGGAAATAAATCTTATCCTACCCCAACAAGCTTTTTCAAAAAAATTAGATCTTAAATTTTGCTGCGTAAGCATGAAAGTAGATAGAAAAATAATATTTCCTTCCATGGCATGATTTCATAATATTTTTTTAGGCCAACAAAATGGTTTTTTCTTGTTAATAAAAATAGAGTATTTTTTTTATTAAGAAGAAAACTTGCAGTGACGGATAAAAATATCCCGAAAAAAATCTTTACCGCAGCTGTAAGAATAAAAAACGTTACAATATTGTGTAATATTTTTAGGACTTTGGTAGAACGTTATTGGTAGAATATCCTGACTAGAACATTCTCTGAATGTATTATCGAGGATATTCCCAGAATATCTCCTAAATGTGCTATCAATGTGCAAATTTAAGGACATTTTTTAGGACCTTACCAGAACATTCGTGGAATATTCTACTTAGAATATTCTCTGAATATAGATATTCAGAGAATGTCTTTTAAACGGGCTTTAAATGTGCCAAATCAAAAGATATTTTTAGGAGCCTAGTAGAACATCCGTGGAATATCCTGCTTCTAATATTTGCTGAATCTAATACCCAGGATATTCTGAGAATGTCTTTTAAATGTGCTATTTATGTGCTAAGTCAAATGTTCTTCGGGAGACATTCTCTGTACATTCTGGGAATATTCTGTGAATGTGCCAGGACATTTAGACATTCAGAGCACATCGAGAAAATATTCCTGAAATATCGTGTGCTATTAGGTTAGCCAAAGAAGTCGTTTATTAACAGTTATCTGTAACTACTGCAGGGAAATAAGCTAAAAAAACTTAAGAATCATTAACCTACTTAGAATCGTTGTTAGCATCCCAAGGAACAATTTGTCGACGTGTTAACGTTGCCAAAAGTGACTTAACGTTGCGTGAAAACGGTGTATAAACGTTCTAGCAACTCGCTTTAACACCAATTTGGCGGAGATTTTTTGATTGAGTTGTCGTCGACGTTGCCTGCCAATATAGTCGCGTGGAACTTTTCCACACCGTCACCGAAGCGACCACGAATGAAGGACCATTTTGTGGGATCGCTAAAGCCAGAGCCAAACAATCTATTAAACAGTGGCTCACCAAAGAGACGAACGGTCTGTGGGAGCAAAGGCCTGGACAAAAACAGGCCAAACAGTTCATTAAAGAACGTTCACCAAATCTAACTGCAAAACTTTTTAGTAAGGAGAGGAAGCTGGTCAGACAAATAATGAGGCAGTTCACTGCAAACTCAATAAGCACTTGTATGCATGATACATAGTTAGGTAACTTAAAGTTAAATGATAACATTAAAGTGACTTTTTAAAGTTTTCCATCCCCTAAATTTACCATCGCACCTTAGTTTTACGTCAAAAATGGATATTTTAGCTTCAATTCTTCTTATTTTTTGCTAAATAATTTTTTTATTTGAATACTTAAAATTTTAAAAATGAAAACCAACTGAAAAATCATCAAAATCCAGCAAAGAAACAAGATTTTTTTAACGATTTACATACAAATGGCGTAGCGGCGCAAATACGGAAAAGAAAACAGTATGGCAGCAATAATCATTTCTTGGTTTATTGAAAACCTAACCATTTTACGACTAAGGAGGTTATTTGGCCACAATTGTCCCGTAAAGAGAAACATTGAAAGAACGTAAATTAATTAACACTAGTTCTCAGTAAACACCGTTATGTAGATATTACGTAAAATTTACATAACAGATTTAACTTGTTACGTAAATTTAAGGTCACTCAGAGGTCACTATAAGGTGAAATTTAAGTCACATTAAGGTGCGAAAACTCTGCATAATGCCATACAAAAAAGCCCACCTAATTGTTACATAAATGTGATGTAAATTAAAGGACATACCTATTACATAATTATTACATCCATGATACCGAAGAGTTATGAAAAAGACTATATAACTTTTACATAACAAGTTTTCCTTGTTATTTAAATTTAAGGTCACATAGAGGTCACAATTATTTATTAAGAAGGTCAGTTTTGTCAAATTTGGATGACATTAATGTGCGAAAACACTGCATAATGCCATGCCCAGAGCCCACCTAATTCTTACATAAATGTGATGTAAATAAAATGATATACCTTCTACATAAATATTACATCCATGTTACGTGAGCGTTAAATAAATACTACGTATATTTTACATAGCAGGTTCACTTTGGTATGTAAATTTAAGGTCACAATAAGTTACTAATAAGGTAAAATGTAAAATTTAAGTCACATTAATCTGCATGACATGCGCAAAACGTCAACTATCTAAGTCCGACATGAGCAACGTCGGTGATTTACAAAGGTCTGTCGATGGTTGCTTAACCAGACGAGCTGGTTTAAGTGGCGGAAGAGGTGATCGTTGTAGAGAAGTACCACCATGTTGTCAAATTCGGATTCTATTTTTGAAATATCTTTGCTCTTTATATATATATATATATATATATATATATATATATATATATATAATATTATCATCCACTGTACAGGAAACATAGTGACATTAGCGCCATCTCTACCTACTAGGAAGAAACTATCAAATGTGTAATGTAACGGTTCAATTGACTATGTAATAATTATGTAAAATTTAGGACTTTAATTTACATAACTTCAATGACATAATTAATACATAAAACATGTTATGTAACAAATATGTAAAATTGTAAATGTAAAGTTAAAGTTCAAACTGTTTCATAATATTTATGTAAATTTCAAAATTTTAATGTGACGTAAATCATGTTATCGAGCGTTTACGTAATTTAAATGATATAAATCATACGTAAAATGTTTTATATAATTGTTATGTAACATTTCAATTGTTAACCTACGGTTCAATTAATTATATAATAATTATGTAAAATTTTTAATAGGACTTTAATTTGACGTAAATAATTTTACAGGATTGCATAACTTAGATGACATAATTAATACATAAAAAAAATTATGTAACAATTATGTATAATGTTAAATGTAAACTTAAGGTTCACATTGTTTCATAATATTTATGTAAATTTCAAAATTTGATTGTGACGTAAATAATGTTATAGAGCGTTTACGTAATTTGGATGATATAAATATTACATAAAATGTTTGGTATAATAGTTATGTAACTTTTTAAATGTAAACGTAATGTCTAAATTGTTACATAATAGTTATGTAAATTTTATTACTTTCATTTAAAGTAGATCATTTTATGTAACGTTCATGTAAATTAGATTACTTAAATAATAATTGAATAATACATATAATTTTTTATATAATAGGTATGTCATATTTTTTATATAAAATTAGGGTCCCACTATTTACGTAATATTTATGTAAATTGTAACAATTTATTTATAGAGTTATATTATTTACGTAAAATTAACATTGCTTCTGATAAATTAAATTTCCAGTCAAAGTTTTGACGTAACGTTTTTTTTTATAAAAATATTTTTATCTGATATTTGCGTAAATATGATGTAAAATATTTTACATAAATATATGAACTTTAGATTTATATAACAATTAGGTTAAAGTCACAAGTGTGTTTACTAGAATAATAATTATCAACGTTTTGGGGTCGTTGATCCGTCTTTCACTGCGGTCGTTGAAAACTCCACAATATTCCAGTAAAAATAAACGTTGTTAGAGGATTGCCAATCCTAGTTAATAACAACGGTATGGAGTCATTTTCTCATTGCACAAATCACTAGTGTTGTACTTTATGTTAATTTTAATGTATTTCTTAGTTACGGCAACTAAGGCAACCCAAAATTGTTACTTGGGATGTGGTGTTATTCCATATTTTAAAAGTTTATGATGTCTCCAAACACTTTTCCAAACCTCGGCAACTATTTTGAACCTTTAAGATCTTAAGCGCCGCTGATGTACTCCTTTTTCAAAAATTAAGGGTCGGTTAACAACAATTCTGGATAAATCATTGACGTCACTACTCTTCTCCAGGTAACATATAATCTAAACCACTATAAGAGCCACCTATATACTTGCCAACAAAACACCACCACCACATGCAGTTTTTTCTAAGAGACGTTAGCTAAATTTACAAAGATATCGATTCTCCATTTTACTGATGCAAAAGCGTCATGTAAAATAGATTGTTACCAAAAAAAGGCTCTCCAAAATGGCTAAACTTTCCTATAATCAATCCAATTTATGGTAAATCGTTACAAAACACTCAGAACCTAGCGACATATTAACTATACTCCGTGCCCTGTCCTCAATCATTACTTGGCTTACAAAGCATTCACTCATGCGCCTCAAATCAAACATTATTGATTAAACTCCACTGGACGTAAGTTTCTACTCCTTTAAATTCTGTAGTTTCTATTTCGGTTTTTAGATGTCGCAATTGAACAAAGATTTGGATATCAAATACACTTGAAAGAAGTTTTAAGTTTAAAATTAGAAGTTGACGAATAAGGTTAAGATCATAATAACTACATGGGCGCACCCAAGGGAGCCTTGGATGGCTCTAATCCCACTACCTACTATTAAGTAAACTCATTCAGTCATAATAATTTAAATCTTAAATAGTAATACAAAAGAATCAATAATCTGAAATTAATTTGATCAAAGTAGCCCTATATATGTAACATATCTTAGATAGGGACTTATCGGTACATAAAGTCAGCACTATTTTTGACAGTTCTTCACGCAAATGCCACATTAGCCAGTTTACCCACCACTATGAAATTTTTGAAACAAATCCTAGTATTTTTTGTGTGAATCCCCGCTCCCCACCCCTTTTATAACTCTTATTTTCAGGTGAAAGATTAGAGGTTTTATGCTCAGGGGTTCATCGCTTTCGCCAGTGGTCGCCAATATTTTTATGAAGTGGTTCGAATCACACGCGTTTAATACCGCAACATATAAACCTAAGCTCTGGCTAAGATATGTTGATGATACTTTTATTGTCTGGACCGAGAATGACCAACAACTTTTGGAATTTCTTCACCACCTAAATAACAAAAGACAATGGAGTTGTAGCAAAATTTTCAAATTCTTTTTCTTGAGGTACTTGTCAGAGTAGAAAGCGACATCAGAACAACAGTCTGTCGTAAACCCACTCACTTCAAATCATTCTGCTACAACCAAACGAGGCATAATATGAACTTTGTATAACAGAGCCGTTCAAATTTGTAACAATCCTCATGACTTGGAAATCGAAATAAGAAACATTAAGAAGGATATGCAGCAGAATGGTTACAGCCTTAAACTTATAACAGATGCTATTTCTAAAGTTTAGCAAACAGGACACAGATTAAATGACCAAAACCAGGCAAATGCATTTCTTACAATACCATACATTAAAGGAGTATCAGAGAAAATTCAAAGAGTAGCGAACAACTTTAATATTAAAACAGCTTTTAAATCTAATAATACAATTCGAAGTCTTCTTAGTAAAACAAAATCGAAGAAGAAACAAAATAAGGAATGCATTTACCAAGTTGCTTGTGAGTGTGGTGAATCATACATAGGTGAAACAAAAAGACCACTATCTGTTAGGCTTAAAGAACATCAGACGAATACACAAAGAGGTGAAACAACGAAATCAGGAATCGCCGAACACGCATGGTCAAAACAACACCGAATGAAGTGGACAAAGCAAAAGTTTTGCACAAGGAGTCACACTGGAAGAAACGAAAATTCCTTGAAACTGCCTTTATTATTCGGCAGAATCAGGGTATTTTCAGTAAACCAAGTATTGAAATTTCAAATATTTGGAAGCCCGTTCTTGGATCGAGCCAACTTCTTAAACTTCACGGTTGAGTGATTTCTCATAGTATATAAGTACGTAGCCTCATTGTACTGATCGAAACGTCGTCTATGATGATATGAGATAAGAGCATTTAAACTGCGAAGATTTGCTCCAATCATTTCATAACAGATGGATAAAGTGTCTGAAAATATGTAGTAGTTGTTTAACGTTCGTACGGAACTGTCAAAAATAGAGTCGACTTTATTGAGGTCAAAATTAATTTCCAGCCACCACTGAAATTTATAGACAGCTTTGTAATCAGTGCTCGCGAGATACCCGACGATCAGTCGAGCATGGCCCGATTACACCCGATTTCCACTTATCAAGAAAACTTTTCTATTACTTCTTTACACTTAAGCGGATTCTCCTGAAAAATCGATAAGCGAACCCTGCTCGTGTGCCCCCAACTCGATTTGACCCCAACCTATCCTTACTTTACAACAAATGGCGCCAGCAGGCACGTATAGCCATCCATATATATTTTTTTGGTTGAAAATGCAATTATCTCTATTAATGGGAAAACGGCGTGTCGCTAGCTGCGATGGTTCGTAAGTTACAATTTAAAAGTTTAATCACTCCTCCTACCCTCTTGCCAACCTCCCACCCTCATCAAACACTATATCAGCGCTGCATCTGGTGACAAAGAATTTTTGTGCCAAATTTGATAAGAATCGGTTTGGCGGTTTTTAAATTGTTGTGCTACAAACAGACAGACAGACACCATCCTAAATTTTTTTATTTAGGTCTTTCTTGATTCAAATAACTCACTTTTAGTAAAAATAAAAAAATTTGTTTTTTGCCGATCTCAATAGCCTCCATACTATGTAGGGATGACTAAAACTCAAGACGCCTGACTAGGTTTCATGCCCTGTGTAAAAATTTTTTGCACCAAGTACAAAAAATGCTGTTTTTTATATTGGTTTCCCTGGCTTTCCCTCCATTTCAGTTTCAGTGGACAAAAATAAAGTTTGTGGCGGTAGTTTTAAGCCCTGCTTGGTTTACAAATTAGAGTTGACAATTTTCTGCATTTCCTGGTGTTTACATATTACAGCATAACAAATGTGTTTCAACTTAAAAGGGGTCTAATATTAACAATGCTTTTAATGTCATAATGTTTTTCCTGCCTGTCAGGAGTTAGGAAACGTTGTATTTAACATAATCACTACAAGATAATTGTGTTTGAGACAATACTATGAATGTTAAAAAAATATTAGAGAGGCTTTATTTTAAAATTGATAGACAAAAATTACTTACTTTAAGTCATTTTTTTAGTATCTACTCAGAAATTGTTTGGTTAGTAGTAGTAGTAGTAGAATAAGAAGGGGGGCTCCTGGCCCGGCGACTAGGCTTCCCCCTCATGCTCCCACACCACCATGGTCGAACCTTCCCGTCCTTTGGATAAAGGTCAGGATATCCGACCATTTCAGCGTCGGAAGGTGTTCCGGCTCGAACACTTCCTCTCCGAAGATTCCCTCTCTGATTCCTCTGTAGGCCGGACACCTTGCAAGATAGTGGTGTGAAAATTCATCCTCTTCCCAGCACTCTCCGCAGGTTGAGTCCCGCACTACCTTCATCCTTCCTATCTCTGTTCGTTTCCTGCGCAGTAACCAGTCCTTTCTTGTTTTGCTAAAGCCCTGGATGAGCTCCTTGGCTTGCCTTCTGATTTAGTCTTGTATGGGTCCATTTCTTGGTGGCAGATTTCATCTGACCTCTGGTAAATCCCAGACCCGGTTCCGGTCCGACGTTACCTGGGATCCCCATGTGTCCTCGAACCCAGACAAGTTCAACCTCTTTTTCCCCTGCTAGATCCTGGAGGGCGTTTGCGCATTTCTGGAGCAGACCTTTTGGCATTGTATGTTTACAAAGTGCTTTTATGGCAGCCTGGCTGTTCGTGCATATGTAGACCTTATCTTCTGCTCCGGTCCTTAATTCTTCATCTCGTGCGGCTGCCAGTATGGCATATACCTCTGCCTGGAAAACCGTTGCGTACCGACCTAGTGGGTACCTCTTCTTTATCTAATTGTTTGGTTTAAACAAATCGCGAAAATACTTTTGTTATGGCCCAAATATTTAAAAAAATTGTGTCAAAAATGTTTTAAATGTTCGATCGATTAACGATCGGTTGGTTAGAGCGTAGGACTGGTGTTCTGTAGGTTCTGGGTTTAAATCGCGGTGGAGAAAAATACTTTTTTAAAGTTATTTTCTATTTTCTCGTTCTCTACGTCATCAAAACATTTTCTGTAAATTTATATAGAGTGTTAAAAATTTCCTTTATTGTTTGCGCTCCCCGACTACAAAGCCAGGGATCGGTTCCAGTTTCCTAAAGTTTTCCTTTTCCTGAGAGATGCCTCACTGTCGGAAACTACTTTTGTGGCAGTGGTGATCTATCATCCACCCCGCACTAAGTTCAATGCCTAGAAGTTCTGCCTGGAAAGTTGTAGCCATTTTGGCAGTGTGTGTTTTCAGTAGCGGAAAAAATTTCCGTATACCGGGTGTTTCACGGGGGTGGCTCACACCCTTTTTTATCTGCATTTTTGAAGACAGAAATATGAAATATAATATAATGTCAAATTTGGCGTTTTTTGACAGGTCACGTGACTTTCGGTTTTATCTGAAACGGTCTTAACTTTCGATTTTAAAATATTTTATATTATATTTTTGAATACCTTAAAAAAATATTCTGCGTCCACCAATACCTTATGTCATATTTCTGATCTCCGAAGAATAAGCATTTTACCAACAATGTCAAAAATTTTCGAAAAAATATTTTACAAGCAAATACATAAATATGTATGCGATGAAGAAATATTGCCTCACACAATGTGGATGTAGAAAAGGGTTTTCTACAGCTACCGCTTTAGCTTTAGTTACAAGACGCTTATGACAAAGGTGATATTAGGACTTTAACACTTGGATTTTTCGAAGGCCTTTGACATTATTGATCATAGATTACCGTTTTCATTACAGTTTTCCAATTTAATTAAATGTTACATGAGCGGTAGGTCACAATGTGTTTTTTATAATAATAAAAATCTAATTCCGTTAATATCTTGTTAGGGGTGCCACAAGGCGGCGTTTTGGGTCCTCTTTTGTTTTTAATCTACCCCTGTAGCATCGTTAAGTCGGAAAAACCCTGTAAAATAGCCGCCTATGTAGACAACAAACAATTCTATTACAGTTTTAAAGCTGATGACGCGATAATTGCTAGTAATTTGATCAATGAAGATCTGAATCTTATTCACAATCTTTCTAATCAGCACAATTTGAAGCTTAGTGCATCTAAATCATATCTTCTTTTTTTGGTACCAAAAATAAGGAAGATAACGTTATAAGTCAAATTAATTTAATTATTAACAATATCAAAATAACAGTTGTTAATCTAGGAGTATATCTGGATACCGATCTTCTGTTTCGAGAGCATACTAGGAAAGTTACCCAGAAAGCTTATGTGTCCCTTAAACTCTTGCAGTGGGATTTACTAAGATCTTAAATAGTATCCCCACAGGTCTAAATATTTACACATGTGGGGAGTACTAAATTTTAAAACCAATTTTCAAAAAACACTTACCCATCAGAAAAGACACAAAGTTATTGATTATTTTCTATTGTTATTGCAAAATACCACTGAAAAACTGCTTTTTTCTCAAAATATACCATATTTTAGGGGAAAATGCCCTAAAACTAATTTTCTTGGACAGGTTTTAAATTGGCAAATGGTGAATACGCCAAAAATTTGGCACATAATATCTTCATTATCTGTGTTTGTGGTTATAAAGTTGATGATTTTTTTAGACCACCTCTGGGGGGGTGGTTTAAATTTATAGCCCCCAGAAAGGACTATTTTGTGGCAATTGATAATAAGTTCGTTTATAATTTCTCTAAGTAACCGTTTTTACATTACCTTATTTATCATCCCAAGTTGTTCATTAACCAATAAAATACCTCCAATTTTTTTCCAGAAAAACACCATATTTTAAACCGGTTTTCAGCATAAAAAATATATATAAAAAACCCAAACCAGCTACAATCATTTATTTACAAACTGAAATGAAAATATTGAGGTTATCTAAAAGATCAGTCAAGAAAACTTTCCTTCCCACTCATTTCAAAGCTGTAGTTTTCATCAGTAGAGGTTGGTGCAAGCCAGGATACAAGCAGAGGTAAGAGATCCGAACTCGCTGTTTGTGATTTGAACGCAGCTAATATTTTGATACTGACATTTCGACAGTGACAGAAATGTAAACAAAACTTGCATTTATGTTTTTTAATACATTTAATAAATAAAAACATCTTTTAAATAAATACAAAATTAACCTACTCCTTATTTTATTGGTAGAGTAACATATAACCCAAATTTTAATTTGTTCTACAAAGTATGTACTATTAAGGCTCCTCGTGAGTTTAAATTATTTAATTTTCTTTTCTTTTTTGATTTCATCTATGGGACATGCTTTGATGTTCATACAATTTTTTAATAACGACGAATTTACTTATTTATTTATTTATATTTTGAAAGCTTTTTAAAAAATAATTTACTACGTAGCCGTGATGGGCCAAAAATTAATATTTAGAACTCAATTAATTCAACAAAAAATTAAACAAGCAAGAAGCAAAATCAAACTACACCATTTTTTAAATAGGATGGTATGCGTTGGGTCTTAAATTATTAAAAAAGTTAGGGCTTGTTGAGAGTTGAGAAGGTAGTGCAGCAGTTTAAAAGTTTATATGCTTTCATAGATAATGACAAGTAAGACACTGCCTTCTCAACTATCAACAACTATCAACAAGCCTACGAGTTAAAAACAAAAACAAATAACATAATTTATAAACAGCCAAAAAATATAGTTAGCATATATTTTTTGAAACAGCTAAATATTTGTTTAATTTCCTATTCTTTCAGTTAAAATTATTCTTTATTGCCTTAAATTTTTGAATAGTAGTGTTAACAGATATTATCCTAACAAAAAGTGAGGTATTTTAATTTTAAATGCTCAGAACACGATCAAATTAATCGTAAAGCATTTACAGGGTATTTTGTTTTTTGATTTGTTATCTTTCTCGCTCTCATTGATAGACTTATGGCAATTTTGTTAAGGTGAAAGAAAACGGGGATCTTTAATGGTCAGTTAAGTTGGCCCCACCCAATGATAATTTTAAAGAAAAAAATATTGCACTAAAATGCACTAATTATGCACCAATATGCACCATCAATAAACCTTTTTGCACCACTTTCTTTGATAGAATTTTTGAAAAAGAAAGTTGCACCAGGCTGCTCTATTTATGCACCAATATGCACCACCAATAAAACTTTTTGCACCCCCTCCCTTGGGTAGTTACAGCTATTCCTTTACCGAGAAGTTGCCCCCCCCCATTCATATTTTTGCAAAAAATTTTTGCACCAGATTGCACTATTTATGCACCAATATGCACCACCAATAAAACGTTTTTTACCCCCTTCCATGAGTAGTTACCGCTGTTTCTTTACGGTAAATTTACCCCCTTTCTCCAATAATATTTTTGAAGAAAAAAATATTGCTTAGATTGCAGTATTTATGCAATACCACTCCACCAGTATAACTTTTTTTACCCTTTCTTTCAGTAGTTAAAAATGTTTGCAAATTAACCCTTTTTTATCCCTATTATCATATAAGTAGATACCCTCGGTGGTAACCTATTTATATTCACCGACATATATTTTGGTATACCTTATAGGTATCCTGTATTAATTAGCAACTTTTAATCTATCCAACAGATCTACATCTCTTTCTATTAATGCAAGATGCAAGAGGAAACCTGCACATAAGAATGGTATTTGTTTTCTGACTGCAGCGTTGCCAACCATAAAAATGTTTCGTAGATTAACAAGTTTTTAAGTCTAGGTAGTTTTGTATTTTTAAATTTTAGTTGATTTTGTTCTAAATTGCGTGCGAAAGTCGGTACCTTTTTTCTAGTTCATTCCAGATTCTCCGCAACAATTTCAATATGTGCCACAGGAACTAACACAGGAACTTGTCAAAGAATTATTTCGATTGAATCTGGAATGAAGTATAACTGGTGGTTTATTCCAACTACATTGTTTGCTATAGTATATTAATTATATACTTTCCACCCTAAAAAAAGTTGCTAGTTTGCGATGAAGAAGGCAAATATGATTTTTGTATGTACTCTGTAAAATATATCGAGTTTATTGTTTTTGACTGCATTGAAAAAATCGTAAAGTAACTTTCCGCACTAGTGTTGAAAAGTTACTTTTCTTTACAATTGTTGTTTTTCATAAATTATGCGTCATTTTTTTATATATTTAAATGAAGATGCGGTAAATAACTATTATCTACTCGCGCGCGGTAAAGTACACTTGTAGTTGATTGCGTGCAGAAAGTTGTACTTTACCGCACTTATAAAACAAGAAAGCCTTACATTCTAGTGTGATATTTTTTTCTTCAAAAATATAATTATAAGGAGGCTGATAACTTCACGGTGCACGGTAAAGAAACAGGCCCAACTACTCATGGGAGGGCGTGCAAGACGTTTTATTGGTGCATAAACAGTTCAGTCTGATGCAATATATTTTTCTTTATAATGCTGGGGCATATTGGCGCATAATTAGTGCATTTTAGTGCAATATTTTTTATTTAAAATTTTCACTTGGGGGTGGGGGTCAACTTCACTGACCTGATCCTGAAACACAATCGAAATAAGAGAAACTTTACATGAAATTTCGAAAAGTCATTCTTCATTTTAATTTTCCGAAAAGAGAGCGTATTTTTCCTCTTTTAAAGATTTATCAGCTATGTTTGTCCTGTCAGAACGGAAAATGTATTACTAAAAATATGCTTTCAAAACTAAGGATAAAAATAAACCAGGGAGCTTCCGAAAAATTTTATAAATAAGAGTATTATATAGAATAAAATTTCAGGGTGATCCAACAAAAATCATTTTTTTTTTCATTTTGTCCTAACTTTTTGGTTCACAAGAAAGAAACGTTAAACAGGGAGAGTGTAGCCTATTTTATGACGATGTAAGTTTAGGATATCTTTTTAAAGCATTTTTAACCAACTTTCCTTGAGTTTCATTCATTTAGTCTGTTGAGAATAACTTGTGAGCGCTATTATTCTATAATTGGCTGGGTTCTCAACAGGACGCAGGGCCGGATTATACACGGGGCAACCGGGGCAGATGCCCCGGGGCCCCTTCACTTTAGAGGCCCCCACAAATCTGACCACAGCAACCTATTTAACATTAACTCAAACAACAACAAAATATCTGCCTTTAAAGTTAGCCTATTTTTTCAGAAGAACCGCTATAACTTAAAAAAAAAGTACACCGATTTTAACAAATGTTAGTGATTTTTCAAGGTATACGCTACACGCTAAAGGCCTGTTTATGCGAGATTTTGTAAATCCAATGAATTTAACGGGTATTATTAAGCATTGCCATCTTTCAGTTTTGTCTAGTTTTTGAAATATTAATTTTTAAAATAACAATTTTAAACGTTTATAACTCAAAAACGACTGCACCGATTTTAATGCGGTAAAGTATCTCAGCAAGAATAACTTTTCTAAAAGTCCACGAGTTAAATTTTCAAATTTGTTATTTTTGAAAAAAGTGCTAAAATGGTTTAATTTAAAAAATTTTAATAACTTTGTTTTATCCCCAATCATTCTGAATACGTACTGATAGTTCTTTTTTTCATCGCAGAATTTCGGCTATATTACTCGCTGACTTCGTTTATGCTAGTAAAAATAATGTACGACTATGTGGAAACTGAATCGAAAGAACTTCCAGCAAACACAAATCGTCGGCGTTGAGTCGGGCAAATGTCGACAACGTCGGCAGTGTGTCGGCATTGGTGACTACACGCTGGCCCGATGTTGGACAGATTGCGATTTTCAGTTTTCGGTCAATAATCGGCAACTGACAGAGGTCCACATTACTACAGTCGACTTTATGCCGACACCACTTTAGGACCGACGATGGTCCGATTGGAACTTTGTTTAATCGGTCGAAAATCGGCAACTGATGATGGCCCGATTTACTATAATCGACTTTATGCCGACGTCCACTTTATCTGCTTTAGGGCCGACGGCGGTCCGATTGGAACTTTGTTTAATCGGACGAGAATGGGCAACTCTCGATGGTCCGATGACGTCACCTTAAAATTTTTAAACTGCTTAAACTGCTTAATAGTAGCTAGTATGTAGAGATGGCGCTAACATCACTATGTTCCCTGTACAGTGGAAGATAATATAATATATATAATGAGCAAAAATATTTAAAATCAGAATGAGGACTTGACATGTGGTTATCGGACCTTAATCGTACGTATGCCGATGTCAGCAAAAAGTAAAATTTACCATTGGTCCGAAGGCGGGCTACAGTCTAACGCTGCGTCGGCAAACATACATTGGGCCTACATCGCAAAGCGGACAAAAAATACTGCTGGTCCGATGTCGTAAATCGACGTCGTGCCGATGACGACAAATTTGGCAATCGACATCGGGCCGACGAAGGCCCGAGGAAACCGTGTTTGCTGGGCTGTTTTTCTACAAAATTATGAAGTAATTTAGTGCTTATGATATAGCTACTGCACCGGCGAACCATCTTTTTCTAAAATGAAATTTATTAAAAATAGGGTGGGTACAACGATGAACCAACAATGTCTGGTATTTTTGTGTTTGCTCAGTATAGAAAGCGACTTGCTTAGAGAATTGGACTTTTAAAGATATTATATTATTAATGATTTTGCTGCAAAAAAAGTACGTACTTAGGGTCTTTTACATAAATAGTTACTTTGTAAGTGTAAGTACGTATCTAGTGTTTAATAGAAATTTTGTTTGAGACTATAAAAATTAAAATATGTATTTTTTATTCGTTGTGTTGAAAGAGGGCTCCCACTTTCTCATTTACCCCGGGGCCTCCACTCCCTGTAATTCGGCCCTGACAGGACCCTTTTTGTGTAACAGCGCACAGTGGTTTAAAACGGTTAAATTTCGGAAAAAACTAAACATCTTTAAGGGTATTTATCGGATAAACTTGAAATTTTGTACATATATTCAACACATACTTAGCATTATTTTCTTAGCTAAACCTCCTTCTTCCCCTTGCTGGATGTGGGATAAATATTGTGTAATATAGATAAAAAGATAAAGAATTACTTAATATTACTAGTTTTATTGCTCATTGATTTTTTGGAAACACACCTTCCACCCTCATTTGTGTCGTGACATAGGCGTACGTATAGGGAGGGGTTGAATGCCCCTCCAGATCCCACAGTCCCTTAAATTTTAACTTCCATGTAGAATCAAACAAAAAGAAAAGTACTAATTTTTATTAAATTACTATTTAGCCCCTCCCCCCACTACTTTGTCAAATTCTTGTCGCTTACTTATTCCTATATATTTAATATTTTTTGTAGGGTGGTAAAAAGTAAAAAAATTTAATATATTTATCCTAAATTAAAGTTTCTATTCTAAATAAACCTACAAAAGAAAGTAATTTAAAAAATCTTACTAAACTCTTAAATTGTAAAAATATCCCACTAATATATATCATAATTTTTAAATATATTTACTGATAAAAATATAATAAAAAAAATTACAAATTGACTGATACTTTATACTATTTTCTTGGCTCTGCCCTAAGCCCAAGTATAAGAGAATAAGATGACGCAAAAAGCATGTTAAAAATGTCAATATTTCTGGAAAGTCTTAAGCATTTCCTTGAATGGTTTATGCGATATTAATATTATTATATCATAATTACTTTATCCTTCTTATTAGCGCTCTGCTCTAATTTTAATCCCCTATAACCTTGCGTGTGCACCCAGCCCCCCCCCAAGATTTTTTTAAATGTAATTTTATTGTAGTGTTCTTTTAATAAACTGGATTTAAATTTATTATTCAGACCCCCCCCCCCCCCGAGAAAAATTTCTGGGTGCGCCACTGACCTTTAGCGCTCCACTAACACAGCAAACAAAAGGTGTGTGTTTCTAGTCATTTGAATTACAAGGCCACAATTTTATGAACCGAATCCACAGATAGGTAGATATTGGCAGCTACAACCTATGCTAAGACATTGTAGTATATAACCACAAAAAAATCTTATTGCGGGAGGCTGCGGGCAGACAACTTTTCCTCTGCACAACTTTATTTACATCAAAACAACATAGTATTTTCTGTTATTTAAAGTTTTTTTTTTAAAATAAAGACAAAAAAAATATTTTAAGGCTTAACAAAAAACTGTTAAATATACCCTATAACAAGTTAAAAAAGAGGAAAATTGACACAGCGGTTTTTGTTTTAGAGATGAACGAAGAACGGGTTGCAGAACGAAAGAAAAATTGAAAATAACTACAAAATTTTTAATTTGGCATCCAATTTCTCAAAATAAACCTGAAAAAATCGATTATAGGTTTAAACTAAGGCGCCATTTCTTTACAAAAAATGCATATATTAAAAAAAAAATATGAATATACATAGTTTTTCCCTAGGGATAAACCATTAGGCGGAGTTGCAATTATTTTTCCCCACTCTTTAGGTATGTTTTTGGATTCTAAAATCTTACTAAAAAAACAAATTATGTAACGTATCCAGGCTTTTATTCGTTTTACACTTATTAAGCACCCTATAGATTTCTGAGCAGGTGTTTGGTTGTCTAGAAAGGGAAAAAGGGTGTTGTCAAGCATACGGACAGGGTAAATTTCTTTAAAAAATGTATTCTATAGCCCTGCCGGCAACTTTGCCTGAGGTTCAAACGATCTAAATTTTTTGATACCGGCCCAAAACATTCGAGGGTTTTTACTGTTACGTAACTCTAAAATTAGGCCGTTCTGATAATAAAATTTCTTTAATTTCAATTTTAATTTTAAATAGTTTTAGAAGAGAGAAATTTATTTTTGTCTTCCATAGAAAAATTATTTATTTTGCAAGATTTTAACCTTTTTTTACCAGCTTTTCCTTAGAGCGACGCTCAAAGTCATGCCAAGGTACGTTAGTAAAAATTCAAAAAACTCAAAATTCTCTATTTTGTACTTATTGCCAATTTACAATCGGTTGTACACGTCATTTACAGTTACACATTAATACTAATATCTAGCTAAAGAGAAGGTAAAAATATAAAACATACAAATACAAGGAACATACAGACAAACTACATTTACTGCTCTTTAATAAAAATAAGAGGTCAAAAAGTTTCCATGAAAAATTCTTCCATTGCATAAAATGCCTTTTCACATAATAAGGCTTATTTTATATTTTTAAATGCGTTTCTGTTAAGTGCCTGCACATTTAGTGGAAGATGTCTAAAGAGTTTCACACCTATGTAATCTAAAGTTTGTTCGAATTTTGTCTTGTTTGAAACTTGTACTGATTTTCTTTTATAGATATAAGAGCTCTTATAATAAATATACAGGGTTAGGTCAACATTTTTGATACCTTGAACGTTTATCGACAAGACTCTCTTGGAGTTAAGCCAAAAATAAGTCGAATTACGCGTTTTTCTAAAACATAAATTCTCTGGGGAATTTTCCCATTGTATGATGTTAAATGAAAGATGGCTAAAAAAAAGTGCATATTTTATGTTCAAAAGACAATTGGTAGAAAATCTTTGTTTTGGGTTTAAGATTAAGAAATAACTTTTTTTTTAATTTTTTGCACAGCTCATTTATGTTTTGATCCCAAATCAGATTTTCATCGAGATGCACCTCCAGAAATCTAACCATCCGACTATGTACCAAAGCATCTGTGTCAATTAGTATAGTCTGTTGGTGAAAATCATACATATTGTTCTTTCAAGGTTTCAAATTAATTTGTTTTTGCAACACCAAGTGGAAAAATCAGAAACAACAGACTTAACCTTCACCTCCAGTTCTCCCACAGTACCGGCTGAAACCTCTGCTATCGTGTCGTCACAAAAAAGTGCTAATATTTCAGCAGCCATATGTTTTGGTAGTTCTTCTATGTATAGCAAAAAAAGCAGAGGTCCCAGCACAGAACCTTGTTGTGACAAAGTCAGATGAGCTTGAATCTTCTACCAACACCTGAAATTTTCGACAGCACAAATATGAAAGTATTATTTTCCCCTTAAAACCCAGTGCTTCTAGGTTTTTATTACTTTAAAACTTTTATTTTTGTATTACTTATTATATGTATTATGTTTATATTATTTTGTACTTTTACTGTCAACTCTTGTTGTTAGTGTTGTTTATATTTTATATTCTCTTAATTTAGGTGCATACGTTAGGAGCGTAACTAATATGTCAATTCATATTTTTATTTATTTTATTTATATTTTGTTTATTCAACCTTGTTAAATTAACTGTTTTGATCATTTTATAACTTTTACGTCTTTATTATTTTAAAACTTTTATTTTTGTATTAATTATTATATGTATTATATTTGTATTACTTTATACTTTTACTCTCAACTCTTGTTGTTGATGTTATTTATATTTTATTGTTTAATAATTTACGTGCGTACTTTAGGAGCGTACATTAGGAGCGTACATTAGAAATACTGTGTTATGAGCAATTTATGTATTGTTTAGGCTCTATCCATATTACTAACTTAAATGTTTAATCACTTTTATTTTAAACTTTATTTTTAAGTATTGCATATCAATATTTTTTTTAGTCGCTATACACATTTCTTAATTAAATGTTTATTTAATTACGTTTATTGTAAAGTGTAAATGTAAGTTTTTCATAGTAATAATAATTTTTCTTTCTTTGCTTAATTTTTGTGCCTATAATGGGAACGCCTGACATGGTCTCAAAAACCATTTAAAATTTTTTTAAAAGATGTTTATTATTATTATTTTTTGTTTATTTATTTATTTTTGACAATTGCCGAAACACTGTAAACACAAATGTATAATATGGCTCAATAAATTTGATTTGATTTGATGTGACTTCGCCCCCATGACCTCAACATCTGGGGTATCAAAGGCTCGGGATAGAGCCCAGCCACCATCCTCACTTTATCTATGTTTTCGTAGACAAAGTTCAGGATCGTTCGATCTTCCCGCGCGGAAACCATATTGAAAATGGTTAACCAGGTGGTACTCATTTACAAAGCTCCATATTCTCCAATTTATAATTCTTTCAAATACCTTCGACACCGTGTTCAAGACCGAAGCCGGCCTGTAATTTTCCAAGAACGGCATTTAAATTGATTTTGACAGGTTTGGCAGGCAAAGAGATTAAGATTTTTGGTAGCTTCACAGAGATTTGAGTAAATTAGGTTAACATCGTTGTTTTGAGGAAAGGCGACTTTTTGAGAGTGCCACGTAGCTAATTTGTATTCTATTTTTTTTCATTCTTTCCATTTAAGAGACACGACAGGATTTGTGTTTATGTAAAAATTATTTTGGTATACTTTTGGAAAACATTTTACCTTAAGGACGATGGGGAAATCATCAGAAATCAAAAAATCATCCCTTACTAAAACCTCATGGACTATGAAAGAACATTTACATGCATAGCATATGCGTTAAACCTTCTTTGGGGCATATTTTTAGCATATGCTTGGTACATGCTATTTAAGTATATGTTATTAAGGATATCCGTTTAGCGTACATGCTATTTTGATACCATAAAAAAATATCAAAAGAATGAGCTTCTAAGTACTTTCTTGGCATATGCTAAGGAAATACCACTAAAGAAGGTCACTATTAAAACATATTTAGCATATGCAAAATATATGTTACTTATTAAAACATTATTTGGTTGCGCTTCTAGTAATTCCTTAGCATATGCTAAAGAAAAACCATTAAATAAGGTTACCATTAGAACATCTTTAGCATATGCAAAGTATATATCACTTATTGAAACATTATTTGGTCCTTTTAGCGCACATGCTATTCTGGTACCGCAAAAGAACATCAAAATAATGTTATTAAATAAGGTTACTTTTAGGACATCTTTAGCATATGCAAAGTATATACCAATTATGAAATAAGTTAAAAAAACTCGAAAAAAAATCGATGACCGGAAACGAACCCGGTAACCCTTGGTTTATTATGCTTGTCCATATATAGCCACCAAACGCGAAAATTCTCTGATTAGGCTTTAATCATGATTAACACTTTTCAGTCGGACTATAAAAATCCGCTTCTATTCTTCGGTTTCAACCTATTTCTTTATAAGCGCATGGTACAGTGGATACAGCATTGGTTTATCAACCTGTAGGTTGTCGGTTCGAAGCCCGTCGGCGTGTCGCACTTTTTTTTTATTATTTGTTTTATTTTTTTTTTCTTAGGATGTATTGTGACAGGACTTGGTTTTTAGAGCTCAAAAATATATTTTTTGTTTTATTTAAAGCCATATTTTAGGAGTTATATTGGTTTTGCGCTACTATAGATTTAGCACATGCCAATAATCTGATAAGAATATCTATCTATAGCACATCGTATAAACCTGCATAGCATGTGATTAGGGCGTTAATTTAGAAACATCCTTAATATATCCTTTTTCTTCTTGAGGATATTCTATGTACATGCTAAGGATATAATCATATCATATCTATAACGCTATTTCCAAGTTTTGATACGTGAGTAAATTGACTTGGGTAGTCTCCTAATGACCTGCCATTTAAAACATAAAGAGAATTAAAATTCATGGATTCCGGGAGGCTACGCCCCTTTGGGTTTAACGTGCTATCAACGCTAGTTCTAAACTCATAAAGATTTACTCCCTCAAGAATATCTTCTATCTGGGATCGAATTTAAACTGGAAATTCTTGCGTTAAAATCACCGCCATGAATAATGTTTTGATCTCACAAAGACTCTCTTGAAAAGATTTTAGTAAAATTCTAAATTATTTTAATTCAAAATTCGGCTTAAAATATATTGAGCAGATTAGCTCATCGGAAGACGCACTCGCAGTTTTCAAAAATAGTTCTTATCCGAAAATTAAATCAGACCTTACTTTCGCACAGCGTAAACACCTTACCCAACTACGAGAAGAGCTGGATAATAAATTTGAAAATGGCGAAAAGAATCTTACTCTAAAATATGTAAATGAAGTTCCAAAGATAGTTAGTACTCTTAAAAGAAATAGTGATGAGGACGACTCGCCTAAAAAAGGAGCCGGGTCAAAACAATGAAAAAACGATGGCGAAACCTTCTCCTCGGAGAATGAACAATAGCAATCCATTATCTTCTGGAACTGTGAAGGGCTTTTTAATCTTAACGGATTTATCGCTAATAACCCAAATTTTGTAGTTCTATGTATTAGTGAAACATGGCTGACTCAGGAACTTTCAGTGACGCCTTCTTTTCTTCCAAATTATAACGTGGTCAGCATACAGGCTATAAAAAATATCCAAAGGTCGTGCGAGTGGTGGGTTCCCTACAGTTATTAATAATATAGCTTATAAATCCTTACAATCTTAAAACTGATAAAATAATATGGTTTTGATTATTAACAAAAAACGTTAGCTGAGTTCAAAGTAAAGTATGACCTTTTGTCTAGCGTGATTGGGTAATTTTTAAAAAAGCCAAAACCGATAGAAATATGTTGTTTTTAGCCTATTCGCTGATTATATTGTCATTTTTCTGTCGCTTTTTTGCAATTCTTAAAACTGATAGAAAATTTGTGTTTTTTAGATTATTAACAAAAAACGTTAGCTGAGTTCAAAAAAAGTATCGCCTTGTGTCTAGCGTAATTCTGTAACTTTTAAAACAACAAAAACCGGTAGAAATATGTCATTTTTAGCCTATTCCTTGATTATTGTCTTTTATCTGTCGCTTTTTTGCAATTCTTCAAACTGGTAGAAAAATGCGGTTTTTAGTTTATTAAAAAAAAAACTTTAGCTAAGTTCAAAAAAAGTATCGCTTTTTGTCTAGCGTGATTCTGTAATTAAAAAAAAAACAAAAACCGATGGAAATATGTCATTTTTAGCTTATTCGCTGATTATTGTCATTTGTCTGTCGCTTTTTTGCAATTTTTAAAACTGATAGAAGAATGTGGTTTTTAGATTATTATCAAAAAACGTTCGTTGAGTTCAAAAAAAGTATTGCCTTTTATCTTGCGTCTTTCTGCGTCTTTAAAAGCAAAAAACCGATAAAAATATGTCGTTTTTAGCCTATTCGCTAATTATTATTAATTTTTGCGATTCCCAAAACTGATAGAAGAATGTGGTTTTTAGATTATTGTCAAAAAACGTTAGCTGAGTCCAAAAAATGTATCGCCTTTTGTCTTACGGCTTTCTGTAATTTTTTCACGATAAAAATCTGTCGTTTTTAGCCTATTCGCTAATTATTATTATTTTTTGAAATTCAGAAAACTGACACAAGAATGTGATTTTTAGATTATTATCAAAAAACGTTAGCTGAGTTCAAAAAAAGTTGCTTTACCGCGCGTCTTTCTGTAATTCTTTAAAAGCAAAAAACCGATAAAAATATGTCGTTTTTAGCCTATTCGCTAATTATTATTATTTTTTGCAATTCCCAAAACTGATAGAAGATTGTGGTTTCTAGATTATTATTAGAAAACGTTAGCTGAGTTCAAAAAAAGTATCGCCTTTTGTCTTACGTCTTTCTGCAATTTTTTAGGAACAAAAAACCGATAAAAATATGTCGTTTTTAGCCTATTTGCTAATTATTATTATTTTTTGCAATTCCCAGAACTGATAGAAGGATTTGATTTTAAGATTATTCTTAAAAAACGTTAGCTGATTAAAAAAAAATATCGCCTTTTGTCAAAATATGTCGTGATAGAAGAATATGGTATAAAGTATCGCCTTTTGTCTTACGTCTTTCTGTAATTTTTTTAAAAACAAAAACCTATAAAAATATGTCATTTTTAGCCAAATTATTATTATATTTTGCAATTCCCAAAACTGATAGAAGAATATGGTTTTTAGATTATTGTCAAAAAACGTTAGCTGGGTTCAAAAAAAAGTATCGCCTTTTGTTTTACGGCTTTCTGTAATTTTTTTAAAAGCAAAAAACCGATAAAAGTATGTCGATTTTAGCCAAATAATTATTATATTTTGCAATTCCCAAAACTGATAGAAGCATGTGGTTTTTAGATTATTATCAAAAAACGTTAGCTGAGTTCAAAAAAAGTATCGCCTTTGTCTTACGTTTTTCTGTAATTTTTTAAAAGCAAGAAACCGATAAAAATATGTCGTTTTCAGCCAAATTATTATTATTTCTTTCAATTCCCAAAACTGATAGAAGAATGTGGTTTTTAGATTATTATCAAAAAATGTTAGCTGAGTTTAAAAAGAGTATCGCTTTTTGTCTTACGTTTTCTGTAATTTAAAAAAAAAAACGATAAAAATATGTCTAATTATTATTATTTTTTGCAATTCTTTGAACTAATAGAAGAATGTGGTTTTTAGATTATTAACAAAAAATGTTAGGCGAGTTTAAGAAAAGTATCGCCTTTTGTCTAGCGGGATACTGTAATATTTTGAAAAACAAAAATCGATAGAAATATGTCATTTTTAGCCTATTCGCTGATTATTGTCTTTTGTCTGTTGCTTTTTTTTGCAATTCCTAAAACTGATAGAAGAAAGTGGTTTTTAGATTATTAACAAAAAACGTTGTCTGCGTTTAAAAACAGTATCGCCTTTTGTCTATTGTGATTCTGTAATTTTTTTAAAAAAACAAAAAACAGCTGGAAAAAAAAAAATAATAAATTAAATATTGAAAAGGGCCGGAAGTGTCCCAGAATAGAAAGATAGTAGAGCGCCTCTGAAAATATATAAGCTCCCTTTATAATTGAGAAATTGGTTACATAAATAAATTTGTATAAATTAACACTCTAAGGCCCACAAATCTTGGATAACAAAAGCATTGATTTTTTGTTAAAATATAGAAATTCTTAGAAGCTTAAAATAGTAGAAAAAAGGGATGAGCGCTACAACGGCGTGTTTCTCGACAAAGTTTTAGGTGTTATGTTTGTTAATGAACAATTTGGGATATTAAGTACGGTAAGTAAATCCTTCGTAAAAAGATTCCGTTCAGAAATTATAAATGAACTGACTAACAATCGCCACAAAGAGGTAGGTACTTTCTGGGGGTGTAAGGTTAAACCTTCCCCAGGAGTGACTAAAAAAATCACCAACTTTATAATCTTAAATACAGATAATGCAGCCAATCCGTGCCAAATTTTTTGCGTATTCACCGTTTGCTAATATTAGTTTTAGGGCATTTTCTCCCAAAGTATGATATATTTTGATGAAAAAAGTATTTTTTCAGTGGCATTTTGTAATAACTATACAAAATATTAATCAATAAATTTTTGTTTTAAAATTTAGTACCTCCTACAGGTCTAAATATTTAGAACTGTGGGAGGTAGTATTTCAGATCTTACTAAATCGCATCGTAAAATTTTAAGAAATTTTTTGACCCATGAAAAATTTGAGGAATGTTGCATTAAAACTCTTCGTGAATTGAAACAGGCATGGATATAAGGAAATTATAAATTTAACAAAAGCAGACGATAAAATTGTATTAAAAAATTAAATAAGGCTCGTTAATAATAATATTATTATTATTTATACATCATTTTATCAATATTTAAATTGTCCTTCTATTTTAATAAAATGTTTTCATATGGAAAAGCTATTTTTAATCTAATTTTTTACGAAATAATTTTGAAATTGGATTTATAAATTGAATGAAAATTTACATTTAATTTTAAAGCGATGGAATTGGTTATATAATTAAACAAAACATATAAAAAAATAATGTTAATTTTTAACTCCCGCCAGCTCAGGGTTTGTTTGTCACGTGTAGGCATAAATTTTCTGCAAAATAAATATTTTCCTGAATGAGAATGGCTCTACTTAAAAGAATTTCAGCGAATTATATAATAGCTAATAAACAACGAATTGCAATCTTGAATTACTCAAAATCAATAGTTACACGAAATAAATGTACAGTTTCAAATAATTGGCCTTTTTTCAATTGTGTTCCCTCCTGGGGGTCTATTCTTGAATCGAGAGAAAGTTTGCCCCCAGAGAGTTAAATTCTCTCGCCACTATGCATCTCATTTGTCCAAATCTTCGGTTTAAATCGGTTTCTCTCAATTTTGCCCGATATTGATCGAAAGTAATTTTATTGGTCTTGACTAATTAAATTTGTTCACTAATGCCTATTATCCCTGACGCGTTTCAAGCAAATAAAGCTCGTCTTCAAAGGGTTCCAATAAAACTTAGATCTAAAACAATATAACTTTGGTCAGAATACAATTTCTTAAAAAAACTATTTATAAAAAACGAATCCTAAACTTACAACAACTAGAGAGATATAAAAGATTCACATTTAATAAATACAAAATATTAATTTTATTTTTTGGACAGACAAAGTAATTGACATTTTTAGTACTTTTTCAGTAAAAAGGTTTTGTTAATTTTAGAGAAAGGCAGCTTTCAAGAAAGGAAAGCTTGATAAGAACATTGAAACATTTTGGACGAGGTTTGATAAAAACTTGAGAAACATTTTTGCTGGAAAGTTTAATAAGAATCAAAAATACATTTTATTTGAGTAAGTTAAGTAAGGACTGAAAATTTATTTGTTAGATTTGCACTCATATTTCTCTAAAAGGGTTTCGTTAATTTTAGAGAAAGGTAGCTTTCAAGGAAGGAAAGCTTGATAAGAACAATCATTTTGTACGAGGTTTGATAAAAACTCGAGACACATTTTGGCTGGAAAGTTTAATAAGAATCAAAAATACATGTTGTTTGAGGCTTTGATAAGAACCAGGCACACATTTTGTTGGAAAGTTAAGTAAGGACTGGAAATTTATTTGTTGGATGGGTAGGTTTTCCATCTATTTTTTTTCTATATATTGAGTTAAATTCTCAATATATAGAAAACCTACCCAAACAGATCATACCATGTTTCTCCAATCATTTTTTACACAAAAATTCTCAGCTTTTCACTTTTATATCCACCGGCTTTTCACAATCCCACTTCTCCCCTTGGACTTTGAGAAGGAAAAAAACATTATATATCAAACAGACCATCGACAAGCTATTCAACAAAAAATATCGTAAGCTAATAAAAAACTTTCTAAACAACGAGGACAATTCAGATATTCCACCCTGGCAGCCTACCAGATATATACCCCTTACTTTCTTAGGTCCCATCTCCATAAAAAGAAGAAAAAGCCTAAAACTCAACGCTCTCTAGAACATCGAGATTGCTAAATTAGAATCTTACAGAGACACATTATGACCCGGTATTAAATCATTTTAAGGATGCTCGTGCATTGTGAAGCTATTTAAATAGTATACTCTGCTTAAATTCTCGACAAGATTTTGTTCCCCCCCCCCTTTTTTTTCTTATTTTTTTCTCCTTTTTTAAACCAGTTCTTATCGAACCTTTCAACAAATTGAGTCATTAGTTATTATTAAACTTTTTAACAAATGTGTATTTGGTTGTTATCAAACCTTCTAACAAAATGTGTTTCTGGTTTCTACCAAACCCTTAAACAAAATATGATTCTGGTTTTTATCGAACCTTCCAACAAAATGAGTCATTGGTTATTCATAAACTTTTCAACTTTTGGTTGTTATCAAACCTTCCAACAGAATGTTGTTCTGTTCTTTATTAACCATCCAACAAATAAGTTTCCAGTCCTGACTTAACTTTCCAACAAAGTCTGTGCCTGGTTCTTATCAAAGCCTCAAACAAAATGTATTTTTGATTCTTATTAATCTTTCCAGCAAAAATGTGTCTCGGGTTTTTATTAAACCTCGTACAAAATGTTTCATTGTTCTTATCAAACTTTCCTTTCTTGAAAGCTGCCTTTCTGTAAAATTAACAAAACCTTTTTACTGAAAGAGTACAACTAAAAATGTCAACTACTTTCTCTGTACAAAAAATAAAATTAATATTTGGTATTTTTTAAATTTGAATGTTTTATATGTTAATTTTTTTAAAGTATGGCCTTAGAAACTATGGTATGGTCCATAAAGGAGTCTCTCTTTATTGTAAGTTTAGTATTCCTTTTTTATAAATAGTTTTTTTTTAAAGAAATTATATTCCAAAGTTATATTGTTTTAGATCTAAGTTTTATTGGAACCCTTTGAAGATGAGCTTTATTTGCTCGAAACGCGTCAGAGATAATAGGCATTAGTAAACAAATTAAAAATTGTGAAATAACACCACTGTGTTTTCCTTTAAAATGACTACTTACCTTCACCTTAGAGATCTTCAGAACCCGAAACCCCTCAAAACCATCAAATTTTGGACACCCTGTATAATTAAAACAACTTTATTTTACGTGTACCTAATAAAGCAAAAAAATAACATACTCTTTGCGGAAATCAAAGCCTCTATAAAGTAATTTGAATGGGCATGCTAGAAACACAACATTTTAATATCTTAACAAAAACTTTATAAAACTTTGAGGAAGTAAGTTGTAAAAGAAAAATCTAAAGAACAAAAAAATAGTTTTTAACAGGATGAATCGTAGTTTTTAAGTTTTAACTTAAGGGACCTATAAATCAGTTAACAATAAAAGAGATTTATCAAAATTTGAAAGGCCATTGGAAAATTAAGGGGACAAAATTTGGAAAAGCGCAGGAGCCCTCTCTATCCCTGGTATTCCAGGAAAACCCGTCGCATGGTGCTGGATTCTGGCAGCTACACAGGCCTCTATAAAGCTTCGCGCTCTAACTAGCTATCAGTCGGTATTGTGCGCTCCTCGCTCTAAACAGATCTTTGCCCGTAAAGAGCCAGAGTTTGAGCGCTTTTCGCTGATTTTTTCCGAACTTTCGGTAGTTTTCTTGGTGCGAGTAAACACAGTTTTTTTTTTTCTGGCATGCGGTAAGTCAAATTAAGAGTTTTTTTATTTAGTTTATTTATTAGATGGAGAAACATTTCTATTTTTTCTTTGCTGGATGTGATGTTTTATAAGGATAATTATTACATACTGATGTTTAAATTTTTTAAGCAGATAAAAATATTTTCTTTTGAAACGGAAGACACGATTTGTTGTTTGTTTTTTTTTTTAGTTTTTACACGCATTTACTTAGAAAAGGGACTTATATATCATGATTATTAGGAAAAATCTACGCGATCGAGCTGAAACGCAAAAAAATAGAATTTTGTAGAGAAAGCTCTTTTGATAAGGAAACTTTGGGGATGCGATTCATTGGATTTGTAAACATATTTGCGTCTTCAAACAATATATAGGATCTAGATTGAAATCGCTTTTAGTAAGTTCCGGTTTATAGTTAGGTTATAGATGAAGTTTGATGTTATTTAAAAACTTGGAAATAAATTGCCAAAATTAATAATTAATTTTTCGTGTTTTGGCTTACAAGACTAAAAATGCTTTTCACCATATTTATATCATGTTGACAAAAAAAAGACTTGCATAAGTTTATCATTAGCTGGTAATAATAAGTAAAAATAATTTTAGCAAAAGCATTGAAACTAATTTAGAAACTAAAACTAAGTTACCGATCCACCCAGTGGCGTACGCACAAGGGGGGGGGAGTATAAGGGAAATAAATCCTCCCATAGACCAAGAGTTTAACAGAAAATGTAAAAGATCAAAATCTTTAAATAATTTTTGGGATAAACTTGTCATGTAAAAAATAAGCAAACCCACTTTTTCAAAAATTTTGCACAAAAATCATTGATTGTTAGAATTTTCGTTCAATTTTAAGCAATTTTTTGTCAACAACATCAAAAAATAATAGTACCATTTTCCTAAAATTTTTTCCTGCGGCGCTTTTGAGATGTGAACTTGAGGACCTAAACTTAGCCCCTATAGATATAGCGTTCAATATCCTCCCCCAAGACCAATCTCTGTGTACGCCACTGGATCTACCTAAATAATGTTTCAAAACATACTTTCCTTATTTCTACGTAAACATCAAAGCAGACACGGTTTAGTTAGTGTCAACTCAATTTTATTGGTTGTGGTGTATTCAGTTTATTTCTTAATGAAATAGAGTATAAGTATCTTGTTTAGACCGCATAAGATCCCTGCTGTCATTTATTTCACCTCAAGCTAAAGTTAGAGTAACTTCCTTTTACTTGTGCTCGATATAAATTCTTCCGGTTTTTCCTTTTCTCTTTTTATTAAATGATAATTTAAAAGCATACTTACTAATTAAAAAATTTTAATTATATTTGTATTTATTTATTATTCCAAATTTTTTTAAACAAATGAAATTAATTAATTCAATAAGCTAGCTCCATATCTTAACACAGGAAGTAAATGAAACTCAATGTCACGCACTTAAAAAAATTCCAAAACCCATTGATACAAAGGAGATACATGATATTTTTATAGTTTCCTCCCCCTTCAAGGGATGAGCATAACCTAATTTAAAAGGTATTATATCCATGTTAAAATTTATCTATAAAACAGGTAGTAGTGTATCACAGAAAAATAAATGCAATGATGTGTGAGGAAAATTAAAGTCGACGTTTCCTCAAAAAGAAAGTATATAATTTAGTAAAAAAACTAAGCAATATTAAAAACTAATAGCTAATCGACGTGTTTTGAGATGGTCTAATGGTTTTATTTAAATCAGGGAACATCATTTTAAATGGTACACCCTGTATTATATTTAATCCCAACTACAGCTTCCATTTACGTTGTTTATGCAGAAACGCCTTCTTCCGTGAAATCAAGCTTTGCAAATCGAAACAAAATTACTAAGCGCTCGTTAACATGGTCCCAGATATCCGTTTGTGATCCTCGATCCTGAAAACAATGGTTACTATTGAAATTTCAAACACCCCTTGCGAACGGACGCTAAACAAACCGGCGAAAATGTAATTCTACATTAAAATTATAGACATTTATCATAGGATTTTACCAACGGTGTTTTGTAAAATCACTAGCCTTTAACGCAAAAACGTTGTGTTGTTTTAAAATAAATGCAATTGTAAGAATAAAATTTCTTAAATCCTTATGGCTTTTTTCTCTTTTTAATTTTTTTTTCTTCTATATCATAAAATACTATTTGTTTGAAGAAAGAAACCCTTATTATAGGAATTTTCCATAAACAATAAAAAATTAAATTATACTTTACAATAATAATAATACGTACAAATAAGTTCGGCCAAGTGTTAGTTAAAAAACTTTACTACAAAATTATTATCTTTTAAAGTAATTCCAGAAATATTTTAAATGATTTACCAAGGCGGGCAACTTTTACGTTTTTCATATTTTAGTGGGATCAATCCCCCGAGCACTCCCTCTTTCCCTCGCTACTTTAAAAATTTAAAATTGCAATGTAGAAAATCTGATGTCTTATTCAAAAGGTGTTTGTGATCTTATAACATCTGTGTATTTATTTTGGACAAAATATATTAAATATTTGGACTCTCTTAACTTATAAAATATTTGCCACCAATTACTCACAAAATAAAGTTAAGTGGAGGGCGTACAGAGGTATTTATAAATTGTATATTAAGACAATACATAACTTATTTTTCGTATTTACGCTGAAATGAAAAATAATACTAAGGTGAAACGAAAAGGGTACAAATAAAATGGGCGCGGGGATTCGGTGAAATGCTTTGGTACTCACGTATTTTTCAGGGAAATAGAATATATATAGGCAATGGATTACCCTTAAGAAAAATCGTCCGCCAAATAACAAACCTAGACCCAGGTTAGAAAAACTTCGAGATAACATGGTAGCAACTAAACTTAAAGTCGAACTTAATAAAAAGCTTAACGGTATTAATGAGTCTACCGAGCAAGATGCAGAAATGGTTTGGACAAAGGTTAAAAGTGCCATAGTCGAAAGCACAACACTCTTAGGCAAAGATGAAACATGAAATAAAAAGAAAGTTTGGATGACCGATGAAATCCTTGAGTTGATGGATAAAAGACGCAGTAAAAAAGGCAGCAGTCAGATATCAAATAGAGAATTAAAAAACAAGATAAGGTCAGCAAAAAAATCATACCGGATAAGGAAGAAAAACTAAAAGAATGGTGTAGCTACATAGAACATCTCTTTACTGATAACCTCAAACCAAGGCATAGATATAACACTAGAGGAAGTACAACACGCAATATCTACAGCTAAAAACAGAAAAGCGGTAGGGCAAGACGAAGTGTACACTGAGGTTTTAAAGCTAATAAAAACGAAGATTCGGTAAATAAGCTGGTCAAACTTTTTAACTTGATTCATCGCAGCGGTAAAATCGCTAATGACTGGCTAAAATCAACCTTTGTTACACTGCCTAAAAAATTCAGCAAAGAAGTGTAGTGATCAGCCTAATGAGCCATATGTTAAAAATATTTCTAAAGATTATCCATAAATGAGTTTATGGAAAATGCGAATCCTTTATGGGAGACGCGCAGTTTCGATTCCATGGTGGGTTTGAAGAGGCCCTGTTTGGCATTCAAGTCTTAGTTCAGCGGTCTAGAGATGTGTCGGTGTCAGTATATGCCTGTTTCATAGATTATGAGAAAGCGTTTGATCGAGTACAACACGAAAAGCTCACAGAATCGCTAAAAGAAGTTGGTCTAGATGACCGAGATCTAAAGATAATCGCTAATCTATACTAGAATCAGACTGCTCAAATAAAGGTTGATGACCAACTGTCCGAAGAGGTCCAAATAAGAAGAGGTGTAAATTAAAAATAAAGACAATATATTTCAATTCGTTTATTCTAACAAAGGCAGGTATTTAAGCTACAAATTAAACTTTAGAATACCCTATCTATTCTTTGCAGAAATTACTTACTTTTTGTGGAATTTTTATACAATCTGCGAAGCAGGACAACTTTAAGAAGTAACATAAAACATAAAAGAAAAAGTAAACAAGAAAGTAGGATTATACGTCAAGTCGGACCAGATATCAAATTTAGTCATCCGCTCGTTCAAAATTTACCACTTTTTTTTTGGTGATATCCATTCCCTATATGTTCTATTTTTCCTGTACTTTTTAGATTAGGTCCTCTTTTGCTATGTTTAAATTATTAAACAAATTTTTCGATGGCCTACCATTTCCATCTATCAAGTTAAAGCAATTTTTCGAAAATTTTTATTTTTTTACACTGAGAGAGTGAGTTTTAGGGCCACTAATTCTATTTCCAATGCAGTTAGCTTTCCGAGTAATTGCCTTGCCTTGACATATTGGTTCAATATGACAACTAAACCCTGCAGCCCAGTGAAAGATTTGTCCACTTTAAACACTGCACACGCGGACCTTATCTGCAACATACGTGAGTACAAAAACATATTACCGTATCCTGACCCAAGCAACAATATTACGGGGGATTACGTCGGACCTACGTAAAAATAATTGGCCCTAACGTTGGTAGCCAACTAGTAATCAATGTTATTACGACCCAGTTTTAAACTAATATGACGTCCATATTTCCAACGTCAACGGACGTTCGCTTGGACTTGTCGGGCCGTAGATAAGCCCGACGTGAAAATACCCGCTTTGTAAAGGAGCATGCGGGATTCTGACATTTCCGTTGTTGTTGGAAAAGGTAAGTTGTTTACGACTTATTGTTTACTAATATTAGTAAAAGGAATGATTTATTAACAGTGCAGATATAGGTATTTTACAAAGTTGCATACGCAATTTTAACAAACACAGGGCAGTTCTCTGACGAAAATATGGGTAATGTATGAATTAATTTTTAACACACCTTCAAAATTCTTTCTCTGTTTTTTTTTAATGCTAAAAATATTTCAACCTTTAAAACATGGATTTTTTGGTGATTGGTTACAGGAAATATTCTAAGAATATAAAATAATTTAAAAAAAACTCAAGGACGTGTCATTTTTGCTTTTTCAGGTGAGGATATTTCAACATGGCATTTCTTTACATTGTATGACCTTCTCTTGCTTTTTATCCTTAAATGTATTAGCCATCATCAAACAATTTTTAAATTTTAATTAATATGTAAGGAGCCATGTGCACCTTTGAGGTATATTGCACATAGTATCTTTCGGAAATTTGTCGGATAATTAGAGATTTTTAAAACGGGAATTTGAGTTTTTTTTATAGCGACGAGAAATCACCAACGACACCGGTCTCTGGTGGTCTACCGAATGTGCCCGAACCATTCTCAGGAATATGACGTCACCATTTCACCGTTCATTTTTTTTTTTGATCTCTTAGGTGTGTTCGGCTTCGTGTTTAATTTTTAGAATCGTTCTTATCATATCATGTCCATGGCTCCATTTGTCTACGTGTTTTGTCATTTCTATAAAGAGGTTCCCTATGATCATATTCTCTATCTGTAGGGTGTTGATTGATTGATCTATTCTTTGACAGTACCGACATATGTCGTCCGTTTTCCCTATTCGCTTTGTGTATGTCCTAAAAGATCCATGTCCCGTAACAGCTTGTGTCATTTTTTTGTTTTTGCAGTCTATCCATGTTTTAATGTCGGGAATAATTCTTTTCGTCCATTGTCCTTTTTCGGTATTTCGGTCCCATCTTGCTTCCCAGAATTCCAGTGTTTTCTCTTTTCCGGCTTCTTTGTTTTCTTCACTGTGTCCATTTCTATCTTCATATACAATTTCTTCGACAATAAGTTCTATGGGCGGGATTTCTGTTATAACATGAATAGCTTCCGTTAATATCGTTCTCTTACTAAGGCTTTCCCTTGCATTCTTATCAGCATGTTTTTTTACTTCTTTGTGCGCAGTACTGGACTCCATATCTCTGCATGTCCCGATTGAATGGATTACACTGTATAGTAACTTCCTCTTGCTATTTCTGGGCCCGTTTATGTTGGGGAATTTGAGGTTTAAAAAATGTATCGATTTTGCACGAACGTAGGTATGAAAATTGTTACAAATCTTGTGATCTTTCACCATTTTGTGCTTACACTCCTATAGTATGAATTGATTTTCTTGATCTATTAAATAACGGGTGCTTAAAAAGAAACAAAGGGACGAAAACTAAAAAAAAAAAAAAAAATGCGCGTGTACGGGGAATTGGCAAACAGCTTTGGATTGAAAATCCTCAAAATTTAAAATCCGTAAATATTTTGGTAAGAACTTGAAACTTTTGGTTTTATTGAATGTAAATTAATTGAGCCCTAATTACTTATGGTTACGTTCCCAAGTAGCACAAAGACGTACAAAAGGCGTCCATAGTATTTACGTTCAGGGCATTCGGAGATGTCCTTAGGACGTACGTTCCAGTACATCTTAAGGACGTCGGTTTAAGACGTCCCTAGGCACAAATCTGAGATATTTCTGGGACAGTTCCAGGATATTTTTGGAATTGTTTTGAAGACATTTTAAACGATTTAAGACGTATTTAATAAATTTGTAATCGGACGTTTCCAGGACATATTTGGGATATTAAACTAATGATTATAATGGTAAAAGTTTTTGAGTACATTCATATAAAAAGTTTATGAAGTGAACTTTCCAAAAGTCAAATCATACAAAAATTTATAACTAGCTCTCCACTAAGCACAAATGAAAAAAAAAACTATATAATGATATTTAAATGAAGTGAAAATAACTTTTTTGTCGCAATTCACAGAGAAAAAGACAGAAATATCCGGCGTGTAATATGAACGTAGTCGTGATGAACTAATCCCGATTACTCGCTAAATTCTCGATCAAACTCTATTTTTGCATTAAAAAGGGGTATTTATGCAGACTTTGGTTGTTTGTCGATTTTGAGTTTTTCGAAAATGTTTTCAAGGAACTGCGGAAGTCGGCCTAATCCGAGGCCTAACCTTACTGAAAATTCTCTAACTTTAAAACTAAAAATTGACGGAAAACCCCTATATAGTGCATAATTACCAAAAAATAAAAGTCCTAAAGATGTCCTAAAATTTTGATCCTCAACTAGTCCTTAACTGGACGTCCTAGGACTAGGCTTCGGACCCAGGACATTCGGACCGAAATCCGACGTCCAGGGGACGTCTTGTGCTACTTGAGTTAGGATTCCCGGACCTACTTTGTTGTGGGGACAACAATGTGGTCAACAGACTTTAATCCTACCAGATCTAATTGGTTGCGGACCGATGCACAGAGGGACAAATCCATAAATTAGCTAATAAAAACTGCTAAATTTCAAAATCACTTTTTAAATTTTTTTTTGTCATGAAAATATTTTATTAAGTAGCAACTTACCAAATATTAGCTTTATCAATCAATATGATAACAATATATAGAGTGTGCATTCAAATCTTGGACCGTTTTGAGAATGTTTAACTTTTTTATTTCTTAACAGATTTTTTAACCGGATGGCTTTTTTAAATAAAATAATTTGTAGATTTGTCCCTCTGTGCGACGCGACGTTTGGTAAACGTCGTTGACGCCACGATATCGTAGCGTGATCGCTTAGTGACTATACAGTATCTATCCACTTTCTTGTACTTGGACGACATTGGGATCCTTCCAGATTTGGTAGGAAAGTCATGTAAATGTTGCTTGCCCATATTATTTGTGCCCCCTTATTTGTGCGCGCGCAAACAAATAGTGAAGAAAATGTGTTAATAGGCACTTATTGGGCGTTACCATAATAAAGGAAAACCATATTTTATTTAGGATGAACCTTAACCATACTTTAAAGAAAAGTGTTATTGGGAGTCGCATTACTTTTCCTTATTCCTAACCTAAAATTTCTAACCTTGTAGGGATTTCCATGATAAATTCCCGCAAAGGAATTATATCGTCAGCAATTTATTATTTTTTTCACATAAATTTTAAAAATCTACAAGAAAAAACTAAAAATGCAGAGAATATTAAAAACTGGTGTCGAAAAACAAACCAACCATCACTATTATCCGTGCTAACTGAGGTTATGTTTAAAGATAAGAGACGTATGGTGACTGTACCGAATTAAGAGAACACCGTATTATATTATGGTTCCCATAATAAAAATGCAGGTCACGCGCATGCGCAGATGTCAAATCTCAATTTTCCTTAATAAGGGAACGCGAAAATGTACGCCCAATAAGTCCCTTATAACACAAAACATTTCCTTATATTTAATTTACTACAGTGGCTGTCAGGTTGGCATTTTAGCTGTTCAAATTCCCAGTCAACCTTCAGTTTAGGTTTAAGAGTGTGTTAGGCACCTACGTTTAGGAAAGGACTATATTTTGGACCTAAAACGCTGTGCCCAACACAAAAATATTTTTTTTTCCTTTTTTGGTGTAACGAAGAGTATAAATTTAGAACGATATAGAAAACGACAGTGCGGTGTTTATAAGACAACCAAGGATTTCAGCTTATCGTACATAGTACACAGAATGATTTTTACACAAATAAAATAGTTTCCTGAAAACCTCTAACACCGTAGAGAGTAGTAGTAGTAGTAGTAGTAGTAGAGAAGAGAAGGGGCGGCGCGAAGCCTGGCAAGTAGGCCTCCCTGGGCCCTTTCTGCCCTACCCCGTACCGTAAGTCTGTATGAAGATTCCAAATCAGCGGGATTTGCCTACGACCAACGAATAATAGTAATTTTACGGCCATCTCCTAGGATAAACGACAAGATGGCGCCACAAGCAATGAAAATTTATTTTATTTTATAAGAGCAATAATTGACGCAAAAATATGAATTATTTTTCTCTATTTTTAAGACAATAAATATGTATTAAACGTAAATAAATCCAATATAATTTTAGTACCTAACCAAAAATACGTCCTGTTAAATTGACATTACGCATTTTTAAGAAAAAAACCTTGTTTTCAAGAAGATATATGAAAAGTACCTTAGTAACCTTATTTTTTTTTATGTTTTAGATAGACCGTCATTGAAACTTTAGGTTATGAAAGTTGTTGACTTAAGAGTGTGGCATATCGGACAAAGCGTTTTTGTTTCTCACTTTATTACGACCAGGCCTCCAATGTCTAATGGAGAATCCAGACACCTACAGACCTGTTTCATTCTTATTAGGAATCATCAGCGAATCATAGGATTGTACCTGGCAGTTGAAGCTACACAGGCACCATGCACACCTCTCGAATTTAAAACAAAGAGTTTGTAATCCGTCGAGACGTCGTATTCGACAGGTGGCGCACACAAGTACTGGGTCTCAACGGATTAGAAACTTTTTGTTTTAAATTCGAGAAGGATGCATGGTGCCTGTGTAGCTTCAACTGCCAGGTACAATCCTATGACTCCCTGATGATTCCTAATAGGGATGAAACAGGTCTGTAGGTGTCTGGATTCTCCATTAGACATTGGAGGCTTGGTCGTAATGAAGTGAGAAACAAAAACGCTTTGTCCGATATGCCACGAGTGTTACTTTAAGTATAACTTATACCTACAAAATCTCTTCTTGATTTCATATTTTAATTTGATAGAATGAGGAAAATATCTGATAAATTTAGCATTAACCTAAATAAAATCGTTACTTTAAAAATTATAATTTAGAGAAAAATGGAAAACTCAAATAATATTGGTACTCATTTGTAGAGTTACCATGTATCCCTGCTTTTCCACAACGTTTCTAAACTTTTTGGGGATATTTTCACTTTTTTGCTTGTTGTGGGGCGCCGCCACAGACAATATTTTTTTGTAAAGGGGTTAACTATGTTGTGCAACTTTGTTAAAGGGGTTAAGTTTAAGACCCCCCTCTCCCCCCGGAATGATTTTTCTTACAAACTCTTACTTACATCTAACAGCATCCAAAACTACGAACAATTATGAAAATTCGATGAGTAGTACTGCAAAACTAAAATCTAAATACCAATATATAATTTTTATTTTTCTATTTTTAGTTAAATTCAATTCATTCATCCAAAACATGATTTTAGTAACTATCTGCAGATAACTAAAGCATGGCTTTTTTGGTTACCGATGATTGATCACGGGTGCAAAGAAAGATTTCTGTCCGTTTTTTACCCAAATTTAAAGAGAAATAGCGAAATATAGTAACATTTAAATCTATAAAATCTAGTTATTCTTGCCTAAAAATTAAGTCATTTCCACCAGTTTTCACCAAGTATTTATGAAAAAACCATTTAAACACATCGTCAAAATATCAAACTGTCAAAGATTAAAATGTCGCAACAATGAACGTCACCGAGTAAAAAGGCACATCGCTATGGAAACCGCATTGTTATTTCATTTACCAGCCACCTTGATCTATAGTGTAAAGAGGGTGTGTATTTTTCTATTTTCTTGGATTTTTTGATACAGGTATTAAAAAAAATAGTGTTAACAACTCGCGGCTAATACGTCGCTGCGCTCGTTATTTAAACCAAAGCACTATTTTAGCCACTTGTTGTTGTTAAAACTACTATTTTTGATCAGGGGTGCAAAAAAAGATTTCTGTCCGTTTTGTACCCAAAATTAAAGAAAAATAGCGGAAAATAGTAATATTGAAAAAAAAAATTATTCTTGACTGATAATTAAGCAATTTCCGCCAGTTTTCACCAAGTATTTAGGAGAAAATCATTTAAAAATATCGTCAAAATATCATACTGTCAAAGATTAAAATGTCGCAACAGTGAACGTCACCCAGTAAAAAAGCACATCGCTATGGAAACCATTGTTGTTTAATTTACCAGCCGCCTTGATTTATAGTGTAAAGATGGGGTGTTGCGAGAAGTGCTCTTCGTTTGAGATTTTTAAACGTATTTTCTTGGATTTTTTCATAAAGGTATTCAAAAAATAGTGTTAACAATTCGCGGCTAAACTGTGCTCTTTTTTACTCGCGTTTTAAAATACATTGCTGCGCTCGTTATTTAAACCAACGCTTGTAAAAAAACACTATTTTAACCACTAGTTGTGAAAACTACTATTTATTATTTATAAAATTTTTCTACCAAATGTTCCTCAAAACAAATTTTCATCGAACTTTCTCACAAACTAAAGTGACAGTTGGCGATCTACGCAAATAAACATTCTAAATAAAGTTGTACGTTCATTAAATTAAGCTTTTGTATCCTAAGGTACTACCGTAAAGAAAGTGTTGATCTGTATAACTTTTTTTGTCTGCCTATATTGATCGCAGTAAAAATCCATGTAATACTCGTAACTCAAAAACGACCGCACCGATTTTTGTTCGTTTTTTAAATAAATTTTCTTTTATATTTAGGACTTTGCGAAAATTATCATTTTAACAAAAAGTAGGGAGGGAATGTATCTAAGAAAAAATAAAATCAAGAAAGTTTATTTACTGTTTGTCTCCCCAATTATTTAAAATAAGTTTTAATATTTTCTTTTAAATCGCAGCATTTTCGACTCAACCCGATAAACTTCGATAGACAAATACATTTGTAGATGCACAACGTAATTAAATTTCGAAATTTGTTTTTGGTTTCCGAGATATTTCAAAATTAGCCCATTTTTTCAAAAAAAACCGCTGAAACCAGTGAACCGATTTTAAAAAGTATTAGCACCAAAAAGAATTTCAAAAAATCCACTATTGATTACACATGCACATATTAGCTACCAAAAGTCCAACAAAGATGGAAATGGTTTTCCTTACGTGATTTCCCAACCAGCATCTGTTTCTCTGTAAGAGAAAAACTGCAGGAATAAATGCCTCTATAATTTGCTTATATAAGGGGTCTGTAAGACGCTACTAGGCCGGTTATAAGTGCAAAATGCGCACCACCATATAGAGCAAATTACTTCTATTGATAAACCCATAACCATTGAAACACGTACACCACAATTTTATTAACGAACACCACTTTACTGCTAATATCCCTATTATTTATTTAAGAAAATTTTCACGCGCCATTGAAATATCTTTGTTTGGAGCTTAAAATACTGTTTGACTAAAAATTTTAAGCAAATTATGCAATATTTGTGCATGGTTTATCGTTTCTTTGTATTTTTGTACCTCCCATTTTGAATATAAAAGAAACCAGGAAGAAGTTTGGTTAAAAATTTTTAAAAGTGGTTCAAAATTACTTCGAAATTGTTTCGAAATTATAAGCGTATCAAAACTCGAATATTTTTCGAGAACTTTTCAAATGAGTTAACCAAAATTGTCATTCTTGAAAAAAGGGGCGGGGCGTAGTACCTTAAAAAAATGCCTTAATTAAAAACATCTTATTAACTTCTTCCCTGATGAATATGAATATACCTGTATCGTTTTTTGTTCATCGGACCATTTCGGCGATAACTTGCTGGCTTCGTTTGGGATAGTATATGAATATGACTAGCGGTCATTGAGCGAAATCTCAAATAAAAAATAGCCTATGTTTCAACTCAGGTCACACCCTATCTTCTTACCAAATTTTATGCAAATCGGTCTGGCCGTTTTTGCTTGACTGGGGAACAAACACGCACTCACAAACTTTCGCACGCATTTATAAATAACATCAGTAGGATAGCGGTAACGGATAATTTTTTAACTTAAAGATGCTTAAACTTTCCAAGACTGAAGCGTTGATAAATTAGAAAATTTAAAATACGTTCCGCGTCGCGCAAAGTTTAAAGTTTGAAGACATGACGGGATGACAAAAAATCGATAGCTTCGAAAGTTATCTTGGATATTGTTTACCCTTAAACTTGTTTACCATATCTAAGAGGTATTATATAAGTGCCATTTTCCGCACATGCCGACCTACAGGGTGCTGTCAAATAAATAATAATCATTTATACAAAATCAGTTTTCTAATTGGTATGAAATATATAATTTTTTATTTTTGAGTAACTATACCAAGCGGCAAAACCTTTCATAATCCCATTTTTTTAAGGCAAAAAAAGATTCAAAAACTTTCGCAAAAATTTAACGAGTTGGTGTTTTTGACAGGGTTGTAATTGAGACTTTTACTTGACAATTTAATTTAATTTAATTAATAAATTTTTTCATAATTTGTGATTTCTGGCGGCAAGATTTCATTCATTCATTTTTTTTTGGCAAATCTGCCTGTCTTGTGACAAATAGAACATTTATTTTGCAACACCCGGTATAGATATATCAGACCTTTTTTACGACTTTGATAACCCCCTTCTCAGTATTCTCGCTTAAGTTATATAAAGCGAGGTTCAATATTGGCTTAGGAAATATAAGAAAAATAAAGGAAAAAAAAATGTTACAGGCAATTTTTTTTAATCGATTTGGTCGCCTTATTATACAGGGTGTTCAGAAATTCGCGCCCAATTCTAGAGAACAGATTTTTAAAGGTGACAGTAAAAATATTTTTGGTCTCACACCCCTGATCTCAATTCCTAAGAAAAATGGAACACCAAAAAGACTTTTTTTAATTTTTATCAAGAAAAGAAGCGACGGCAAGCGAAACGTTATTGACTGTCGGAGTTAATTAATAGGCATGGAAATATATAAATCACTTTTTTGATTTTGTTTCATTAAAAAAGAAAACGAAAAATATTCCGCACATGATTACTCGATTTTGAAATATATTGGCTTTTCGAAAAGATAAAACGTTAGGGTTTTTCGATTCGTTTAAAAATTTACAACTTTCAAAAAATTCAAGATGGCGGACAGTTTTAGAAAATGTGTAATTTTCAACCCCCCTGAAAAAAATTTATGTGCGACACTGAACAAACTCTAAAGTTTTCACTACAAACGCTCACTGTTTCTGTGTATATTGAAGTATCATTTAATTAAATCAGTTGGAAAATAAAAAAGTTATAAGTTTTTTGACTACGAGTGTTTTGGCTTCGCATTGAAAAAAATCACAAAATTACATACATTTTCCATTTGCTATATCTTTTGACCTAATTATTTAATTAAGAAAAATACTAAGAATCTAAATACCCATTACTTTTTTATTTCTTATCCGATTTAATTAGGCGTTATCTCGATATACGAAGAAAAAAGGGAGATTTGAAAATACTTTAAATAAAATAAGGCGTATAAAAGCTAATAATTTTTAAAACTATCCGACATCCTGATTTTTTTTTAATGTCAAATTTTGAACAATCAGAGGCAACTCTCATGTTTTGTCTCTTTAAACAAAATTTTTTTTTAATTAACTAATCAGGCCAAAAGTTACAGCAAATTAAAAAAATATGTAATTTTGTGATTTTTTCCAATGTTAAGCCCAAACACTCATAACCTAGAAGCTTATAACTTTTTCATTTCTTAACCGATTTAAGTAAGTGATACGTTAATATAGACATAAAAATCGACTATTTGTAGTGAAAGCTTTAAAGTTTGTTCATTGTCGCACATAAATTTTTTTCAGGGGGGGTGAAAATTACACATTTTTTAAAACTGTCCGCCATCTTGGATTGTTGAGAAATTTTAAATTTTCAACTGAATCGAAAAAGTATCACGTTTCATCTATCCAAAAAACTAATACGTTTAAAAATCGAGCACCTATGTCAAAAGTAATAGTCAATCTAAAGAGTGCGGAATTTTGTAGCCCACCCTATATATTTAGGGGACAGTTTTTGAGAGTAGTTATTTTTTAGGACCTTGAGGGTTACATTGAAATTTGTTTGTTTAATTCTTATTTTCTCTATTATATCTAATTTTTATCTCGATGAAAGATGAAGGTGATAAATTTTATTTTGACTTTTAAGAACCCCAGAAAAATAACAAGAAAACTATAAAAATCGGTCTGTTTCTGAGTTACTCATGTGGTTACAATTAAATTTCTTCACCTAATAGTTTTTCCGTCAGTATCAAAGAGCACTTTATTACAATTATTTATTGTTTTAAAATCTAAAAATTTAATTATTAGTTTTTCTGTTTTCAGTTAAATTCAATGATTTCCGATAAAAATTTATATTTTCAATTTTAAATAAATTACTATCTCAATGTTTTCTTTAAACCAATTTTTCCTAAGCATTCTCACGAACGCTTTTCGGCGAGCTTTTTCATGAGCTTTTCCTCGAACATTTTGCCACATAGGCTCGTTTGTCGGCATTTCGAACATCAAAGAAAAGCTCGCTTGTATCACAATAAGTCAGTTATCAAAAATCACACTGGTCAACTTTCTGTTATTGGGCGGAGTCAGCGGTTCTAAAACAAAACTTTTCGACTATATCACAAATTCGCTAATGTCCTCTCCGTGTTACGTCCTCCGTGAATGGTCGTTTTGTAAGTAGGAATAACTATATATTTTTTAAAGCACAGAAAATAATTACCTTTCTATCAATATGTATTTATAAAACGCTGCTTTACATGAAAAAAATATTAGAAAATTTGAATCTGGTTCGACATCCCATTTGTACCACAAACGATCTGCCAAAAATTTGTTGCTTGACTCGCACAACATAAGAAAACTTAAAAATTCGTCATATTATATGACCAAAAGGCTTTACAATAACTTACCTCAAGAAATCAGATGCAAAAATTATAGTAACATTAAAAATTATGTCAAAATCTTACTGTAAAATAATGGATATTGTTCAGTACAAGACTTTTAAGTGGCACATTTTAAACCTTTTTAATTTATTGTTTCTCTTCTTATATTTTCACGACTTTACCTTTTTAAATATTGTAATTAATTTTGATGTTTGTCTTGAGTAGTGGTAGATGGGGGTTTCACCATCCGCCGTCCGCCGGCGGAATCTTATCATCAAAAAATCTCTGACGTCATCGTCTTTAGATACCGGAGACGACAATAAACAATTTTTACACGAATCTGTTCCCATATAAACAGCTTTTAAACAGGTCTGTTCCCAAATAAACAACTTTTTAACGGGTCTGTTCCCATATAAACAGCTTTTAAACAGGTTTCTTTCCAAATAAACAGCTTTTAAACGGGTCTGTTCCCAAATAAACAGCTTTTAGATAGGGTTTTCACTACCCACCGTCCGCCGGCGGAATCTTATCATCAAAAAAATCTCTGACGTCATCGTCTTTAGATACCGCAGTAGACAATAACCAACTTTTAAACGAGTCTGTTCCCATATAAACAGCTTTTGAACAAGTCTGTTCCCAAATAAACAGCTTAAACGGGCCTGTTCTCAAATAAACAGCTTTCAAACGGTCTTATCATCAAAAAATCTCTGACGTCATCGTCTTTGGATACCGCAGACGACAATAAACAACTTTTAGACGCGTCTGTTCCCATATAAACACCTTTTAAACAGGTATTTTCCCAAATAAACAGCTTTTGAACGGGCCTGTTCTCAAGTAATCATCTTTTAAACAGTCTTATCATCAAAAAATCTCTGACGTAGACGACAATAAACAACTTTTAAACGGATCTGTTCCCATATAAACAGCTTTTAAATAGATCTGTTCCCAAATAAACAGCTTTTAAACGGGCCTGTTTATTAAAGAAGAGGCCCGTTTGTTTGGGAACAGACCTGTTTAAAAGCTGTTTATGGGAACAGACCCGTTTAAAAGTTGTTTTTTGTCGTCTGCGGTATCTAAAAACGATGACGTCAGAGATTTTTTGATTATAAGATTCCGCCGGCGGACGGCAGATGGTGAAACCCCTATCTACCACTAAACTGTCTTGTTATATTTTATTTATTTAAAAAAAATATATTAATACTAAACTTTTCTTCATTGTCCTTAGTTGATTTGATATTTCTATTCATACTATGTATGGCCAAAGTAGTACTAATATATACATATTATATTCTATTCTATATTCTATTGCAACAAAATATAAATAAATGTTATTAAATATGGTTTTTATCCAAAAACGAACCATTTGATAACAAACATTTTCACTTGGCTTTGCAAATAAATATTTATAATCGTGCCCGACTTGCCACCATTACAGAGTTATAAACTAAACACTATTATTTTAAGATCTGAACAGTTAGAGGGTTTCCAGTTAAATTTGGTTCATAAAACCAATTTTCTTCAATTAAAACGTAAATTTACGATTCTTTGGGGCACAAACAGGGCGATTTCCTTCCTGCTTAAAGCGGATAGCGATGTTTTGATGACAATTATAACTGTTTAGGGTCATGAATTGCCGATTTTACGGGCAAAGATAAGTGTGTAGCAAAATACCACTAATGAAATTGCTAAAACGAGATTTTTTCCGCTAGGTACTGTTATGGCCAACCAGTATTTTGACACTGTTGACATATGGGCGAGTTTTCAGGTCAATTTCATCGATTTTTCATTCTTTGTGATAAAACAGTGTAATAGACCGCAAAAGAATTCTAGAAGTTTACACATTTACATATACATTACATATAATACAAAAATTAACTTTCTGGAAGTAATACTCGTAAGGTTAATCTGAAATCAGGAAGGAAGAAAGAAAACACTGTCTTTCTCATAACGCATCTTCTTGAGACTTTTGTGACCCACTGATTTTGTCTTTTGCAACTAGTGTTTTCCAGAAATACTGTGAAATAATAGCTTGTAATGTAAAAAATGATGATTAGGAACAAACTGTAACACTGGTACAAACAATGCAAGTATTTTTTATTATTTTTGATAAATTTTATACTAAATATTTATCTAAAATATCTTTTCCCAATTTCTTAAAGGATTTTTTAATATTTTTTAAAAGGAATTTGTGATTATGATTATAAAAACAATATATTTTTATTCGGAGATTCAGTAACTTTACTAAAAAGTTAACCTGGAAGAAACATTATGATAATGACCATGCGTTAGCGTAATGACAAGTCTACAACGAATCCCAAAACATTTTTAATGAAAGACAAGAAAAACAATTAAAAAAACTAAACTAAACTAAATTTACACTCCTGTAAATAAAAAACTGAAAAATATTTTACAAATATAAAAAAACAAACTTATGTGTAGGTAAAACTTCTGCTGGTTCATCATGAAGTGCACAGATTTCTTCTTTATCTTCACATATGTAGTGGCGTTTAGTGACCGGTTTTGGAGGTTTTATTTTACATATAATACTCTCGGCGATCAGCAGATATCGGCCAACAGAATTTACCACCAGAATGTGTCGGATGGTTGGATGCATGAAATATACCTTTAGTTGATCGTCCACATCCTGCATACCACTGATCGCCATAAACGGCGGCTATCCACTAATCTTTTTTGGTGGTTTGTTTAGGTCAAACATATCCTTTAAAACATTCTCCTCACTAAACAGTATTTTCTTTAATATTTTTCTTCCTGTTCTTTTTTATTTCATTTCAAACTTTCTTCTTTCATCTTCTTCAATCTCTCTTGAAGCTCGGCGGCTTTGCTGGTATTGAACATGATCCTAAGACAAAGAAGGAAAATGAAATAGTCATTCTCCTAACACACGGTCATTCTCCTAATGCTAAAGATATGTGGAAGAAAATTAGGGTAAAGACCAAGTATAACTAAAACATCTGTTGCTATTTGTTTGGCCCTCCCGCTATGCTATAATATAACATCAAAATAAAAATGATAGCTTATAAAACAAGAGTCCTATATAGCGTTTTGTAAAGAAATTGAACGCGAAAAAATCTTACCTCTAAAATATTTATGAATCAAAATCCACACACTGCACACGTGCTCACTCTTGCTGCCGAACTGATAAACTAGATGGTCTCTAGGAACACCATGAAGTTACCCCCACCTTATGTCTCTGCTTTGACGCAGTTGGCAAGGAAAACGTTAGGTTAAAGACAAAACTTTTGAATGTGACCTTAAAATTTTTTTAGAAATTACACTACTTTGTAAAAAAATACTATTTTTTCATATATGAACAGAAGAACTTTTAGTTTTTCAAAAACACTATATTATTTTAGAAGAAAGTTGCAAAAAAATAAAATATAATAATGCAAATTTAAAAATCGACTCTAGGGACATGCATTATTATATTTTTTTTTTTGCAATTTTCTTCTAAAATAATATAGTGTTTTTGAAAAACTAAAAGTTCTTCTGTTCATATATGAAAAAATAGTATTAGGTAACAGGACATTTCACCTAGTTTTTCTGCCATATTTTGAAAACCGACGTGATCATTTAAAAAATTATGCTGGATCCTCAAAGGAAGGAAGTATTTATATATAATAAATATCCAAGTGATCAATAAAAGTTAAAAATAAAAATAATATTAGCTGGGGACAGCAAATGTACATTTAACGAAAATTCGCCCAGATTTAATGCCGGCCGTAATGGTTTTACCTTCACCTTATTTTTGGAAGTTTTAAAAACTGATACGGCCCATTTAGATTTTGACATTTAAAAAAATATAACTTAAAAACTCAACAGTAATCAATGCTAAATTAATTTACATTTAATAAATTTTTATTTAAAAAGACTTTTAAAGAACAAGCTTTTATTAAATGCACTCAAAAGTGGAAAATATTTTTTTATCTTTCTAATACCACAATAAAAGCGATGGGTGCAAATTAAAAATTTTAACTTCAGGTATCGTATATCGGTCACATCGACGATTCACCTAAGAAACAGTTGTATTACTCTATAACCTAAGGACATTTTCAAAGGCTTGCCAAGCACGGCAATCTCACCCGTCCTCAGCTTCTTTCGATGAAAGCATTATGTTTATCATTCGAATAGAAAAAGAATTTAGTTCTTCTTTTGTAGTTCTCTCTTTGTCACCGTAAAGTTAAAATTTTTAAATTGCGCTCATCGCTTTTAGTATGGTATAAGGAAGATAAAATTTATTTTTCAATTTTTAGATTTGTACCCTAATTCGTCCATTTTTAAATCCGCCATTTTGAAATTTAAAAATCTGATCGAAAATTCATATCCCCTTCCTGAAAAACCCATGTAGGCCAATTTTGATTTAAATCGAACAGTCTAAATCTTTTCCCCCCTCTACTTCCCTCGTTATAGGGAAGGGTGTACCTAATGTGGATTTAGGCCCAATCGAGGCACAGCTGACATGATCTTTAGTGCCAGACAAATGCAAGAGAAATCTAGAGAACAAAATCGCCCTCTCTTCATGGCCTTCATAGACTTAGTCAAAGCATTTGACTCGGTCAACAGCGAAGCTCTCTGGAAAATACTGGCAAAAGCTGGATGCCCTCAAAAATATATTCAAAGTATTAGACTACTACACGACAATATGAATGCAACAGTCCTGAGCAACGATGGACCAGGAGAGTCATTCCAGATTACGACAGGCGTTAAACAAGGGTGTGTTATTGCACCCACCCTATTCTCTATATTTTTAGGTGCCATGCTTCACCTTGTTGAGGAATATCTACCACCGGGAGTGGAAATTCTATATAGATTCGACGGTGGCCTACTTAACCTAAGCAGACTGCGAGCAAAAACTAAGGTCTCGACAACCTCGGTAATCGAACTGCAATACGCCGATGACAACGTCGTAATGGCCGATACAGAGGAAGGTCTACAGCTGGTAATCAACGCATTTAACCAAGCCTACAAAAGCATTGGCCTAAAGGTCAATCTTGCCAAAACGCAAATTCTTCACCAACCAAAACCAGGTACGAATCCCCAAGCACCAAACATTTCCATAAATGGCCATCCTCTGCAGAACATGGAACATTACCCATACCTTGGGAGCCACCTATCATCAAATGCAACTATTGACGCAGAAACACAGTATCGCCTAAAATGTGCTAGCGCAGCGTTCGGACGGCTTTCGGAGAGAGTCTTCAATAATCACGACATCAATCAACACCGTTCTAAACTAAAAAGCCTGTCAACTTCTACCTCCTCAGTGCCCTTTAGCCTAATGTGGCTGCCATTTATATAACCAAATTGATAAGTAAAACATGGATTTTCTGTCAGTTTTGTGTCAATATGGCGGCGATCATAGGCCAAAGGATACTAAAACGAAAATGAGTTAACTGGCTTTTTAGTTGAGAACGGTGTGGCATCAATGCGGAGACCAAGCTTCGTGTCTACAACACAGTTATAATACCAACTCTAACATACGGATGCGAAACGTGGACCACCTAGAGAAGGCATACCAAACGACTAGAAAAATATCACCAAAGTTGTTTAAGATGAATACTGAGAATCAAATGGCAAGACCGACGAACAAACATAAGTGTTTTAGAAGAAGCCAGAACAACTAGTATAGAAGCCCTTATCTTCAAGCACCAGCTTCGTTGGACTGGTCACATTATCCGCGTGCCCGAAACACGTCTCCCAAAGCAGATATTTTATGGACAACTGAAGGTCAGCAAAAAAGGTACAAGGACGTTCTCAAAGGCAATATGATGAAGGGTCACATCGATATAAACAACTTCGAGACCACGGCAAACGATAGGACTTCATGGCGCCGAACAGTCCATGAGGGAGCACAAACTTTTGAAGAGCAACGACGTAGACTAGAGACGGAAAGGAGAGAACGTAGAAAGGAGCGACAAAATGGAATAATGGATGACCAACTACACCCGGCTGCTGCCGGAGACTGGGTATGCCAGGACTGTGGAAGGGTGAGCGGCTCGAGAATTGGCTTACATAGCCATCAAAAAACGCACAACAGATAGCGACGATACAGAATAGAGGAAAATCATACTAGGTATCGAGTGATTGCCTATGATGATGACCTAATAATACCATATTATTGTATTGTTGCCGGAAATATAAACGAATACCAAATTTGAACGCACACTCTTAATTTTTAGATTTGTACCCTTAATCGTCCATTTTGAATCCGCCATACTGAAATTTTTATATCTGATCAAAAATTCATAATCCCTTCCTTAAAAACCCCTGTATGCCAATTTCGATTGAGATCGAACAAATTAAATATTTTTCTCGTTTCACTTCCCTCGTTAGAGGGACGTGGGTACCTGAGAATACCATATTATTGTATTTTCACCGGAACTATAAACGCATACCAAATTTGAACACAATTAGATGTGGATAAGTCAGTTAAAATTGGTTAGCAAAACATGACTGAAAATTTTCCATCTTGAATCCGCCATATTGAATTTTCAAAATATTATCAAAAATTCGTATTCCTTATCCCCAAGTGCCCCTGTATACCAATTTTGGTTGAAATCTGACAAACTTAGGTGTTTTCCCTCTTCCACTCCCCTCGTAGGCGGAAGGAGTGCCTAATAATGATATATTATTATATTGTCGCCGGAACTATAAATGCATGTCAAATTTAAAGGCAATCAGATGTGTATAAGTTAGTTAAAATTGGTTATTAAAAGATGACCAAAAATTGTCCATCTTGAATCTGCCATATTTAATTTGCAAAATCTGATTAGAAATTCGTTATCTGCATCCCCAAGTGCCCCAACATACCAAATTTAAACGAATTCGGGGGTACTTCAACTGTACCCCCGTCCACCCCCTTCCCACTATATTCTTGTGTTGCTAGCGCAGCTATATAAGCGTGCCAAATTTTAAGCCGATCGGATGTCGCGAAGTTTTTAAAAATTAAGTTGTAATATTCCACCATACATACATATTATCTCGTAACATAGATAGATGCATACATTGCAAGTTGAATAAAAGCTCGTAATAAAAAAACCAAAGATTTCAAGTGATAAAAGACTTATCGGTACATAACGTCGTTTAATTATGTCGGTACTCTTTTTGACAGTTCCGCTCGCAACTACTACATATTTTTAGGCACTGTAAAATTACTGAAACAAATCCTCGCATTTTTCGTGTGCATTTCTCCTTGTAACACTTTATAACACTTCCTCTTCCCACACCTTGCGGCGTTACGTAATTTATGGATAGCCTCTAACTTACCTGACGTTCTTGCTAATATTTCTTACATTGTTGTCATCTAAACATGCTCATATCGTGCCGCCTATAAAGTTGACATAATTAAAGTTAATGCCGTTATGGAGGGCAACATAAAAATGTATCAACATTAATAATTTTATTCCTAATTTATTTTAGTTCGATGCGATTAACTTGTAACATAAAAAAAGGCTGTTCGAAATAAACAAATATATAGATAATAGCAACAATAAAAAATCAAAACAAAATTCTTCACATATTCTTATCAAATAAAAGTTGTACGTTTAGTTAGACTTATCAAATTTGTCAATAACCCTTGAGCAAAAGTGGATCAGCAACGTCAGAATATGTTCTTTCTCGATAGACAGTCATCATCGCTAACTCGTCGAGTCGGCTCAGTTAAGTTTGCCCCCCCCAGATCGATTTTCTCAAAAATTTTTATGCCAAAATTTTGCACACATTTTGCACAATTTTGCACACCACAAATCAAATTTTGCACACCTTCCTACGAGAAACTACAGCCCATTTTCTGTGGGGGGGGCAAACTTGACGTTGCCCCCCCCAGTCAATATTTTTCAAAAATTATGATGTCATTTGAAAGGTCTTATTTTGCACAATTTTGCACACCCATTTTAAAATTTTGCACACCTCCCTGTAACCCACACGAGGGTTCTGAAAATATCAAGTTTGCCCCCCCCAGTCAATATTTTTCAAAAAGTTTGGTGTCGTTAGAAAGGTCTTATTTTGCACAATTTTGCACACCTATTTTAAAATTTTGCACACCTCCCTGTATCCCACACGAGGGTTCTGAAAATATCAAGTTTGCCCCCCCCAGTCAATATTTTTCAAAAAGTGTGGTGTCGTTAGAAAGGTCTTATTTTGCACAATTTTGCACACCTCCCTGTAACCTACACGAGGGTTCTGAAAATATCAAGTTTGCCCCCCAGTCAATATTTTTTAAAAATTTTGGAGTCATTAGAAAGGTCTAATTTTGCATCATTTTGCACACCCATTTTAAAATTTTGCACACCTCCCTCTAACCCATACCAAGATTCTGAAAATATGAAGTTTGCCCCCCCCCCTACCGTCGATATTTTTCAAAAAATTTTGTGTCATTCGAAAAGTCTATTTTGCGCAATTTTGCACACCCTTCAGTACCCCACAAGAGCGTTCTCAAAAAAGCTTGCCCCCCCCCCAGTTAATATTTAAAAAAAAATTTATGTCATTCGGGAAGCCTAATTTTGCACAACTATTTTTAAATTTTGCACACTTCCCATGCCGTTTTCTTTTTGTGGCGTTTACGGTTAAACTTGGTCCTAAAATTTCCCAGAAGTATAAGCAAACGAAGGAGACCTCGATTGTGTAATATCTTTGAATATTGTTTAAATTTACAGATAATTGTTTATGTTTACATTTGTATATAATCAAAAGTTTTTAATTTTTATGAATTTCCGGATTATACTTAAATTTTCATATCAAAAATGAACAGAAAAAATCGATGTAGACAGCGCATCCTGTCATGTTCGATGCCTTGAGAATCGGAACCAGCCTATTTTGCCGGTTCAGAATGGTTGCGATTCTCAAGGTATGGATCTTCACAGGATGTGCTATCTACGTCCATTTGTTAGATGATGTCATAGCATGTGAAAAATTAAGTATAATCCGGAAATTCATAAAAATTAAAAACTTTTGATTATAGACACATATATGTCAGCATAAGCAATTATATGTAAATTTAAACAATATTCGAAGATATTACACAATCGAGGTCTCCTTATTTTGCTTATACTTCTGGGAAATTTTAGGACCAAGGTTAACCGTAACCGCTACAAAAAGAAAACAGCTCCAGAAACTAGTAGGTAGGTATATGCACCTATATCTGAATTCGGGACAGGTATCCGCGGGAGGCGGGAGGTTGTACGTGCCGTAAAGAGGAATGCGTGCGTACCTACACCTACCAAGCGCGAAGGCCTTTTACGTAATATATTGAAATGTCGCTTAGCAATGCCTAGTTTTATTTGTGTTCATGATTCAGAATGACTTCGGGTGAAATTTCCGAAGTTTGCAACGTGTATTTTAAATGGTGGCGTTCCATTTCGGCAGGAAAGTCAATGTGAACGCCTCTATTTAAAATACATAACATTACGTAACGCCTGGTTCTCACCTATGCGTGCCCACCCTGACTCTAAAAATGCATCACGTGATCAGCCATGCATTTGCCGATTTTTTAAAAGTGTCGCGTGATGCGTTTTTAATGTCAGGGTGAGCACGCATAGGTGGCAACTAGGCGTAACACTTATAGGGGTTATGTAGGGGTGAGCGGGGTTTCGCGGTTCCGTTACGTAACGCAATTTTTAAATTATTATTGTGAAATAAAACAACTTTTTGGATTTTTCGAGTGAAAAAGAAAAAAAAGAGGGGGTCTCTGGCAGCAAAACGTTTTGTTATTTTATACTGGAGTAGTCCCAAACGTTACAAAGCGTTATATAGGGGGTCGCGGGTTGGGGTCAAAATTGGGCAAAATAAGGGTTACGTAATAAGTGCACTACCTCTCAGTTTACGAAATTACTTTGTGGTTATCGGTAAATATAACCTAACGTTCTTACTTACTTTTTACTTTTTTTAGTCGATGATACGTACCTCATCAATCAATTTTCCAAAAATTACGAAAAAAATAAAATAACGATAACCATAAAGTAATTCCTCCGGAAATTCCGAACTCTGTTATGGAACTGCGCAATCGCAGAAGTAACAATAATAATAAGGAAAGAGACAAAAACACTGACCAATTAAACAAAGATCTTAAGTGTGAATGGAACTTTAACTTTCTACCTATTGGTGTCATCCCATTTGCAGCAGGCGTTGTTTCCGTCTTTGGGTTGAGAATTGAGTCAAATTTACACGACATATATTTTGAATTCGATTTGATTTTTTTTTCGATCTATAAAAGGAATAATAATTTTTTTCTTATTTGCCATTTTAAGTGCATGAAATACAAAAACAAAATGTCTAAAATGTTCATGTGTAGAAATAAATAAACGACTTCTTCTAATTATAATTATTGACGGACGGAATTTTTTGATGTAAACCTAGTTAATGACACACCAAGACGCCAAACGCGTGGTGTGAACTGCAAAATCAAGGCGGGCGTCATTACCGTAGCCGCTGTCCGCAAATAGCAAGGTGTGATCCCACCATTATCCAGATGAAAATTTTCGGACGCACCCATGAAATCGGAGGCGCGTTCCACCTCGGGTGAAACTTGACCCAAAATGGGTAAGTGCAGCCCTCTAGAAATTTGATTAGCCTTTGGTATTCTTGACATGTAAAAGAGAAAGATAGAAATGCGGCGTTATAGGCGTTCTTAGTCATTTTCGGTAAGAGCTTCATAGAAAGTGACAGTTTCCTCGTCCTTCACTCCCCAAATGGACCTACCTAAATTTTTGGGTGTTCTGCACCAAATTTTGACGTTTCTTGGACCTTGGTCATCTTGTCTTTACACTTTGCAGTGTGTATTTGTGGAAGAAATGAATTTGATGGACGAGAAGCACCAAAACGTCTGGGCGTGAAAAAAATTCTGTTTTTTTTTATAAGTTAACTATACAGGTTAAAAAAGTGTAGGTTGTATAAAAACAAGCTTACGGAATCGTGGAGTGAATTAGGGCGTACTCCTATTAACTCCACGGTCCCGTAAGTATTATATATATAACTTTTATTTTGGTTTATTATTGAAGTAAAATATGCGTGCGGGAAAGTAAAAAGATCTGAAAGAAAACAAAGCGTCGTTTTTTTTAAAAGAAAGTGTTTATTTTATCCATCAACGAAGTTTACTATTAGAAGTGCAACAACACGCAAATACGATTTACTTACTTTCCACTAACTTGCGTGACAAAGACTTTTATGGAACTTAAAATTAACGTTTTTATTTTATTAGACTCTTAAAGCCAATTATCAAAGTTAACACTATCCTAAGACGTATCTCTGTCGAGTGGACCAATCAACCATGTACAGTTTTAAATATATGGGGAATGCGAGACAGCTTCAGCTGATCAAAGTACCCCTGGATACCCATTCTTCAGTTTCGAGAGAAACTTTCGTGTAGGCACGATCACATCCTTTATTTCAACCATTAGGCAAGCCCCAATGCGGTTACGAAACGTTCGATAAGCTGAAAAGCTCCACGGCGTCCGCGCAGGAGAACCCGCTCTCTTCCCCATAACCAGCAGATGTAAGTTGTAGGAGAGTTCTCTTGATATGCGGTAGCCTGGTAATGTCCGGCGGTGCTCGACTGATATCGGATGGCTAGTGCAAGCAGTCAAACTATCCTATTGGTCCAAATCACTAATGTGAGCATTCCTATAGGAGTGTTCTCTCGAAACTGAAGAATAGGTACCCTGTCCTGCAATACGTGTCAGGATAACACGTAAGAAGACGTGACGTTACGTAGTTTTCACCCAAGACGTTGCTCTATCAACGAAAACGTGTCATTTCGATCAGCTGGAGATGTCATGCATTCGCCATAAATTTAAAAGTGTACTTGGTTAATTGGCCGACAAGATAGAGATACGTCCTAAGATTTTTTTAGGGATGAGGTATTTTGGGGGTAGTTCCGAAGGAAGAAATGGAGGAAAGTTCAAAAACATTAGGGCTCCGCGCGTTAATACACGTAATCGTTGTGTAAAATTTCGTTATGATCGGTGCAGGAGTTTTTGAGTTACAGTGGCGCATATCGAGGCGACGGACAGACAGACAGACAACAAATCAGTAAAGAATTTGGTTTCATCCTGTGAAAATCCATACCTTAAAAACCGCAACCATTATGAACCGGCAAAATAGGCTGGTTCCGATTCTCAAGGCATCGAACATGACAGGATGCGCTGTCTACATCGATTTTTTCTGTTCATTTTTGATATGAAAATTTAAGTATAATCCGGAAATTCATAAAAATTAAAAACTTTTGATTGTATACAAATGTAAACATAAACAATTATCTTTAAATTTAAACAATATTCAAAGATATTACACAATCGAGGTCTCCTTTGTTTGCTTATACTTCTGGGAAATTTTAGGACCAAGTTTAACCGCCACAAAAAGAAACGGCATGGGAAGTGTGCAAAATTTAAAAATAGTTGTGCAAAATTAGGCTTCTCGAATGACATAAATTTTTTGAAAAATATTAACTGGGGGGGGGGCAAACTTTTTTGAGAACGCTCTTGTGGGGTACTGAAGGGTGTGCAAAATTGCGCAAAATAGACTTTTCGAATGACACAAAATTTTTTGAAAAATATCTACGGTGGGGGGGGGGCAAACTTGATATTTTCAGAATCTTCGTGTGGGTTAGAGGGAGGTGTGCAAAATTTTAAAATGGGTGTACAAAAGGATGCAAAATTAGACCTTTATAATGACTCCAAAATTTTTAAAAAATATTGACTGGGGGGCAAACTTGATATTTTCAGAACCCTCGTGTAGGTTTCAAGGAGGTGTGCAAAATTTTAAAATGGGTGTGCAAAATTGTGCAAAATAAGACCTTTCTAACGACACCAAACTTTTTGAAAAATATTGACTGGGGGGGGCAAACTTGATATTTTCAGAACCCTCGTGTGGGTTACGGGGAGGTGTGCAAAATTTTAAAATGGGTGTGCAAAATTGTGCAAAATAAGACCTTTCTAACGACACCAAAATTTTTTAAAAATGTTGACTGGGGGGGGCAAACTTGATATTTTCAGAACCCTCGTGTGGGTTACAGGGGGGTGTGCAAAATTTTAAAATGGGTGTGCAAAATTGTGCAAAATAAGACCTTTCTAACGACACCAAACTTTTTGAAAAATATTGACTGGGGGGGGCAAACTTGATATTTTCAGAACCCTCGTGTGGGTTACAGGGAGGTGTGCAAAATTTTAAAATAGGTGTGCAAAATTGTGCAAAATAAGACCTTTCTAACGACACCAAACTTTTTGAAAAATATTGACTGGGGGGGGCCAAACTTGATATTTTCAGAACCCTCGTGTGGGTTACAGGGAGGTGTGCAAAATTTTAAAATGAGTGTGCAAAATTGTGCAAAATAAGACCTTTCAAATGACATCATAATTTTTGAAAAATATTGACTGGGGGGGGCAACGTCAAGTTTGCCCCCCCCACAGAAAATGGGCTGTAGTTTCTCGTAGGAAGGTGTGCAAAATTTGATTTGTGGTGTGCAAAATTGTGCAAAATGTGTGCAAAATTTTGGCATAAAAATTTTTGAGAAAATCGATCTGGGGGGGGCAAACTTAACTGAGCCCGTCGAGTCTATCTCTGGATATTGTTGACATTAGCCATGTTTTAATTCTTCTAAAGGATCTTCCAACATATGCTGTAGTAGCTGGAAGAGATAAAGCAATAAGAAGACAACTTTTTACTAAAGGAAAAAATTTACATAATTCCAAAGTTCCTCATAAGGAATATTTTGATCAATATTTTTTTAAATTATATAATCTTTCCATAGTAATCCCTCTTCTCCAATAATAGGGTACAGGGTCCCTATTTCTACAAGATTTTCACTTGTTACTATTTTTTGGAGAAAACCTGTCTTCAATTAGCGAATCTAAATAAGGGAAAAATATATTTCCGCGAAAATACATTTCCGTTGTTTCTACCTCTATATTAGACCTATGCATTTGCTTACTACATGTTCTTGGCATTTTAGTATGTAATCCCAAAGCATCGCACGATGCTTCAACATCTAGGAAAATGTCCCTAAATATTTTGATATGATTAAGTCTACGACTTTTAAAAATATCAGTCAAATCTTCTATGCGTTTTCGAACATCAAAACACAACCCTTACTTGAAGGGGGTTTATCGTGTCCATGGAGTTATTTATAATTTTCTTGGTTCGTCGGGATATTAGGACAAATAAAAATCGGAATTTCTCATTTAGTGTACGTTTCGGTTTTATATCAAACCATACTCAGTACTATAAAACAAAAACGACAAACTTGGAATTTTAAAATTAATATGAATTAAATCAAATGAAAGTGATCAAAATTAATTTTACAAAAATAAAAACAAGTATTGGAAATGTCAAAAATAAAGTTAAATTATTACACAGTACTGATGAGCAAAGACATTCATAAGTTATACTTTTATGCCATTACCTTTTTTGAGTCCTATTGTTTTTTTTTTATAATAAAAAATATTGTTTTACGGGTCGTCCACTTTTTTACCAAATCCTGAACACACCACCTCCCTGTAACACTAACATCGCTAAAAACATAAACAATTGATTTCTAAATATTTTTTATTTTAGTTACAAAAATGTTTCCTAACGCAGTTGTGAAACCCGTTTCCATTTATAACCCTAAATCGACTCCTACCGCCCCATTCTCTGTTACATTACTCATGAGTGGCCCTTAAATCAACAGAAAAATCTCGAAATATCTAAAGAATAAACAACATTTATTAAAATTATGGTTTTTGCAACTTTTACGCCACTTTTTAACTATTGCTACACTTTTTAAAAGTGTAGCTTTCCCAAGGTTCGAGTTAAAATTAAATTATCCGTCGTAACTGCAAGAATTGCCGAGCCAAAGCTTAATAAAGAAAGATCCCAATAATAAAAAGATCATTTTCAATTTGACTCAATAGTAAGTAGATACTCTATTGCAGAGTTTTATATTGAATTTTTTATTACGAAATTGATCTGATTTCAAAAATTGTGAATGATAGTTTTAAAAAAAGTTAAATTTAAATTCAAAAACAAAGTTTAACCGAATCACTCCTCTTCGGAAAGAAGATTAGACGAATATGTATCTGAAAAATGCAGCTACCTAGATTTTGTACTTAAACACAGTCTAGACACTTAAGATTTTAAAACTAACCCATAGCTGTAGACACGTTGTAGCAGCTACGTGTTTGTTGTAAAGTAACTAGCTTAATTTAAGCTGCATTTCTAGCTGTCAAAATGGCCTGGCAACTTTCAATTACATCCAAATTAGAACGTGCTATTACACCTTGTTTTATGTTAAAATAAAATCTAAATCTCAGCTGGCTAAACAGGAACAAATGTTAGCATTTTTTTAACTTATACAGCTAAAACTAATGCGAAACGACAGCTGCGAATGTCGCGACTTCTACAGTACATACAATGCACCTCTTAACCTTTATAGTTTCGATTATTCCGGTTTATTGGTATTATTCACCAGTTAGTTAAAATCTATATTGTTTTTATGTTTATAGTCGTTTTTGGGAGTGAAAAGATTTTAAAACCATTTCAAAATCATGCAAGACGTCACGGTTCAACACATTTCAAAGGATTTCAAAAACGCTCCTCCGACTGTTTCGAAAGCGCTGAAACTGAATGGTAATCGATTAAATGTGTGTTTCAACATATATTTGGAAAATAATCTTTCAGCAAAGTAAATATAACCTCAAATAAAAACAGTGAAGATCCCAAATTTTTGAGGGGCGTGTTGTTTTATCATAACAGGTTTAATCAGTAAACGGACTTGCACACAAAGATTTCACCACTGGTAAGTCCTCAAAATGCGTATTTACGAATAGTAGGTTAGTTAAACATCAATAACAATGTTTATTTTGTATGTCTCCCTCTTTTAGAAAATTTTGATATAATAGCTACTATGAAATATATTTTTTGCCAGGGAATTTAAATTTTAAACAACATGGCATGCATTGACTGACATTGACATTATCACAGGCAAAAAATATTACTCAAAATAGCTGTGGCAACAAATTAATGAAGTTTTCAAAACGTTATGGCGGAAAACAATTATTGTTTTTTTTTTGCTGTAAAAACGTTGTCCGTGCTGTCTTGCAGCACACTGTGTTACTTGGATGAAGGCCCAACAAACACGGTTCCCTCGGGCCTTCGTCGACCCGATGTCGATTGCCGAATTTGCCGTCATCGGCATGACGTCGATTTACGACATCGGACCAGCAGTATTTTTTGTCCGCTTTGCGATGTAGGCCCAATGTATGTTTACCAACGCAACGTTAGACTGTAGCCCGCCGTCGCGGCGTCGGACCAATGGTAAATTTTACTTTTTGCTGACATTGGCATACCGTCGCCGTACGATTAACGTCTGATATGGTTTAACCACATGGTACCGACCATCCGCCCATATAGCTGTTTAATTTCGTCGGTGTAGCCTAGGCAAGCTGGTCTGGGCCCGACATCGGTAAACTATTTATGTCCGACATTGGTTTCCTAAAGCGGACCAACGTCGGTGATTGACAAAGGTCCGTCAGTGGTAGCTTAAAGTGACCTGACAGTGGCAAACCACAAAGGTCCGATAATGGGTGGATAATAAGGCCTCACATCGGCCTCTCAAAGCGGGCCGACGTCGATGATTGACGAAGATCCGTCGGTGGTTGCTTGACACGATCCGACATTGGCAAACTAAAAAGTTTTAATAATGCGGGTGCTTAACCAGTCGGGGTGGTTTAAGTTACGGAAGAGGTGATTCTTGTAGAAAAAGTACCACCATCTTGTCCAGTCCGCATTCTAGTTTTTAAATATCTTTGCTCATTATATATATAAAATTATCTTCCACTATACAGGTAACATAGTGACATTAGCGCCATCTACATACTAGAAAGAAACCATTAAACAGTTTAAAAATTTTAATGTGACGTACCATCGTCTGTTGCCGGTTGTCGACCAATCGAACAAAGTTCCAAAGTGGTCGTCGGCATAAAGTCAACTATAGTAAATCGGGCCATCAACAGTTGCCGATTCTCGATCGATTAACCAATGTTCCAATCGGACCATCTTCGGCCCTAAAGCAGATAAGGTTTGCGTTGGCATAATGTCGACTATAGTAAATCGGGCCATCGTCAGTTGCCGATTCTCGTCCGATTAAACAAAGTTCCAATAGGACCTGTCCAACATCGGGCCAGCGTGTATTCGCCGATGCTGACACACTGCGGATGTTGTCGACATTGGCCCTGTTCGATGCCGACGATTTGTGTTTGCTGGGGGAGCTTTAATTGTGCTTTAATCTGCATTTTGCAAGTAGGAAAAAAGTAAACAAGCTATCAGCATTTCTAAAATAACAATAAGGTGCTTAAAAACGCCCTTAAAATTAAATTATAGGGCAATATTAAAAATTTAAATTCAAATATTATTAAATGAGGCCTATATATTATTATTAATTAACAAATTGGCTTCATTCAATAAATTGTGGTATATACATTTGTTTAAATGTTAATCCCCAACACATTATTCGTTAATTTTAATTCTATTTCATTAACCGAATTATTTAAATCGACAATATTTGTATTCCTTCGTTCTGAACAAACTGATTAAATCACATTAACTGATCACACACCCCCCACCATGCCCACCAACTGATTGCAATCACTTTACTCATAGTGAGTGATGAAAATATTTTTGCGCGCGCTTTGCTCAAATCGGTTAAATTAACTTAATCAAAAGTAAACAAAAATTATTTTGTATTCTTGTATTGTTTAAAATTTTCAAAAATGAATAAAACAAGCTATTCTGTGTGATCCAGAGGAAAATAAAATTTAATCAATTTTCTGTGACACGACAAGTAAGAAAAAAATACAGGAAAGTTAAAAAATTTACAAAAATTTGTTTTATTTTACAATTTTAAAAATTTTCTTATATTAGTACTAGAAAGGCATAAAAATTCGGAAAATTGCGGAAATCAAAAAAAGTCTAAACCAAAAAACTTTCTAGGTAGCTTTTTTATGTAGAAAATAGGTATCGAAGCATAAATATCATTCCATAAAACAAACTAAATCGTGATCATATTAAATTAAGAAAATTCATATTGGACACTTAAAGTAAATATTTCAACGCATCGGTATCGCTATACCTAACGCGTTCAAAACAAAGGCAAAAGACGCTACATTTCTCTTTTATCTGTGTCAGCTCTTCTCCCATCGCATCCACCATAAAAGCAGGTCTCGATCGAAACATGCCGTAAACAAGTGAAAAATGTAGTGTTTTTTGACTTTGTTTTGAACACGTTAGGTATACCGATACCGATGCGTTGAAGTATTTAATTTAAGGGTCTATTAAATATCAGTGTTTAACGTTAAACCTCCACCCCAAGATTGTTTTCCGCAGACGCCAGTGATTATTCTACATAAATACCCAAGGCGACTAGATTATAAGATTTTTGTCTTATAGCTTAAGGCAAGAACTTTAGGAAGAATAATTTAATAAATAATCGCCTCATGTTTATTAATCTCAGAAATTGCTGGAAAATTTTAAAATAAATTAAAACAAAAATGGTACACACAAAATTTTGAATTAATACAAAAGCAATTTTCTTTGACACATTTCCTTACAAGAGGTATCGTTTTTATTAAATGAGCTTTTTGGTTTAAGGGCAAGATTAGTTGAAATATCAATTATTTACTGTTTTTTACAAGCTTTTATTTAACTTGCAATGTATGTAATACCCAACTATGTTTGTTCGGGTGGAATCTTGCAACTTAATTTTGACCAACTTCCCGACATTCGATCGGCTTCAAATTTCGCACACTTATTTCGCACGCTTATATAGTTGCGGTGACAATAAAAGAATATAGTGTGATAAAATTGACAGCTCCTCCCTACTCGAAGGAGTGTTTGGGCAGTTGGGGATGGAGATAACGAATATCTAATCAGATTTTGAAAATTCAATATGGCTTATTTAAAATGGACGATTTTTGGTCATCTTTTGCTAACCAATTTTAACTAACTTATACACATTCGATTGCCTTCAAATTTGGCACGCATTTATAGTTCCAGTGACAATACAATAATATGACATTATTAGGCACCCCTCCCCCCTACGAGTGGAGTGGAGGGGGGAAAACGCCTAAGTTTGTCCGATTTCAACCAAAATTGGTATATTCCCAAGTAAGAATTTTTAGTTTCCTTAGTTGCCAGAAGAAAACGACGCCACACCGTTGTTATTAAGTAGGGTAAATTTGGTAAGCCTCTAACAACTTTTATTTTTACTGGAATATTGTGGAGTTTTCAACGACCGCAATGAACGACGGAACAACGACGCCATAAGGTTGTTAATTAACTAGGGTTAATTTGTATACCCTACATAAACGACTTCTTGACGTCGCAAAAAACTTTTTCAGGACGCGTCAGTTTAACGTTTCCTGGCCGTTTACTTAACGTCAACATAGTTGGTCTACTAGAGGCATATTAGAGGCACAAAAAAAATGGTGAGGGAGACATAAATTCAAAAAATCAGTTTCCAAGTGACCAGTGGTCAGACTATCTTGAAATATCAACTAAGGGCCGTTAAACCGGCCCTAAAAAAGGGCGGCGTCCATAAATAAAACACGCAAGGAGTAGAAGGGGGTGAAAATATTATAAAGTAACTGCGCCCAGTAACAGTTTTACTCCAAAAATAATGTAAAAAATAATAAAAAAATATTTTTTTCTGACCGACCATGCAGAGGCCACGACCCTAAACGTTTGTAACGTCACACAATCACAAATCGCGACGTAATTTTGTTAGCAGCTGTAATTGTTTGATTTGTTTTTATACCTACAAACTATGTAACGCCCCCCAAGTGACCCAGAGTCAGACTATGGTCCCTGACCGACTGTAGATACCAAGTAACGAAGAGTTAGACTCCCTTGAAATTAATTTGTGGGGTTCTTCTTTTGATGCACTGGTGTGCACTAAATGTATCTATGTCCTTTTCTAGCTTGTATATAGATATAATTAGTGCAAATTGTTGCAACAAAAGGAAAAAGCTATTAGCCCTTTCGGCCAATTTCAAAATATAAGACAACTATAGACGGCACCTCTTTAGTCACAAAATTATTAGGTTTTCAGTAAATGATTATTGCCGCCATACTGTTTTCTTTTCTTGATTTGCGCCGCTGCACCATTTGTGTAAATCGTTAAAAGAATCTTGTTTTTTTTTTGGCTACAGTTTCAAATAGGTTTAAAGCATTTTTAAAATTTTCAGTATTTAAATAAAAAAATTATTTAGCAAAAAAGTAAGAAGGATTGAAGGCCCCCCCTTATTTTTTAAAGCTAAAATGTCCATTTTTGACGAAAAAATAAGGTTCGTTGTTAAATTTAGTTAGTGGGAACCTTTAAGAAGTCACTTTAATGTAATAAATTAACTAAATGTTACCTAGCTACGTATTTTAGAATTATTGATAGTTAATGTTTGGAAATAGTCCATTTGTGATTGCAGAGACGTGGAAGTCTTGATTTCAAATCAATTATATTAATAAAAATATTATCCAGAGGGCGCTTCAGTCGCAGTCGCTTCGGCGATAGTGTGGAAACTTTGCTAGCGACTCGAGTCGCAGGCAACGTCAACACAACTCAAAAAATCTCCGCCAAATTGGTGCAAAAACGAGTTGCTAGAACGTTTATACGGCGTTTTCACACAACGTTAAGTCGCCTTTGGCAGCGTTAAAACGTCGAATTGTTACTTGGGCGGGGGCTTTTTGGGGATAAGGAATACGAATTTTTAATCAGATTTTAAAAATTCAATATGGCGGATTCAAGATGAACGATTTTTGATCATCTTTTGCTAACCAATTTTAACTAACTCAGACACAATCGATTGCCTTCAAATTTGGCACGAATTTATAGTTGCAGTGACAATACAATAATATGTCATTATTGAGTACCCATCCCCTCTACGAGGGGAGGGGTGGGGGGAAAACACCTGAGTTCGTCTGATTTCAACCAAAATTAGCATACAGGGGTTTTTAGGGAAGGAGATTATGAATTTTTGATCAGATTTGAATTTCGATATGGCGGATTCAAAATGGACGCTGAAGGGTAAAAATCTAAACATTGAGGGTGTGTGTTCAAATTTGGTATGCGTTTATAGTAACGGCGACAATAAAATAATATGGTATTATTATTTATCTTTCTTATACCTACCATAATAAAAGCGATGGGCGCAAATTAAAAATTTGAACTTTACGGTGACAAAGAGAGAACTACAAAAGAAGAGCTACATAATGCTTTTATCTATTGCCGTGCTTGCCAAGCCTTTAAAAATGTCCTTAGATTATAGAGTAATACAACTGACCAATATATGATACCTTAAGTTAAAATTTTTAATTGCGCCCATCGCTTTTATTATGGTATAAGAAAGATAAAAAATTATTTTCGACCAAGTGCATTTAATAAAAGCTTGTTCTTTAAAAGTTGTTTTTAATAAAAATTTATTTAACCAATTGCATTTCTTACAAACAATGCATTTTTTTTTTGAAGTTATATCATCAACTAAACAAGTTCCTAGTCTAATATATTGCATGGTATGAACCTCATTTATAAGACTTCTAGGAACTAAAATGAAGCAAATTTAACTTGACAGACTATATTAAAACTAAATTATGAAGAACATACCTAGTTCTAACCGCTTAAGAAAATATTGTCTAATAAACCACAAGTTGTCTGACTTCAACCAAAGCTTGGCTTATGGCATAGGTTTAAGAAAATCATTTTTCTTGTACAGATGATTTAGATCTATAGCCATACATTTTTCCTTAATAACCTTTAGTACGGTCAAACAAACTCAAACATTTGAAATAGAACATCTACCAGTTAAATAAGCCCTTTTTGGAATCATCGTCTCTTCCTTATTAGCTACATACTGTAACCATATCCTTTACAATAAATGAATACCTTACTTCAACTGAGAGTCTAAAGGTTGGTTTAGACTGAGCTTTAAAGCCTTAAAATATTTTAAGCTAAATCTATATAAAATAAATAAATCCTAATGCTTGTGCATTCTTACCCTTTTAAACCCTAAAAATTATGTTAAAGTTAGGTATCTACTTTTATTTGACGTTAGAAGCCAAACAACTGAATATCGAGTTTATGAAAAATTTGGCACATAATAGCTTCATTATCTGTGTTTGCGGTTATAAAGTTGTTAATTTGTTAGAGCACCTCTGGTGGGTGGTTTAAATTTATAGTCCCCAGAAACGATTGTTTTGTCGTAATTAGTAATAAGTTCGCTTATAATTTCCCCAAGTAACCGTTTTTACAAGGATTAATTTACCTTATTTAATATCCCAAGTTTTTCATTAACCAATACACCTCCAAATTTGCCCAGAAAAACGCCATATTTTGAACCCGTTTTCAGCACAAAAAAATATAGTTTTGAGGGCAGTACGGGGCAAAACAAACATAAATTTACCAAACAAAAAAAACCCACAACAACCATATTAATTTATTTAAAAACTGAAATTAAAGCATTGAGGTTATCTAAAAGCTCAGTCAAGAAAACTTTCCGTACTCAAAGCCCACTCATTTCAAAGCTGCAGCTTTCATCAGTAGAGGTTGGTGCAAGCCAACGTAAAAGCAGAGGTAAGAGATCCGAACTTGCTGTTTGTGATTTGAACGCAGAATATTTTGAAACTTGCATTTAAGTTTTTTTAATACATTGCATAAGTAAAAACTCTTTTTAAATAAATACAAAATAATCTACTCCCTATTTTATTATTACCCATCTTAATCCTTATCTGACATAAAGTATTAATTGGAAAAATTAATTAATAAGGGTAAGTTTTAATTAGAGTAGCTACATAACCCCAATTTTAATTTGTTCTACAGAGTGTTTACTACTCAAACCCCGCGTGAATATTTTAGGACAATTTGGCCATACTTAGCGTCACTGAAACTGACTAATTGGGCAACACAATTTTTTAAGCCATTTTAAGGTGCAGATAATTTTATATCGTTTCTAACTTGTGTTAAAGATAACTATCACGATATCGCAATTGATTTGTTTGTCCAATATAAACCCAGCTTAATGTACCTGCTATAATGCACTGTCTTGCACAATATATTATGCTCTCGCCATTCAACAGAGAGCTTTGAGAATCTATTAACAAAGGTATTTATTAATTAGATAAATCAAGTGTGTTCCGGGAGTATGTCTAGTATTCCGAAATTGCGAATTTGAACAAGGAAAATCAATTTCAAATATAACTGGGAATCCAATCCCGATAAGGGTTTCTAAGATGCAAAAAGTGCGTTAAATAGAGAGTTTCTGGACAGATTTTTTGCTGTTATGTTTAAAAGGAAAACAACGCGCTCTTTAAGGAATATTAAATTTGTGCTTATCGTTGTTTTTTTTTATATTAATACATATTTATTAGATATGATGAAATTGAGCGTACCAGCAGGTATTTTTGTAAAATTATTATTCATATGGCCCGATCATTTCAAATGAACTTAACGCTTTCCGTTACTTAAAGCGGCGATAAATTTAACTATGACAATAACTATAGCAGATGCGAAAGTGCATATCCAAAAACCCTCTAATATAGAAGGTCATTGCAAGAGTTTATCATCAATTTAGAGGATTTTGGTGCCATCAACATGTTTTCTCCGTTTTTTTTTGTGGCCAAAATTTTTACTTTGGCGTTTCAGCGTTGAGAGGCTTTGTTTAAAGTAAGCCAATGGGCGAGAAATTTTCTGCCGCAACTTTTCTACTTCTGTAAGCCCATTACCAGTGAACAGGCAAACAAAGAAGCGAAACTGTTCCCTTTTGGGCGTTCTGCGCACGTAGGCTCTCGGTGACCTCGAGTTCGGTGGCTTGGCAGAGAACGCGGGACCGAATTAGGTTCGAAAATTTTAAATAGCAAGCAGCGCTAGACAGAGCCGTATTAGTTTCTATAGTAGTAGTATAGTTCGTTCGCTTGTTTGATTTTGTTTTATTAAAAGAAATCTCAAGTACCTATTATTGTAAATATTTAGGTAACTCGACATAGGTTTTTTATGTTTATCGCTTGTCATAAAAGAAGCAAAAAGGTCAGCAATTTCAGAGAAAAATAAGAAAAAACGTGCCATAAGGTTAACGCTGGATAGAGATATGATAAAATGCAAAGATAATTGTCTCTGTTTAACACATTATCCTTAAACCATCTTTTTTTCTGTTTTTCTGTGGAACTGCTATGAAAAGCGTGTCATGTATGGTATTTTTAACTTCTTTTTAAACAATTTAGTTTTATATTCTCTGTATTTTTCGGCAAGCGTCTAAAAATTTTTTTGCGCAATATGTAGGGAATAGTATATCACATTACTATCGTAAAAAGTGACAAATTTCACATGAGCGTGAATATTATGGAACGGGGCGGTAGCCAAGTAAAATAATCATGTGAGATAAGAAATTCACGTTTTTATTCTCCTAAGTACAACAACAAAGATTTTACGCTTATTTATTTGATTTACAATACCAAATAGTTTCTATTATACTCAATTTAAAAATAATGTAATTTCAAAAAAATTTGTATATTACCAACAGAAAAGTAGCAATATATAGTTAAATAGTTAAGGACAGGAAAGGTACCACTTTACATTGTAACAAACACGATGAACATTATTCATGTCTGAAGGGATATGTATTGCTTAGCGCATAAGTTATGAATTATCTTAGTTTATCTTTTTAACACCTACTAGTATTAGTTACTAATGGGAACTTGTTGATGTCCTTTGGAATGCGAAAAAAGCGGCGGTTGCAGTTTTTTGCAGTATTCACACAACCATATTATATATTAATAAACGTAGTTAGGTACAGAAAATTTTTGACTTCTTTTTTCGGGGAAACGGTTCCCTCATGCGGATTGTGAATTGTTTATTTTGTAAAAGGGCACGTCATAACCGCAATTTAGTATTACCTACCTATGTGTACGATGTATTCAAAGTAATTACCTATAGCTACATAACGTTTAGTATAAAAATTTACAGAAACTAAAAAGTATAAATAAATAAAATTTGAATTCAATAATTCAAAGATACTCGTTGAACGCACACGAATTCAAGAGTCCCGCTACAGAAACTTAAATTAACACAACAGTGTTTACAGCTAAGATGAATAGAAATGGCGTGAATTAAGTTATCTGCCAAAGATGGAAGATGCGCGCCTACTTGCGCCAACATTTCGCGCACGCCAGGGTTTTCTTTCTTGTTTGCTTGTTCAGTGCTATTACCGTTAAATTACCCAAAAATATAGGTTTTTAAGGTTAACTTGGAACCACTTACAATTCTTAATAGAGCTTTAAAAAAAAACACGATCATTTCAAGTCTTTTCCCTTGCCTTTTAATTTGAACTTGTGTTTGTTTAATGTTAAGCGGAGATTTTCCGCCCCTTATACTTATATTTGACATCCCTGTGCGATCCTTAAGCAATTTGAAGTTGCTATTAATTGGGTCGGTGAATGATGCAGAAAACTGCTTTGGGGAGTTTCTCGATAAAAAAATATCCCATAGATATAGAGTTTCAGCTTTTAAAGCCCGACGAATTTAATACGTTTTTGCTTTTAAGCAAAAATGATAGCCCTATTCACAGGACGACAATTCGAAATCTTTCAGATGCTAACAAATTTGTTTTAAGCAGGAAAGATCCCTAATAACACATGACGTGCCCAGAACGTCCTTCTTAGGTCCCATTGGGTCCCGACATCCCGGGACCTTAAAAGTCCTTTTTTAAAACCTACTTTTCGAACGTTTTAAAAACGTCAAATTTAGACATATTTAAAATTTTTACGTCCCAAAAACTTTAAATGTTAGTAAAAAATTAAGTATGTTTTAGCAAAGATCCGTATTAAACAACTCTTAAAAAGTAAGTTTTTAAAATGTACTGTACTGGACGTTTTTACAACGTTCAATTTTTGAGGTTTTAAAAACGTTCTTTTTTAGTCCAGAAAGTTCGTCATTTTATAAACAAGAAAAATACCAGGTAGAGTTTTTACACTCGATGCATTCTATGCTACCTCTCAAAAAATCCGTTCAAGGATGTTTTTTAAATGTACCAAATGTGACGTTTTAAAACCGTCAAATGAAGACATACTTAAAAATCTGTTTTTTGCGTCGCAAAAATTTGATATGTAAAAGGAAAAAAGTAGGTACTTACGTAGGGATGTTCATACTTCATATTTGTAAGAATATAATAATTAGGTATATACTTTTTAAGCAAAAGATCAATATCAAGCAACTCATAAAAAGTGTACCGCGTTTTTAAAATGTAATGGATTGGACGTTTTTACAAAAAACAAACGTTCTCAGTGGACGTCCTGGGGTGTAAAAAAAGTGGACGTGTCCAAGACCTCGTTAAAACGTCTTTCAGATATATAGGCCAAGAGTACGTCCCTGGGGCGTCCAGTAAGTCTGACTAGAACTTTAAAATGTTTTAAGAACCTCTTTTAAAAATTTTAAATAAGTCCCTGAGGTCCTGGGTTATTCTTTTTAGGTCCTGAGAACCTCCCGAGTAAGTCTTAAAAAATTCCGAGATCGTCCTGATAATAAATAAAAGTAAGAAACCTTCAAAAAACAAAAAACGTTCTGGATGGATGTCCCCGAGACGTCCTAGGACTACACAAAAACGTCCTTGAGACGTCTTAGAAACGTCTCTCTCTGCTGAAAATATTACTATCTCTCTCGTTTGCTGAAAATATTACTATCTTGTGAAAAGAACGCGATTTACATGATTTATAATTATAATTTAGTTTAATTTCATCTATTTTAGGTAGATGGCACTGGAATCAATATGTTCTCTATGTTGCAGGTAATATTATTATACATATAAGACAGCAAAAAGTTATTTAGGTAATCTTTTGATAACTAATCTCAAGTAGTACACCAACATAATGGTGATATACCTATATACATAGGCTACTCCGTAATTGCATTTTAGTGGAAGACTAATGCATATTTGGTAGATATTCATGTGGGTATATATCCACTCCATATCTTAGGATATCCATCTCGTGGCCATCTGGACATATTCTGAATCACAAAATCATATCCATGCAATTATAAATTATGGTGTCCTTGTATTTTACTCTAATTCTTTTAAAAAAATATTCTGCTAGTATTATAGTCATGTTTCACGTCACGTTTCTATCACATTTATATCACCTGTATGAGCTAGAGCGTAATATTCCTAATGGTAAAATGTACCATTTTTATCACATTCTTAGTATATGACTCTTACAATACAGGAATGTTTAATTGTTATGTGGGAAGTATACTAAGTAGGAAGTGCCCACATAAAAATTAAACATTCCTGTAATGTAATAGACATATACTTAAAGAACAAAGAATGTGATAGGAATGTTACATTTTACCATTGAGAATATTACTAACACCTGCCGGCAATAGGTTACGTTCTAGCTCATACAGGTGATATAAATGTGATATTTCCACATGAATATCCGCCAAATATGCATTAGTCTTCCCCTAAAATGCAATTACGGAGGGCCCTATGAATATAGGTATATCAATGATAATTAATCAATGTATCATCATTATGTGATGTACTGCTTTGCTGTCTTATATGTATAATGATATTACCTGTTACATAGAGAACATATTGATTCCTGTGCCATCCACCTACAATGGATGACATTAAACTAAATTATAATTATAAATCATGTAAATCGCGTTCTTTTCACCAGATAGTAATATTTTCAGCAAATGTGCCAAAAACTTGACAAAAATATTTTTTTTTGGAATATTCATAAAAATAACTTGATTATCACGTTATCATAGGAATATTATTATCTTATTACCAAAGAAATATAACTGTCACAAACTCTTAAATAATATTCAACAAAAAAATAGGTTTGGAACATTCCTGTCATATTCGCAATAGAATATTCCAAAAATCACTTTTAGGGAATATTCCTACAACATGAATATTCCTCCAATGTTATGTGGGTACTTAGTTCATATTGATTTAGAACAACGACCAGCATCAGGCCAGCAGGTATATTTTTAGTACTAAAGAAGCTGTACTTTTACTTTAAAATATAAAATTATTATTATTTGTATTTTTTTAATAAAGGAAAAAACATAAGGTATAAGTACTAAGTAGTTTTAGAAAAAATTAAATTTGAAATAAATCCCCAGAATGACCTATTTGGAATGTTTAGAGTCAGCATGTTAGTCAGTGTTACCAATTGTAGCATAATTGTGCGATTTGAGCATAATTTTAAGGCTGCAAATTTTCTCAGATCCAAGAAAATACCAATTTAAAAAAAATAGATGCAATTGTCCATGACTAGTACACGTGATGCCTTCTTTGTAATTTTATTCAAAGTTTAATTTTACACATGAATTAGTTTTATTGAACAAAAGCACAAAATTTAAATTCGTGACTAGTAACAACTGTTCACAGAAGTCCCATTTAGGTCAAATCCCGACCAGCCTAATGTCAGAAGAGAATAGTGATTCTTAGATGTCTCATTATCATATTTCTACACCTCCTGATAATAATATTCAATTAAAGTAACACTCGTGGCATATCGGACAAAGCGTTTTTGTTTCTCACTTCATTACGACCAGGCCTCCAATGTCTAATGGAGAATCCAGACACCTACAGACCTGTTTCATCCTTATTAGGAATCATCAGGGAGTCATAGGATTGTACATGGCAGTTGGAGCTACGGGAACCATGCACACCTCTCGAATTTAAAACAAAAAGTTTGTAATTCGCGGAGACGTAGTACCTGTGCCACCTGTCGAATAAACCGAGAAACAAAAACATCAAAATTGAAAACTGCAGAAGACTGTAAATACAGAATGCTGTACCTTTCAGCAGGTTATAAAGAAGAAACCTGTAACATGACTCTTAAAAAGAGGCAACTTTCGCAGCCGCACCGCCCCCAATTGGAGTTTCATACTACGTGGCCCTAATTTTAAGGCATCAGCAAGCAATTGCTCCGGAGGAGGCTTGTTGCGCAGAACTAACATTTTGGCTTTTTAGTTCTGGTCCTGCTCGTAATGAAGTGAGGAACAAAAACGCTTTGTCCGATATGCCACGAGTGTTACTTTAATTTTTATTTGCGGACACGAGATTTGCTATGTTTTTTTAATAATATTCAAGTTCACGGCTAAAAAACTTTTCGTTCTGTATATAAATATAAATAATAATGGTATCTTCTATAGAGAAATAATTTTGAAACTAGCACCATCTACTGACAATAGATGCAGACTAACTATTTTCTAAGAAGATGCAATTATTATATACAATACTTGCTGATTTTCACCTCTGTTGTTCATATTTGCCACTACTAATAATATGATCGATTTTTTGTATTTTTTTTTGTACATAATTTTTCATGATCTATTTTTTTTTTAAATGTCTATTTGCCATTAACTCTGGCTGCACTTAGACTGTTTTTTAAAATAAAGTACAATTTCTTGCTATATTAAAAACATAGTACTAAAATGTTGCTTTTTGGGCACTTTTTTAGAATGTGCAAATTATACCGTATAAAAATAGTTTAAAAATACAAATCATTGCCGGTGCAGATTGATATTTTATGAGTTTTTGTTACTTAATTTTTAAAGTTGGAATTCGCGGATTATATAAAAGTTCCACAAAAAGTACGTATTTTCTGCAAATAACATATGAGGTATCCTAGAGATTAATTTGTAGCTTTAACTTCTGCCTTTGTGCCAGAATAAACGAATTGTAATATGTTGTCTTTATATTTAATTCTAAAAATGTAAGAAAATTATTGCCATGAGAACAATAAAATACGCCATTTTGGAAAGCCGTTGTAAACCCCTTGTGTCAAAGCATAAAAAAGTGACGTTTTCACAACCGTTATGCCCTTCTAATTTAATTAATAAATTATTTTTTTAGATTGGTCGGTTGGGGCATCCATTCGTTATATTCCGTGGTTTTAAGGAAAGGTCCATTTCACAATTGTCTAAATTGTACCAGCTAGAAGGGGTAAATGTTACGCCTATAATTGAGAGATCACAACACATAAGAATAAAAGGAGCCCCGAAAATCGTATGAAAATATAAAACCATATATCCATAAAAATAATCATATCTATCTCCGTACAGACGCTTGGGTTTTCCTTCGGAATGATGGTGCTTCTGCCGATTCTGCAAACTGACAGTTGGCTTTTTTTTAAGATATCCACGTCATATGATTCGTTTTTCAGATGTTTTTTTTAGCAATTTACACGGTAAAAATTTTTGTCTTAGGTCAAAGCACGTTGCTTTAAAATAAAACAATTTGTGCTTTCCTGTTCACATGTGGCTGAAGTTAGCTTGGGATTGGGATTTCAATCTCGGTTAAATTACAGTGACCCAAACAAATATTGCATTAAAATAGATTTTAGCCAAACTACAAGCGCCAGAACACTTTTAATGTATGAATGTAATTATTTTGGGTCCAGATATTTCACAAAAGTGTGTAACTCAATTTCTTTACCCTTAATAAGGTTTTACCAACCCTTAAACTAATTTCCTTTATTCCAAAATTTGCGCATCTAAAAAAAACAGGAATAAAATACTTTTTATTTTTTCTTAATCGCAACAAGTTGGGAAAATTTTGTTTGAAATATAAGGGGATGAAAAAGCAACCCTTATTAAAACCGATTGTTTTACTTGTAGATGATTTTGTGCCGCTTTAGAACTAGGCTGAGAAAATAGGATATATAGATGCCTTTTTAGTAAACAACAGATTGAGAGAAATTAAAAGTTTTAAGGTATATGAAAAACCACCCCTTCAATAAAAAACCTTTTGTTTCACCCTGTGGATGATTTTGTGCCGCTTTCGAAATAGGCTGAAAAAATAAAGTGTATAAATGCCCTTTTTAGTAATCAACAGATTGAGAAAAATTCAGAGTTTTAAGTTATAAAAAAACACTCCATATTAAAAAATTGATTGTTTCACTCTGTAGATGATTTTGTGCCGCTTTCGAACTCGGCTGAAAAAATAGGTTATATAGTTGCCTCATCTAGTAATCAACAGATTGAGAAAAACTCAGAGTTTTAAGTTATGAAAAAACACCCTATATTAAAAAATCGATTGTTTTACCCTGTAGATGATTTTGTGCCGATTTTGAACTAGGCTGAAAAAAAAAGGTTATATAGCTGCCTCATCTAGTAATCAACAGATTGAGAAAAACTCAGAGTTTTAAGTTATGAAAAAACACCCCATATTAAAAAATTGATTGTTTCACTCTGTAGATGATTTTGTGCCGCTTTCGAACTCGGCTGAAAAAAAAGGTTATATAGTTGCCTCATCTAGTAATCAACAGATTGAGAAAAACTCAGAGTTTTAAGTTATGAAAAAACACCTTATATTAAAAAATCGATTGTTTCACCCTGTAGATGATTTTGTGCCGCTTGTGAACTAGGGTGAAAAAAAAGGTTGTATAGATGCCTATTTAAGTAATCAACAGATTCAGAAAAATTCAGAGTTTTAAGTTATGAAAAAACACCCTATATTAAAAAATCGATTGTTTCACCCTGTAGATGATTTTGTGCCGCTTGTGAACTAGGGTGCAAAAATAGGTTGTATAGATGCCTATTTAAGTAATCAACAGATTCAGAAAAATTCAGAGTTTTAAGTTATGAAAAAACACCCTATATTAAAAAATCGATTGTTTCACCATGTAGATGATTTTGTGCCGCTTGTGAACTAGGGTGAAAAAATAGGTTTTATAGATGCCTATTTAAGTAATTAACAGATTCAGAAAAATTCAGAGTTTTAAGTTATGAAAAAACACCCTTCATTAAAAAATCAATTGTTTCATCCTGTAAAAATCGATTGTTTCATCCTGTAGATGATTTTGTGCCGCTTTTGAACTCGGCTGAAAAAATAGGTTATATAGTTGCCTAATTTAGTAATCAACAGATTGAGAAAAATTCGGAGTTTTAAGTTATGAAAAAACACCCTATATTAAAAAATTGATTGTTTCACCCTGTAGATGATTTTGTGCCGCTTTCGAACTAGGTGGAAAAAATAAGGTGTATAAATGCCTTTTCTATTGATCAACGGATTGAGAAAAATTCAGAGTTTTAATTTATGAAAGAACACCCTATATTAAATTAATCGATTGTTTCACCCTATAGATGATTTTGTGCCGCTTTTGAACTAGGCTGAAAAATTAAGGTTTATAAATGCCTTTTTTAGTAACCAACAGATTGAGAGAAGTTCAGAGTTTTAAATTATAAAAAAACACCCCATATTAAAAAATGGATTGTTTCACCCTGTAGATAAGTTTGTGCCGCTCTCGAAATAGGCTGAAAAAATAGGTTATATAGATACCTATCTTAGTAATCAACAGATCGAGAAAAAATCAGAGTTTTAGGGTATGAAAAATCACCCCTTATTACAAAATCGATTGTTTCATCTTGTAAAAATCGATGGTTTCATCCCGTAGACGATTTTGTGCCACTTTTGAACTAGGCTGCAAAAATAGGTTATATAGATGCCTATTTTAGTAATCAACAGATTGAGAAAAATTCAGAGTTTTAAGTTATAAAAAAAACATCCCATATTAAAAAATTGATTATTTCACCCTGTAGATTATTTTGTGCCGCTGTCGAAGTAGGCTGAAAAAATAAACTATATAAATGCCTTTTTTAGTAATCACCAGATTGAAAAAAATCAGAGTTTTAAGTTATGAAAAAACACTCTATATTATAAAATGGATTTTTTCACCCTGTAGATGATTTTGTGCCGCTTTCGAACTCGGCTGAAAAAATAGGTTATATAGTTGCCTCATTTAGTAATCAACAGATTGAGAAAAATTCAGAGTTTTAAGGTCTGAAAACCAACCCCATATTAAAAAATCAATTGTTTCATCCTGTGGAAATCGATTGTTTCATCCTGTAGATGATTTTGTGCCGCTTTTGAACTAAGGTGAAAAAATAGGTTATATAGTTGCCTCTTTCAGTAATCAACAGATTGAGAAATATTCAGAGTTTTAAGTTATGAAAAAACATCCTATATTAGGAAATCTATTGTTTCACCCCGTAGATTATTTTATGCCGCTTTCAAACTAAGCTGAAAAAATAGGTTATATAAATGCATTTTTTAGTAATCAACAGATTGAGAAAAATTCAGAGTTTTAAGTTATGAAAAAACACCCTACATTAAAAAATCGATTGTTTCACCCTGTAGATGATTTTGTGCCGCTTTTGAACTAGGCTGAAAAAATAGGTTATATAGATGCCTATTTTAGTAATCAACAGATTGAAAAAAATTCAGAGTTTTAAGTTATAAAAAATCACCCCATATTAAAAAATTGTTTGTTTCACCCTGTAGATGATTTTGTGCCGCTTTCGAAATAGGCTGAAAAAATAAAGTGTATAAATGCCCTTTTTAGTAATCAACAGATTGAGAAAAATTCAGAGTTTTAAGTTATAAAAAAACACCCCATATTAAAAAATTGATTGTTTCACTCTGTAGATGATTTTGTGCCGCTTTTGAACTAGGCTGAAAAAATAGGTTATATAGATGCCTATTTTAGTAATCAACAGATTGAGAAAAATTCAGAGTTTTAAGTTATAAAAAATCACCCCATATTAAAAAATTGATTGTTTCACCCTGTAGATGATTTTGTGCCGCTTTCGAAATAGGCTGAAAAAATAAAGTGTATAAATGCCCTTTTTAGTAATCAACAGATTGAGAAAAACTCAGAGTTTTAAGTTATGAAAAAACATCTTATATTAAAAAATCGATTGTTTCACCCTGTAGATGATTTTGTGCAGCTTGTGAACTAGGGTGAAAAAATAGGTTGTATAGATGCCTATTTTAGTAATCAACAGACTGAGAAAAATTCAGAGTTTTAAGTTATGAAAAAACACCCTATATTAAAAAATCGATTGTTTCACCCTGTAGATGATTTTGTGCCGCTTTTGAACTAGGCTGAAAAAATAGGTTATATAGATGTCTATTTAAGTAATCAACAGATTCAGAAAAATTCAGAGTTTTAAGTTATAAAAAAACACCCCATATTAAAAAATTGATTGTTTCACTCTGTAGATTATTTTGTGCCGCTTGTGAACTAGGGTGAAAAAATAGGTTATGTAGATGCCTATTTTAGTAATCAACAGATTGAGAAAAATTCAGAGTTTTAAGTTATGAAAAAACACCCTATATTAAAAAATCGATTGTTTCACCCTGTAGATGATTTTGTGCCGCTTTTGAACTAGGCTGAAAAAATAGGTTATGTAGATGCCTATTTTAGTAATCAACAGATTGAGAAAAATTCAGAGTTTTAAGTTATAAAAAATCACCCCATATTAAAAAATCGATTGTTTCACCCTGTAGATGATTTTGTGCCGCTTTTGAACTAGGCTGAAAAAATAGGTTATGTAGATGCCTATTTTAGTAATCAACAGATTGAGAAAAATTCAGAGTTTTAAGTTATAAAAAATCACCCTATATTAAAAAATTGATTGTTTCACCCTGTAGATGATTTTGTGCCGCTTTCGAAATAGGCTGAAAAAATAAAGTGTATAAATGCCCTTTTTAGTAATCAACAGATTGAGAAAAATTCAGAGTTTTAAGTTATGAAAAAACACCCTATATTAAAAAAATCGATTGTTTCACCCTGTAGATGATTTTGTGCCGCTTTTGAACTAGGCTGAAAAAATAGGTTATGTAGATGCCTATTTTAGTAATCAACAGATTGAGAAAAATTCAGAGTTTTAAGTTATAAAAAATCACCCCATATTAAAAAATTGATTGTTTCACCCTGTAGATGATTTTGTGCCGCTTTCGAAATAGGCTGAAAAAATAAAGTGTATAAATGCCCTTTTTAGTAATCAACAGATTGAGAAAAACTCAGAGTTTTAAGTTATGAAAAAACATCTTATATTAAAAAATCGATTGTTTCACCCTGTAGATGATTTTGTGCAGCTTGTGAACTAGGGTGAAAAAATAGGTTGTATAGATGCCTATTTTAGTAATCAACAGACTGAGAAAAATTCAGAGTTTTAAGTTATGAAAAAACACCCTATATTAAAAAATCGATTGTTTCACCCTGTAGATGATTTTGTGCCGCTTTTGAACTAGGCTGAAAAAATAGGTTATATAGATGTCTATTTAAGTAATCAACAGATTCAGAAAAATTCAGAGTTTTAAGTTATAAAAAAACACCCCATATTAAAAAATTGATTGTTTCACTCTGTAGATTATTTTGTGCCGCTTGTGAACTAGGGTGAAAAAATAGGTTGTATAGATGCCTATTTTAGTAATCAACAGACTGAGAAAAATTCAGAGTTTTAAGTTATGAAAAAACACCCTATATTAAAAAATCGATTGTTTCACCCTGTAGATGATTTTATGCCGCTTTTGGACTAGGCTGAAAAAATAGGTTATATAGTTGCCTCATCTAGTAATCAACAGATTGAGAAAAACTCAGAGTTTTAAGTTATGAAAAAACACCTTATATTAAAAAATCGATTGTTTCACCCTGTAGATGATTTTGTGCCGCTTGTGAACTAGGGTGAAAAAATAGGCTGTATAGATGCCTATTTTAGTAATCAACAGACTGAGAAAAATTCAGAGTTTTAAGTTATGAAAAAACACCCTATATTAAAAAATTGATTGTTTCACTCTGTAGATTATTTTGTGCCGCTTGTGAACTAGGCTGAAAAAATAAATTATATAGTTGCCTCATCTAGTAATCAACAGATTGAGAAAAACTCAGAGTTTTAAGTTATGAAAAAACAGCTTATATTAAAAAATCGATTGTTTCACCCTGTAGATGATTTTGTGCCGCTTGTGAACTAGGGTGAAAAAATAGGTTGTATAGATGCCTATTTTAGTAATCAACAGACTGAGAAAAATTCAATGTTTTAAGTTATGAAAAAACACCCTATATTAAAAAATTGATTGTTTCACTCTGTAGATTATTTTGTGCCGCTTGTGAACTAGGCTGAAAAAATAAGTTATATAGTTGCCTCATCTAGTAATCAACAGATTGAGAAAAACTCAGAGTTTTAAGTTATGAAAAAACACCTTATATTAAAAAATTGATTGTTTCACCCTGTAGATGATTTTGTGCCGCTTGTGAACTAGGGTGAAAATATAGGTTGTATAGATGCCTATTTAAGTAATCAACAGATTCAGAAAAATTCAGAGTTTTAAGTTATGAAAAAACACCCTATATTAAAAAATCAATTGTTTGATCCTGTAAAAATCGATTGTTTCATCCTGTAGATGATTTTGTGCCGCTTTCGAACTCGGCTGACAAAATAGGTTATATAGTTGCCTCATTTAGTAATCAACAGATTGAGAAAAATTCAGAGTTTTAAGGTGAGAAAAACAACCCCATATTAAAAAATCAATTGTTTGATCCTGTAAAAATCGATTGTTTCATCCTGTAGATGATTTTGTGCCGCTTTCGAACTCGGCTGACAAAATAGGTTATATAGTTGCCTCATTTAGTAATCAACAGATTGAGAAAAATTCAGAGTTTTAAGGTGAGAAAAACAACCCCATATTAAAAAATCAATTGTTTCATCCTGTGGAAATCGATTGTTTCATCCTGTAGATGATTTTGTGCCGCTTTTGAACTAAGCTGAAAAAATTGGTTATATAGTTGCCTCATCTAGTAATCAATAGATTGAGAAAAATTCAGAGTTTTAGTTATGAAAAAACACCCTATATTAAAAAATCAATTGTTTGATCCTGTAAAAATCGATTGTTTCATCCTGTAGATGATTTTGTGCCGCTTTCGAAGTCGGCTGACAAAATAGGTTATATAGTTGCCTCATTTAGTAATCAACAGATTGAGAAAAATTCAGAGTTTTAAGGTGAGAAAAACAACCCCATATTAAAAAATCAATTGTTTCATCCTGTGGAAATCGATTGTTTCATCCTGTAGATGATTTTGATGATTTTGATGATTTTTCGGAGTTGTTATATACCCACAAGTCAGGCATCTTGATTTCATGTTATCTGACGTTAATAACAGTAATTCTTGTAAATGTAGTCTGAAACTTTCAGCGTCGAAGTCATTATCAAAATGTTTATAAAGTTCATTCATATTAATAAGCGCGCCGAGGGTACTGATTGTAAAAATATAATATAAAATAAAAACACCGCAATTTACACCATCTTTTTGTTTTGGAAATGAGTGGTAATCGATTATTTTCCATTTGTCAATATTTAATCCAATACCAAGCTGATATTCATTTCGAAGTCGAAAATATTTGCAAACTACACTTTCAATAAGCCCATGGTCGACAGTGGAATATTGTGATGGATCAAAAACATAAACCTCTTTAACAGATATATCCAACACTAGAAGAATCCAGTGGTTCCCTGTATTTACAGGTATCAATATATGAGATATATTATCCAGCGATTTAAATAGCGGAGGAAAGTTGCCGTAATCTTTATAATCTTTAGAAAATAATATCTGAGAGTTTATGGTATCAATGAAATAAAAATTATCTTTTTTACTTAGCAATGAAAAAGCGGTGCAGTCTATTACTGTATCAGTAAGCCATTTATCAGTAAATAATTTAGGAGCCTTAACATCGTAATTAAAATTAGATATTAGGGTGGAATATGATTTTGCACTTAATTTCTCAACATAGTTATTGAATGAATAGGTGCCTACAAAAAATGAATGGTCTAGGGCATTGTTCAGATAGTATTGCGAGTTAAATAAAAGACCATTTTCTAGATGGTAAGACTTATGCTTCAAATCAAATTTGTTTGTAATAGGCATATCTATTTCACTGTCATCGTTTGAAACGTTTAATTCTTTTAAAGTCACTTTAGAATCTTTGAAACTAGCGGTTTCGAAATTTTCTTTAACTATCTTTTCCTGATTGGTTTGTACTTTTAAAGAATTTTTTGTATTACCAGTAATAATGGGCGACTCATTTTTCGTATCTGTCTTATTTGGAATATATTGTTTTTTTATCTGTCTTTCTACATTTTTTAATGCAAAATAATTATTTTTCTGCCGTTTTGGTCGCCAGTTCTCTTGTTCCAAAGGATGATCTATTTCAGTGCTTAGTTCGGAACGCTTCCGTTTATTGTTATGGGGCTTAACACCAACATTGTATTTAATGGCCTTTAATGACGTTGTTATTTTGTCTTTAACTGCCAAAACAAAATTTGCTAATTTAACATTTTTTTCCCCATTCAGCAATTCATGTTTAACAATTTTAAACCAACATTCAATAATGGAGTTGGAATATTTTGTTACATTAGGGTCAATAAGATCATTTAGCAAACCTGTCCAAAGAGGGGCAAAAGCCATGCAATATTTAAGCAAGTAGCTGGCAAATTCTTCGGATTTTAATTCATTTTTTAGTGGCAAAGAAACTTCTGAAAGCGACAGGTTGGTTTTTACTGATTTTTCGGTTTCCACGTATATTTTATGAAATACCAAAAAAAATGGAGATTCGGCGTATTTGCCTCTCTCACGACAAAAATCTTCCTCTTCCTCCAACTCGAACTCTAACTCTATATTTTCTTCAACATCTAAAAGTTCAAGCGATACGTAATTTTTCATGTGTTTTAATGACTCCTTTACGGAATCATTCACATAAGGGCTTAACAAAATTAGAATAAAGGCCTTGAAAAGAGACTTTAGCATTTCTATATTATCAGCAAGCATCAATGTCGTAACCAGTTCAACAATAATTTTTCTACTTTGCTTTTTGATTTTAATTTTTGACAATTTGTTACAAATCATTTTTATAAAATGGGCACAACATGATCTTATTATGATAAAATCACCCAAATCTTGCGAATTATTTGTAACAAATCGATAGGTCATTTTTAAGTATCTATATAGCGTTATTTCATTCATTGATTGACAAATGCTTGTTATTATAGCAAAACTCCAGTCAGTTACAATACATGAGAAAAGAGGCCATTTTTTTCTTAAAGTTACCGTTAAAAATCTTTTATATCTTGCAAAAAAGCTAGATAGTGCGCTAGCGTCATTCTCTACTGAAATAAATTCGGCCAGTGGTACAATAATGTTATTTATTTTAACAACCAAGGAATAATAAAGCACGCTAGACCCTGCTATTACTGGCTTCACCACGGATCCGGTAGCGTCAAAATAAGCAACAAGTGGTTTTTTATATTTAAGTAGATCAGCCTGTTCCTTAGAATATAAAAAAATTGGTGGGGTACTAGGTATTTGCACATAATCCTTTAACGACTTGTCCTCTGATATTCTTATAAGTAGATCTAAATAAGTATTTGTACTGCGATCTGACTCACACTTAAGTTCGGACTTAGCTTTTTGATAAACAGTTAAAGCCCTAGTTTTATCCCAATTTCCATCGTTTAGAGCATTTTCATTCGAAAGCTTAATATGTTCAGTTTTTATTTGGTTTGGAGTACAGGTTTTTAGTCTTTCTTTAACTTCTTCTCTTTCTTTTCCTTTTAATTGATATGTCTTTTGCTCTTTATGATTCTCTTCCTTCCGATCAGATGCTATTGAGACGTAAACTGCGCTATCACCTTTAAAATAGTCAAATCGAAATTTTTTGCACTCTTTTTGACTACAAATGCCATATTCGGTTATAGATGGGCCACTAGATCGTTTTTTAAAATGAGAACCCTTAAAAGCTATTACGCAATATATGCCTTTTAAGAGCAACATTTCTTTTATGGCAGATTGTCTAATAGTGGCTTCATTAAGTTTCTCACAAACAAAATTTTCCATAAAAATTAGGTAATATGGATAATTTTCTAGTTTTGAGCACTGTTTTGAAATCCGATATTCCTTACAATTTTTCTCTTGGTTCTTTATCATCGTCGTGTTTTCTTCTGACTGTTCTAAACGCTTATTATTTCCATTACCTAAATTATCCTTATTAATTAACAAAACCTCTTCTTTAATTTTTGTAGTTATCGATTTGTTTTCATTATTTGTAGTTTGGTTTTCGTTGTTAAAAGGCGCCACTATAGTTTGTTTTCCAGTTTCTTTTAAATTCGCTTTCGATATGTTTTTATTTATTATTTTGTCATTAAATTTAGGCATATTATAATTGCTTTTAAAGGATACTCCTTTTGTTTTGTTTGTTTTTATTAAAACCGTATTTTGTCTTTGAAGTTTGACCGGTTCACACTTTAAGTCAGTAAATTCAATTTCCTTAACTTTAAAATCATTTAAGTCACTTCCGTTATTGTAATTTTTTGAATTAATCTCACCTTTTGCATTAGTCAGTTCTCCATAATCAGTTTTTATTTGTATAACTTTTTGATTGGAGCTTTGTTTTGCTTTTTTTGTTTTTTTTGTTTTTATTACACCAACATCTTTCGTTTTTATGTTAGTTTTATTAACTTTCTTGGAATCATTATTACAGTTGAAATCCTTTTCATTTATTTTTACTTTTGGGGAAGTCATTTTTAGCTCGCCTTTGTCCTTATTATTTTGTTTAATATCAGATTCTTGTTTAGCTTTTTTAAAGGCATCTTTTTCGCGTTTGTCAAAGCTGAATGTTGAATCTTTTGCATTGCAATTCTTATAGAATCGTTGTAATCTCGTCTTTAGACGTTTTCTGTTGATAGGGTTGTCTCTAATAGATAAATGAAAACACAATTTGGACAAAATTGAATTCTTTGCACGCCAGGAACAAATTATCATATCATCAGTGGTGCAGCCTTCCCTACCACAAAAAATTCTAACATCTTCTAAGAAAGAGCCGTTAGTCATATCTTTTAACAAATTCATCTTGAAACCTTATTAAGCAAAAGAAAATTGCTATTGAATCTAACAAGTAAAGTCGAGTAAGGTTCGGTGTTGGGTGCTTACATTTTTTTTGTTTGACTTAGTGTATTATCGCGGGACCGAAAAGGTCAATACTTTAATGATCTACTGTCGCGGGAATGGTCTAAAAAAATTGACAGGACTTTTGCTGCCATTTATAAATAATATAAAGTCTCTACCGTCGATAGCAAAAAAGATAGAAAAGTATTTGCTCAATAATAAAGACCCTAACAACCAAAAGGCATGGGGTCCCACAAGGCACGGTGTTGGTGGCTACAATTTTTATTTTTTATTTTATTGGTACAGAGTCGCGGGACGAGTGCGATAAGAAAATTGAGAAAACTTTTTAACATTCTTATGAATAATATTGTGCCAAAAAATCATTTTTAAATGTAATATTACTAAGCTAAAACGCTAGTCAATAGTTGCTCTATCATAGGGAACCAAAGAGCAAAAAGCTATGGAGCCCCACAAGGTTCGGTATTGGGTCCTAGAATTTTTTGTATTACTTTAATGATATTTTGTCACGGCGCGGGTGTAATATAAAAATCGATTTAACTTGCGCTG